>OZ010680.1:9884198-10175176 GCA_963932265.1 Thymelicus lineola
AAATCTCTTTAATGCTTAAGAAAGGCTTGAAATGCACTTATATCCTCCTTCTTCCTGCCCGAAATCGCTTCATGCCATACAGCCGCATAAGTCATATGTTCAGTAGTTTTGAAGCCTAATGGTACAAAACTTTCATTAAGCACTACTAAACGAGAGCAAAAAAGACAGATTTAAACATGTCAATCCTGGATAACATCATGACCTTTTGTAGGTCCGCAGAAAAATAGCCTTCATCTAGAGGAGTTTTGTTCACAAACGCAATCTTCATGCCCTAGTCAAGCAAATGACATATTCATATTTTTGATTATTTTCCTGTATAACTCATAAGAAATGTCCTGCTAATTTTGGTGTCTCTACAAAGTCCTTGTACCATAAATTGAACAGTTATCTCTGATGACGAATATATTTTATTGGGGGCGTGTTCTCTCTTGTAGTGTAATATCGTGGGTTTGAAGTATTCTATATGGTTTTTAATAATCTCGTGATCAATTTTATGTTTTTTCATATTATGACCATCAGAAGGTATCTTCGTCGTTAAGCGCATTCCTGACGGTCTTTTCGTTGGATTTACAGTACCGCAACATTATTAAAAAAAACTTTACAAACCGGTATTTCTTCACTTGTTTTTGTTACTAAGAAAATAAGTAACAGTTTTGCTTCCATTTTTTTTAGGTTTAATAACTTTATTCTCATTACGAATTATAACACAATTCATTACATGAGAACTTAAAACTAAAAGGTTAACATACAGTTTGTGCTTACAGAATCATGCGTTTGTTACATCAATTAAAAGTATTACATTCTTATAATTTATTGCAATCAATATACAAACATGTAAACACGTACCGAATTAATAAAATGTAGGTAGGCGCAAAACAATTCTGCGGGTCAAATAAAACAGCCTCAGTAAAAATCTTCCAAATCATAAATGTTTTTCTTTAGAGCATGCTCTACTTGGTTATGAAACTCATCAGCTGACATAAATGTATGCCCAGTTTCAAAATATTTTAATATTATAATTGTGGTGTTCGTTCCATCTAATTTTTTAAAGTTGAGCCAAAAAGAAAACAATGTCCAGTTCTTATTTTACGCTGAGCAATTATCAAGTCACATAACAACTTTATTTAAATCTCTTTAATGCTTAAGAAAGGCTTGAAATGCACTTATATCCTCCTTCTTCCTGCCCGAAATCGCTTCGTGCCATACAGCCGCATAAGTCATATGTTCAGTAGTTTTGAAGCCTAATGGTACAAAACTTTCATTAAGCACTACTAAACGAGGGCAAAAAAGACAGATTTAAACATGCCAATCCTGGATAACATCATGACAAATATATTTTATTGGGGGCGTGTTCTCTTCTGTAGTGTGATATCGTGGGTTTGAAGTATTCTATATGGTTTTTAATAATCTCGTGATCAATTTTATGTTTTTTCATATTATGACGATCAGAAGGTATCTTCGTCGTTAAGCGCATTCCTGACGGCCTTTCCGTTGGATTTACAGTACCGCAACATTATTAAAAAAAACTTTACATACCGGTATTTCTTCACTTGTTTTGTTACTAAGAAAATAAGTAACAGTTTTGCTTCCATTTTTTTTAGGTTTAATAACTTTATTCTCATTACGAATTATAACACAATTCATTTACATGAGAACTTAAAACTAAAAGGTTAACATACAGTTTGTGCTTACAGAATCATGCGTTTGTTCCATCAATTTAAAGTATTACATTCTTATAATTTATTGCAATCAATATACAAACATGTAAACACGTACCGAATTAATAAAATGTAGGTAGGCGCAAAACAATTCTGCGGGTCAAATAAAACAGCCTCAGTAAAATCTTCCAAATCATAAATGTTTTTCTTTAGAGCATGCTCTACTTGGTTATGAAACTCATCAGCTGACATAAATGTATGCCCAGTTTCAAAATATTTTAATATTATAATTGTGGTGTTCGTTCCATCTAATTTTTTAAAGTTGAGCCAAAAAAGAAAACAATGTCCAGTTCTTATTTTACGCTGAGCAATTATCAAGTCACATAACAACTTTATTTAAATCTCTTTAATGCTTAAGAAAGGCTTGAAATGCACTTATATCCTCCTTCTTCCTGCTCGAAATCGCTTCGTGCCATACAGCCGCATAAGTCATATGTTCAGTAGTTTTGAAGCCTAATGGTACAAAACTTTAATTAAGCACTACTAAACGAGGGCAAAAAAGACAGATTTAAACATGCCAAACCTGGATAACATCTTGACAAATATATTTTATTGGGGGCGTGTTCTCTTCTGTAGTGTGATATCGTGGGTTTGAAGTATTCTATATGGTTTTTAATAATCTCGTGATCAATTTTATGTTTTTTCATATTATGACCATCAGAAGGTATCTTCGTCGTTAAGCGCATTCCTGACGGCCTTTTCGTTGGATTTACAGTAACGCAACATAATTAAAAAAAACCTTACACACCGGTATTTCTTCACTTGTTTTGTTACTAAGAAAATAAGTAACAGTTTTGCTTCTATTTTGTAGGTTTAAGAACTTTATTCTCATTACGAATTATAACACAATTCATTTACATGAGAACTTAAAACTAAAAGGTTAACATACAGTTTATGCGTACAGAATCATGTGTTTGTTACATCAATTTAAAAGTATTACATTCTTATAATTTATTGCAATCAATATACAAACATGTAAACACGTACCGAATTAATAAAATGTAGGTAGGCGCAAAACAATTCTGCGGGTCAAATGATGTGCAATGCATTCGTATCATTCGTTCATTCATATTTGTTCAAGGTAAGTACATGTTGGTGACAAGCAATGTTCATTTTTCTATTTTTCTTTTCTTTATTTTTACCGAAACTCTGAATTTGAACCGGTTTTATGCAAAACGTATCAAAATTATTTTTAATAAACAAACACATTTTATTAATATATTTCCTTTGTTCTTCTGAAATACAATTATTGCACTTTTTCTTACAAGTATTTTCACATCCAGAATTCAATGAGTTAAGTTCAGTATTTATTCATCTTTTTTTCCTGTCTTCCAAGTCGGTATCAAAAGTCCGTCGTTTCCTAACAGTTCCCTTTTTAGTTAATAATTATGCGTCTCATCTCCAAGTACAAATGCTAATAATTTCAATGCTACACTCATCTTTAGAATTCTCCGGAGATTCTGGAATGAATGTTGGTGCCAAAGGTTGCAAGTTTTAAATATATGAGTCTGTGTCCGAGTCTGATTCTATGATTTTTTTGTCGTGTTTGGGGGTAGATAGTCTTTGTCATGTCGTCCAATATTTAAGGATATTAATATTCTACCTTTGCCATGCATGTCCATTTTCGAAGTAGCCATATTTGTGAAAAAACATCACCATATTTTTGTAACTAGTAAGAGGTCTAGGCATCCAAATAGATTAATTATAGAAGCTGTAACTAAAACAGGCCTATATCTAAGAAATTGCTATGGCATGTGTGTTCGCATTTATAATAAATTACCAGATCAATTGAAAGAAAAATCCTTCAAGTTATTTAAAAATGAATTATTTAAATGGTTATTAAGTAAATGTTATTACTCCGTAGAAGCATTTTTGGATGACGATATACGAACTCGTTTTTAATTTTACATCTTAAAAATTTTATTCATAAATTTGAAATATAAAAGTTGACTATGCACTTGATATTTGATAATTAAATAAGTTATTTAATTGAATAATTTGATTTGACTGTTATTTAGTACATTATTTTAATTGAATCTGACATTAAATTATTTATTGACTTAATTTCCTAATAAGAATTGTATAATATTAAAATTAAATTTTACCTTATGTTGCATGCTGACGAAAGCCAAATATGTATGAACTAATAACTATTTTATAAGATCTTTTGTAACCATATTTGAAGCAATAAATGAATAAATGAATAAATACGGAATCAACCCAATCAAAATATCCATCACTGTTGTACGTGTTTAATGATCTAATGTGTGAATTAAAGTGAACATCAAAATTATTAGCGTGACTAAATCTAGAACTCGTAGATGATTGAATAATCGGTTCACTTTCATCAAGCTGGTCTGCACAATCTTGCGCTTCTCTTGACGAATTTATCACCAAGTTTAATATTTTAGAAATTCTATTATTCTGGTCTGGATTTCGCTTTCTCTGGAATTAAAGGTCCCATAGATGTGAAAAAAATATTATTTGACAAGAAATAATACTATCTATTCATCACAAAAAATATTGAATAAAATTTCAACTTACAAATGTCATTAAAAAAATTCTGATGATCGGTGTACTCAAAAATGTGTATTACATACAAAAAAACATGTACTCATTTGTATACATATGTATAATATTTTTCTATGGAGTATTTCAATAAAAAGAAACAAAAAATACCACGAACACTATAAATTACAGTCCAACTAGTTGGTGTAGTTGGTCTACGGTAAGTTTTTTTGCCCGTGGACTAACTAGTTGTCTTCGCAGTTGGTGCACGGGCAATAAATAAAAAATTCACTGTTTTTTTTTTAATTTTTGTGACATATTTAAAAAAATAGCCTCTTAACACACTTTTCTTTGTAATTGCATTGTTTGACAAGAATATTGTCTATAAAACCAGACCACAATCATTGCTCTAAGTTACAAGACTCCTGAGTTATCGCAGTCTGAACATGAGCCATTCCAAAAGGGCTAGACCCCCAATGTGGGTATTTTTGTCAATAAAATTAGGTATATTTTATGCACTTAAATTATCGGTAGTTAGTTGCAAGACACCCTGTACATACATACAGGTAGCTAAGACACTAAAGCTGGCAAAATACAGTGTTTGCGAGAATTACCCTTAAATTGGCTTTTATGTGCTAATAACATCCATCCATCCATCCATCCATCCATCAGCCCTTGGAGGCCCACTGCTGGACATAGGCCTCCCCTAACTTGTGCCACTCTGACCGGTCCTGAGCCTTCTGAATCCAGCGGATACCCGCTGTCTTCTTCAGTTCGTCCGTCCACCTGGTCGGGGGGCGTCCTATGCTCCTCTTTCCGAGACGTGGGCGCCATTCGAGGACCTTTCTTCCCCAGCGGTCATCGGTCCTTCGCACTATGTGACCCGCCCATTGCAACTTCAGCCGGCAAATTCTTTGAGCTATGTCGGTTACCCTTGTTCGTCTACGGATCTCCTCATTTCTGATTCGATCACGCTAATAACATAAAAACTGTTTTTAAAAATACTATAATTTCAATAACTTTTATTATGATTTAAGATAAGACTAATACTATGTTCTAGCGCATCACCAAAACGCAAAGTTTTAAATTTATTCGTAATGGTTAAAGAATGAGCGCCATGTATAAGATCAGCGTTGTACTATTCTCAACCTCTCAACCAAAATTCTTAAAGTAGGTATCCTCCTCCTCGTCATTGTCCTCACTGCTGAGGGTCATGACCCCCTCCACGGATCACCTTTTCTTTAACGACGTTGCGCCATCGGCTCCTATTATTGGCTGCGTGTATGGCCTCATAAACTTTGCTACCTAATGTAGTGCGGATTTGGTCTGTCCAGAGGACTGGGCTTCTTCCTCGAGGTCTTTTCCCTTCGATCTTGCCTATGACGACAAGCTTCTCGAGGTTTCTTCCATCTTTACGGGCGATGTGACCGAAATATTCAAGGACCCTTTGTAGGCAGATGGATGATAGCCTCTTGGTTACTTTAAGATTCGTGAGTATCGAGACGTTTGTACGCATCGCCATTCAGGGAATGCGTAGCATTCTTCTCCAGCACCACATTTCGTCGGCATCCACACGATTGCGATCACTAGCTTTAAGCGTGGAGAAAACCAAGGTCTTCACTAACTTCTGCTTGGTTTTTCGTGTAATGTTTCTATCCGTCCATATTCTCTCCAGTTGCCCCATGGCGCCCGTGGCCATTCCTATTCTGCGCCTGATTTCAGTTTCGCAAGACCCGGTGTTAGAGATGCTGGAGCCCAGGTATATAAAGTCGTTCACGGTTTCAAGATTGAGTGTTCCAGTGAGCTCCAGCTTGTTTGTGCGGTCAATCACCATCACTTTAGTTTTACCCCTGTTTATTTGGAGGCCTAGATCATTGCTGATGCGCTCCATTCGATCCAACAAGCATTTCATTTCGGCTTCCGAGGCTGCAAGGAGGGTAGTGTCATGGGCGTATCGCAGATTTGTAATCTTGACACCACCGATACTTACTCTTCCTTCCCAACCATCCATGGTGCGTCTTACAATATATTCCCCGTACGCATTGATTAACATGGGGGACAAAATGCAGCCTTGTCTAACACCCTTTTGGAAGCTGAAGGGCTTCGAAGTTGTTGTGTCAATTTTCGCCACACCGTAACTCTTGACGTAAAGGGATTTAAGGAGTTCAACCAGGTGCTGGGGTATCCCCAATTCCGTCAGCACTCTCCACAATATCCCAATTCACACAGTCGAACGTTTTACTATAGTCCACGAAACACATGATGAAGGGGGGGTCAAACTCGTAGGCCTCTTCAATAAGTTGTCTGACATTTAAGATGTGTTCGCACGTTCCCCTGCCTTTCACGAAGCCGGCTTGTTCCCCTGGTATCTGCCAGTCTAAGAAATGCCTTGTGCGTTGGTTAATTATGTGTAGAAGGACTTTGCTGGCGTGTGATATTAGAGAAAGTATTCGGAAGTTGTCGCACCTTCTCATCGAGCCTTTCTTATGCAGAGGATTGATGGCAGATTCAGTTCAACCCTCTGGCCATTTACCAGTACGCCAGATGTTGTTACATATCATGTGCAACGCGTCAATGCCCTTATTGCCCATAGATTGCAGTATTTCGGCTGTAATCATGTCGAGTCCTGGGGCTTTTTCGGCTTTAGTAGTCTTAGAGCGGCTGTGATTTCTGTGCATAGAATATCAGGCTCAAGTGTGAATGAGCTCCAGTCCGTTAGGCAGTAGTTCGTAGTACCTTCTGGGTTCTTGTACAGGTGTTCGCAATATTCCCTCCAGCGTTCCGCTATTTGGTCTAATTCATATAAAACTTGGCCATTAGAGTCTTCTATGACCCAAGTTTTAGGTAAAGTAGGTATACGTTTTACGATTTTTATGTGTTACTGAGTTAAAAATAATTTCAAAATGGCGTTTCAATATCTATTGAACCACAATTATCAGGTGCATTTAGTGCGCATGTCATAAATTTCCGATTGCGCAGAATGTTCTGGAATTGCGAACATCCTTCCGATCATCGGTGTCGGCAAAGTACAGTCACACTTCAACTGTCTATTGCGTCTCGCGAATTGGTTTATAGTCTTGCACTCTCCATTAAGTAAGCACGTGGAGTGAAATTTATAAAAAGAATATTGCAACATTACTTAATTGTCATGCTTTTAATGCTAGTAGACTGAAAATTAATTTATTTGATAATAGTGTTTTTGTGCGACCATGAATATTTCGAGTAAGGCTTTCCAGGTATGTTGTGAAATCCCTTTTTACATATCATGAATTTCATGAACCACTAAAATTTTTATTAATTGATATTGAGACTTTAAAATAACAATTTACAGAAAAATTGTTTTCGATATTTATCCTCATGGCGCCACTGCTGCGCCATAATTTTGAGATGCAGTTTAGTGCGCATGTCATAAATGTCGTATTGCGCACATCCTTCTGAGTTGTTATCGATGACGTTCAATCACATTGCATCGGTTCCACATTATCTTATATTATAAAATACACATATATATATTATAGTATATACCGACACTGCGAACAGCATGTATGTCCCAATGCATTGGCGCCACGCGACTTTAATCTTTAATGGATACCTTCAATTTTGAAAGGAGAACCTTTTTTTGAAAATAGAAAATAGAACCTCCCGGGCTGGACACACGTTTTGTTCGAGATGTCTGTTCTATGACATTATACTTCAATGCGTGAGATGTGATTTTTTAACCTTTCTAATTTTTCTTTCCCTTCTAAAAACCTTTAGGTCAATTGTCTTTGAAATGTCTGAATGTGCTTGTCTTGTGTGTTGTCCATGGCACCCACGACACAGGGAATCCTAGTGTGGGGCTATGAGTGTGAAGCGTTATTTATATTTATTTATTTATTGAGTGATAGTTACAAAAAAATTTTAATGTCCCCTTTATAATAAATAACCCTTTAATAACTTAGTTAATAGGTTTGTAATTGTGGTGTTAGAATCATAACATTATTAATGATTGCGTATGTCGTTATAAAATTCAATAAAACTGAAAATAAACTTGACAAGTACGAGTTAGACTTGCTTGGAGAGGGTTTCGTACGTTGATTATGTACACGTTTTGTACACAATACGGTTTGCAAAACAGTTCTTGTTTAATTTTGATTTTGCTATTTTTTTCAAAATTCATTTGTTTATACCTTCATCTTTAGGTCACAAAAATACATGAGTACCAAATTTCAACTCATCTGGTTCAGTAGTTTTGGAATAAATTGGTTGTGAACGGCGATCACCCAGACCCACGAGTGATCCTGTAAGGGTTCCGTTTTTAGTGTTTTTCGTACGAAACTCTAAAAAATCTAAATCTTTCGGCAAAGTCATATAACATTATAAAAAACATAAATATTGCCTCCATTCCAACAGGAAAAGGGTCAGCATGTGGGTATTTAACTTATTGCTAGTTGTTTACCGGACATACGGCATATTGGATAATATGTATACAGATAAAAAATATCGGTAATATAGTTGCGCAAACGTAAGACTGTTCCATTATCAAAATGGCTAGTTTGATTCGGAATGGTAGTGAAGTATCTATCGTAGGGATGTAGCTTCGGTTGAAGAAAGGCAGGTTCTCAGATATTAATAAAATTATTTACAATAACCAACCTTCCAGAATAATGCACCAATATCTATTTACCGTTTACTGCGCATGTAACACAAAATGGTGGCTGCGTGCATATGTCTACACTTATCTCTATATCTGTGATTTTTTTAAGTAATAAAAGTGTAAAGGGATTTGAATAATACATTAAGCATCAAAATTTTGTTTATGGTTTGAACTTAGTGTTGAAAAACAGTGTGCGACTCAGTACTGAGATTTATTGCGCAATCGTGTACAAAATGGCTGCCGATTATTTCCCGCTGATGTGAGTGTGGAAATTTCTGGAAATGTCATGGAGTCTGCGCACAATCCGTAGGTGTCCGTAGGTGTAGGACGGGGGTGAGCGGGGGTTGCAGTCGTCGCCGGGACCAAGGGTTATTCATTGTTCGGTGTTCAAGCGTACCGGTCGTGTATCCTTACGGTAATGATCAGTGGCAGTGATTTTTAAAATACAGTTCAGATAGAATAATGTTTGCAAGTTTTTTTTAGTGAAGTGCAGGGATCAATATATGATTTTACTGATAGCGGTGGTAGACTTAAAATTGCGATGACTTTTAAGGCAGAGTGGACAAATGTGGGGAGATCTGTGTAGGCTGGGATGTGGGAGGAAGGGAGGCAGGATTGCAGGAGGGGGGTGGTGGAGTTTGAGGAGGTAGGGTGCGCAGACCGTTTGAATCAATACCATTTCGATGCGAGGACATGATCAAAATATCCGCCTTGGGTATCCTACAGTGCGCAAGGCAGATTAAATTTAGCTCATTCGATGTTAAACTCTCACGGATGGTGTTTGTGAACAAAGTATGATAGGTGATGTGATACCAGTAATGTGGAAGTTATAAATATAGACAAGTGACTATTGTGTACTTGTTGCTAATTGTGAAAAATAGTGTTTATTTAATATTTTGAGTTTATAGTGTGATGTGATAATTGAGTGATGTGTTTATTGTTTGTGTAATAAATTATGAATTTATTTGAACTTTATGACTGTGATAATTTTCATAGTGATAAAACGTAGTATTATATTATTATGAAGTAAAAGTGAATTTGGAAATTTAAGAGAAGTAAATGCTAGTGAACATCGGAAATTTCAAAATGGCTGACTGTCCAAACCGCGCCTGCGTGAATCTTTCTTCGGTATCCAGACACATTGAAAATCAAAATGGCGCTGTAGCGACTCGACAAAATGGCGACGTGCATCCTGATCCGGAATTGCCAACTCAACCTGCTGAGAATAACAATACTCATCTTGACACATCAGTTAAAGAAACACCTCCGACATTTCAACAACCAAGAAAGACAAATGGTAAGTAGATTTTTTATTGTATTCCTTATTGTGTTAATAAAATAATTATTTCTGAAAAATATTTGGAAGAAGCAAAATGAAGCGGTGTTGTCTTCGAACAAAATACAGTTTATTCGACTGTTAGTAAGGAATGAATTAATTGAAATGAAACTTGAAATTTTCATAATAAAATTATGTTTGATGGATATTTATAAAAAATGGATACAAATGTGAATAAAAATAAAGAAAAAGTTTATCCAAAAAACATTATTTAACATTTTTGACATTTTATCTGTATCTCTCAACAGGGGAAATACAGTGAATTTAATTTTAATTTTCCATAACTTCTCTTTGTGTGAATAAGTATTACATGACTACGGAGAACCTTTAAAATTTAGGTTTAAGAATCAATATGTGATTTATTTAAAAGTCGTGGCAGAGTCCAGGTCTGGTCATGGAGAAATACCCTCATGCTCAGTAGTGGGCCATTAATGGGTCAATGCAGACCTAAAAAATCTGTAGCAACTTAATGGGAGATCATGCGCAAACTAATGGCTTAGGTATCCTAGGGAGAGGCATCGTGGCAAGAGGTTTAGCTCAGACTAA
This sequence comes from Thymelicus lineola, assembly GCA_963932265.1. Lineage (NCBI taxonomy): Eukaryota > Metazoa > Arthropoda > Insecta > Lepidoptera > Hesperiidae > Thymelicus > Thymelicus lineola. The sequence goes on from OZ010680.1 coordinate 9,894,943, forward strand.
TCATCGCAAAATTGAATAAAGTTTTAATCATAAATATTTTGAAAATTATGATCATTCAGAATTGTCATGAAATGTTATTGTACATTTAGTGGAAACTATTTAATTTTTAAAAGAATATAAAAGTGTAAACAAGGTGTACAAAAATGTAGATAAACGTTAACTTATGGCACATTATTGATTTATGGTACAAAATGGCCGATCGCCAAAAAAGTGCGTGCGCTAATCGTCCATCTTGTAATAATGGCGTGCAGTTTGCATATCAAAATGGCGTCGCGTCGGATATATTTTTAATCAACATTGGGAAACTTACATGAACATTCAAATAAAAGTCGAAATTTGTGGAGGGCTACTGCGCTAGTAATTCTGAAAAATTTTAAAGGATAAAGCTGTATAGTTATTTTAAAACCACCAAACAAACAATTTTGTTTCTTCCTTTTTAATTTGTTTTATTAATTTTTATCATTGAAAAATTATTATTAGCGTATAGAACCGACACCGCGAACGCCGTGTATGTCCCAATGCATTGGCGCCACGTGGCTTCAATCTTAAACCGGGAACTCTTTTTGAAAATGGAACCTCCCGGGCGGGACACACATTTTGTTCGAGATGTCTGTTCTATGACATTATACTTCAATGATTTTTATTCTTTTTCATTTGATTTCGATATTTTGTTGGCTGGCGGTTAATATGGTATATTTTGTATATTTCATATATATATTTTTTGCTTCTTTTGGATTTTTTATGTTTAAAAATGCATGGACATGGTTTATTTTTATTAACTGCGATATTTTTTTAAGATTCTATATTTATGTCACTATGCAATGCTACTGCTGGGTGTTGTTATTATGTTTGCATTGCATGCTTGATGTCTTTTATTACCCCAACTGGGAACTTTTTCAGAGCCAATAATATATCTCAAAGCTGGGCACTTTTTTTTGCAAAAACTAACGGATATATTTTGCTTGCGCATTTGTAAATCTAATTGTGAATCGCAAAAGCGTCGCACGACATTATATTTTCTAAGCATCTAAAGCGCAATGCTAAAATACATCCGCAAAGCTCCTTTTTCGAACGCGTCCAAGTTTTGGAATTTCTTATGTTATAATTATGGGGAATTTTTTTCACGCTAAGGTGTCTTTTTGTATTCGTTTGTGTTTTTTATATCGCATATAGGCAATATTTATACGTTAATTTACTATTATCTTATTTTTTATTCTTTTTTTTAATCAAATTATGTATCAAATTGTGCATGATGTTTAAAAAATATAATAATCATGATAGGCTTTTACGAATGCGCTCCTGGTTAACACACCACTGAGAGTATCGACACTGATCTCACAATAAGCAAGCCCAAGAAAATATTTATCGGTAATATAAACAAATCTTAGCAACCTCAAGTACCATAATTAAACGCGTTCTTTGTATTAGGTCATTTTGACCAAAGTGGTCTTTGTAGGTATAACTCATTGTATTTTGACATGTAATTTAGATAACAAGTTTATATTTCAACAGGACCTATAAAACTACAAAATATTAAAAGTCAAAGAGTGTTTGAACAAAGCGTATATTATAAAATATGACCGTTTTACGTCACGAATAAGTCAATTTGACCACTCTGGTCTTTCTATGGGATCGCAGTTATCAGATCATCATTGTGGTGATGAAAACGGTAAAAATAAAATGATCAATATAAATACAACAACAAAAAAACCGTTAAGACATCATTATAATGTGTTTACCAGCTACATATATATATATATATATACATATATATAAGTAGTTAGTATGCTTGATTGTGAGTTTGTTAATTAGTTGATAGTTACTTTTTTTGAAGACGATGTTTGGTTAGTACTTGATATAATAGGATTTGTAGCAACTGAAGAAGTCATGAAACTAAAATTAAACCACAGCCTTTTGTGCTCGACCATTCTTTACCTACCTAATAAATGCCAGGGATTGAGATATTATAGAAATCATATCGACGGTCCCTATGTAGAAAGCGACATCTCACAAACTGAGGTTTACAGAAGAGCGTAATTAATTTTCAAACCGAATCGAATCTCTTGATGATAATTCTGTGGATGATGTGGATTCTGAAGAGAATGCTTTATGCAAATTAGTGTGAGAAACTTTTTGATCCCTAGAATTAATGCATAGATAAAAAACATAATAAGGTAAAAAAATATCCTGTACAAGATAAAGAAATATCCTGGAGTGAAGAAGAGTGTTCAATGAGAACTAGTTTTCAGTGAGAACGACGGTACCTAACTGCGCGGGGTTTCCATATCTATATAAAATTTTATCGTTATTAAGTGTTTGATCTGAAATAAAGTATTCGAAAATAAACTGGTGTTTCATTTATTACTATTATTATTAATTATTTAGAGTACAATATATTTAGAATTAAAAACTGTAGGATCCAATTTTAATACATTTAGTTAGAACGACTGTCCTCTCGAAGCTGTAAAGGTCCAACCAACTAAGATAGGGCCAACAGCAACTGTCTATTGGGAAAGAACATAGTTTAGGGTATATTTTTTAGTAGTGATTCTTTTGTAATATTAATAGAAATGTTCTTTTTAACCAGGAGGTAGCCGAAGGCGGGGCACAGAATGGTTTTTCGAGCCATTCATTAAGAAGTGACTTCCGACACTTCGGGCCTGGGTGGAGCCGGAAGTCACCAAAAAGGTAGGTTACATTGCTAATAGAGGATGCATAAGAGCGTAAGAGTACGTGCCGTTTTTATGCCATGCAATATCTTAGACATGACTTAACTACCGATAGCAAAAACAAAAGCAAAGCAACAACCCATAATTGTCCCACTGCTGGGCTCGGGGTCTCCTCTCACAGTGTGAGGGGTACAGGCCATAGTCTACCACGCTGGCCAAGTGCGGATTGGTAGACTTCACACACCTTTGAGAACATTATGGAGAACTCTCAGGTGTGCAGGTTTTCTCACGATGTTTTCCTTCACCGAAGCAAGTGATAATTAACTTGTAATACGCACATAATATTTGAAAATTAGAGGTGCGTGCCAGGATTTGAACCCGGGCCCCCGCGTTCGGGAGACCAACGTTCTAACCACTAGGCTATCACTGCTTTCACACTACCAATAGCAATCGGGTTAAATGTCTCGCTACCCTTGACACACGGAAGCCCTCACGGAATATTACCACTAGCTATCATGTATGTAACCACTCAATCATGTCTGCAGATGCTCGGTTATGATGCTGCGATACACTTATAAATATTTTCTTTAACAGTTTCCTCAAGATTAAAGGATGATTCCTGTAGAAATCTATTCATTTGACCATGACACCACGTTAACGTGGCTTCCGCTCAGATTATCACGGCCCTTAAAGAGTTTATTGTTATTATTATTATCCGTTTCATAATATGGATGTGACAATTAATTATTATAATCCAATTAGGGCGTTCTAATGTAGCATGGTTGTGTGTGAAATCTACTAAATGTTAATGTACTTTCTAAGCTACGTAATTTGAAGTCAAGTACTCAAAAAGTAATATTTGGTCAAGAGATGGATATGTCAGCGTCATAATTACTATACGCGCAAGCGCACAATAAAACAATATGCGCGGACGCAAAGCATTCATTAGTAGGTATATTTCAATTAAGTAATCTTTTTAAAGTTAGTATTCAAACAAAAAAATCCGGCCTAAAGGGTTTTCTAAAGATATTTTTCATATATTTAGGTTTTAAAGTGTGTAGTACTAACAGACATTTCTTTTAGAATAAAAAAAATATTTTCACATCCAGACACACACAAATACAATTAAAAGTAAGAACAAACATAATGGAGAAAAAGAAAACAAAAATTCAAAACATTGTAATCGTAATATTAAATGTTTTTATTTAAGTCAATAAAATCTGATCAAATTTTTTTCTTAAAGCAATTGAACTAGTAACCTATAAGACACACTGTTCAATGAACACAACCATATTATTGTCTTATAAGCTACTTTTGTATTTCCATCGATGTCTTATTCCACATAAGAGGCTTAAAAATAAGTGTGTGGTGTAAGCCGACAAATTATTATTATACGAGTAACTAGATTACAAAGTGGGTCGCCTCGATGTTTTATTTTTGTAACAGACCACTGTTTACGAATACATTGTAGGGTTGATTCTTTACAGTACCTACCTTTGTAGATAATGGCATTCGGAGAATTATACGATAATGAGTGAGTTACAATTTATTAGTAATGAAACATTGTTAGTTGAGACATACCAGGCATACACACATACAGGCTTTATTGTTATTTAGGCATTAAGCTTTTGTTACTTACAGGTTGTGTATGGTACCCCGTAATAGCAGTCTCAACATAGCAGACACACAAATAGACCGACAGATAATCAAACAAATAAACCAACATTACATACTGACAGGCAGACAAATTTTTATACAAACATTGTTATTGGATCTTTTACTAAAATAGGTATATTTATCGTCAGAGATAATACTTTTAAATTTCAACTCAACATCGCTATTACACGCTAAAAATTCAATATAAATTCTACGCAAATTTCAAATGAGTCTATTAAACTGATATATTTCTAAATTATAATAGAAAACTATTCGATAGCATGCCTGTTGGTTACCACCAAGTTAAATTCACATACTTAAATAAAAATTCAGACATTAAAGCGAAACAAATTTTAGGGCCCTGAAATGCCGGCACGACTTCTTAATGCCCGGAACACGGCGGGGACGGGAGAAGTCAGCATCGCTGATAGTCCTCTGGCAACCTTCGAATCTCTTACACAAGCCGCCATCATCGCTGTTATGGGAATTGCTATCGTCGTCTCCAATCTCCTCATCATCGCCGCGTTTCTTAACTTCAGAGGTATGTTTCATTCACGTAGCTAAATATTTTTGAATCAAAATCATGTCTCAAACTTGTCCGGTAGTTTGCGTTGAGCGATTATAAAATTAGAAACGAATTACTTTTATTGTATAAGGTTGGCTGTTAATTTCTTAAGGGTAAAAATTAAACGAGGGATTCGAAATTTAAATTTAAGGTACCACAATTATCGTGAATCTGACGACGAAAATAGGCGACTCAGTAGGCGAATAATTGCATGTAAACAATAATTGTAAACAAATTGCGTTGGTATCGACTAACTCCGCGCATAGCTTTTTAAAGAGTTCCTATTAAACCCGTAAAGTACTTCGGTAATACGAGTAGTCATATTAAAGTGTTTGAATGTATATTTGGTAGTGCAGCAAAAGTAATAAATAAACACTAAAAATCGTCCAAACAACAACAACATAGTTGCCTTCCTAATAATAATCTTATTATCTGATTTTAAAGCCACAAAACCAAATAAATGAATGACAACAAAAATAAAAATCTGTAATAGTAACATATTCTTGCATCTCGCAAACTACCGGTCGGATAAGCACGTTAACATATTTTTTAGATACATTGTTTCAATGCCAACATTGTTTTGTTAATCCTCTTTTCTCTACTGCCAGTTTGTTGTATATGTATAATAATATTATATTATATAATGTTTTTAATATCAGAACAAGTAGGGCATTCAAGAAAGAGACAGATAATTTGATCCACATGAATTTAACTGTATCTGCATGAATTAATTATATTAAGTCACTTTTAAGAGAGAAGCCACATGCAATTACGAACTTATAAGATTTCCATGACGTCAAAACTTTAATGAACGGAAATCTGTTGGATTTCTATCAGTTTTAAAGTTAGAGCTTATTAAATCCAAATAAAATTTGAGTAATTTTAGTGTTTGATACCTGTCCTCTACGAGTAGTAGACTCGCTATAATATAGCAATTCAATATGCCTTTTCGAACACTAGCATACGTAATTTATCGCTTAATTTAAAATTCAATGCTCCTGGTTGTAGTTAATATTTCTGACATAAAATTCACAAATACTTTAAAGAGTTGGCTTGGCATCCTAACTCAATAAATATAAATATCCCTTTTCGAACAAAAACTGGCATATGCAAACATTCAAGACATTCGTATATTGTACCAAAATTGCTAAATATAACGGCTCATTCCTGGATGGTGATTATACGGATCCGTTGATATTTTTGCAGTAGCACATAAATTCTTATTACCAAAGTGGGATCACATACAATTGGTCTTAAATCAAACCAAATTGTCAATAATGGATTCGGAAGTGAGTCGTAAAGATCTCAATATATCCTAGGTGTATCTTGTGTATCCATTCATAACATAATAATCGTAACATTCGCTATTATACATATAATATTAGCAACATTTACATGTGCACATAAGCAAATTTCACACATAACTTAAAATCCAATTTGAAGCCACAACATGAATATTTTGTCCCACAGGGCTGTCAAACGAAGTGATAAACTACTATCTATTATCACTCGCCGTCGCTGACCTACTATGTGGACTCTTCGTTGTACCATTGTCTGTATACCCAGCACTGACCGGGAAGTGGATGTTTGGAGACCTGATGTGTCGCCTCGCTGGCTACGTCGAAGTCACCCTGTGGTCTGTCTCGGTTTACACATTCATGTGGATATCCGTTGACCGATACCTAGCCGTCCGGAAACCGCTTAGATATGAGACGGTTAGTTTGACGGTAGATATCTTTTTCTATATCTTCTCTATGTGCCTCCACCGACCGTGTTTGCAACTGGCTGGCTCCTCTGATTTTACGGAGTGACTCAGTGTTTCACCATTTAATGAGGAAATTGTAATGATTATTTGATTTAAGAAAATTGTGATAGGTATTTTTTCGTATGATACGCAGATAGTGTCGATTTTTTTGCAAAAAGGTTTCCACATCCACATAAAATACTTTTCAATTTACAATGAATTATAAAACTTAGATGTATTTTGTATTAGTGCCGTATGCACAATAGAACAGTGTCTTACTATTCTGTTCTGTCTGAGCCTTACAAACTTTTTGTTCCCACTTAATCACTATTTGAAGTTTTGTATAAATATATAAACATAAGTGATGAAAACGTCTCTTTAAATTGGCGGTCTAGATGATTACCAAACATTTTTGAAAAATATAGATTCTGTTAATATTTGTTATATTACATATCTAATTATTAAATCAATAAATCTGAACTTTATTGTTAAAATTATTTTGTGAGTCACTCTGTAACTGCGGTAAATATTTCTTTATTATGCTTTTATATCTTTTTAAATAATTATTATAATTAATATATTTATAATAACGTAATATGCATGTATGTTTTCAATATTTTGTTTCGTAGATGCCAAATTAATTTCATAATCATTGAGAGCCAGCTTATAAAATGGTAAAGTTAGAAACACATTAACGAACCCATATTTTCAGTAGAATTTATTGTCATAAAATCACATGATATTTGAAGTACATGAGATCATTTACATTTACATATTCAATAAAATGGTTTACAACTTTTAATAATTTTATTACAAAAAAGTCAGTATACTAAAGGAAGAGAAAATTTTATTTCTTTAAGTACCGAAGTGAAATGGATACTCAATGTCAATTACAAAAATTCAAACACATTAGATACTTTAAAAATTTTTTATTATATAAATTCACTAAGACTAACAAATTGTGATCAAATTATTAATTGTTAACATTATCGGATCATTCATGTGTTTCTAACACACTGCACCACTTGCATGAGCTTCTGTGTGTGTCTCCTTCTAAATGTAACTAAACTATAGTAGTCGCAGTACCAAGTCTTAAATGCTTCGTCCTGCTCGCACTAATGTCAACGAGTGCAGCGATATACTGCGACTACTCTAATTGTATTGAATGTACCTACTAAAATGATTATACATATATTGTACCTAGAGCAGGTACTATACCCAATAGTAAGGAGTATAAAATAATATTGAAGGCCGTTCAAACAATGTATGCAGTGAAGACCATAATTGGGTTCTTTCTTAATCCTACTCCAAAATAATCTATTTGGCGGCAAGTCTTTAAGTTATAAAAGCAACGTACAAAAAGTGACAAACACTTAAAATTATAAAAAAAATACAAATGTAGTGTAGCCTTAAGCGATGAAGGTTAAGGAATAGCAATTTATATTCTTTTGAGTGAAAGTTAAGATATCAAGCATGTATTAATTTTTACTCTTTGAATTTGACAGAATTAAACAAGATTTATAAAGTTGGTGTTTACCCAGATTAATTTGCTTAACGAATAAGTTGTTGAAGGATCTTAATCAGTCAGATCATTAGATTCTTCTGCATCTCAAGTTATGACGACCTCTTTGGAGGTGCTTTGATATGTATATCAATTATATGAAGGGAGTCGAGTTTAACCAGAGGCACTTATAGCAGCAATTTAATATTGTAGTATTCAGAGGTCAGTGGAATCCAAATAGTGCGGCGTTCTTTTATAAACTGAGGCAAACAAAAATAAAAAAACCTAAGTTCCAATCACTACCAAACTTCACATCATCTATTAAGCTAATTTGAAGATTTCCTGGAAATTGGATCACAATCAGACCAGCTATTTTAGAATCCATAGGAAACGTCCATCACAACAAACATACACATCAATTTTACGAGTATATTATACTAGCTGTCCCCGCCAGACATTGTTCAGCAACGTCCTTTATATTTATATAATATTTATTATTTTTATGTTATCTATGCTTATAAAATTACATATCCTGATTCTCTGACTGACAATAAAATTTCTAACTTCAAATGTGACGCACGAATGTTCAAGATATATCTTGATACTATAATACTAAATATATTTAAGCGTAGAATTTCCACAAACACTAAATAGAGTTTCATGTTCCTAACCTCAAAAATGACAGACTTTCATATGAACTATTTCACCCCCTTAGGGGTAAAATATGCATAAACGCTGTAAAAGTAATTTGCTCATTTTTAATAATTAGCTCAAAAATTAAGTTTCTAACTTAAAAAAATGACGAACTTCCATACAAATTTAAAACTCCTGTTTCAGCCTCTTGGACAAATTTCCAAAAATTCTGAATCAGGTATTTACTAATTTATAACCAGTAGCCCAAAAATGAAGTTTCATATTTCTAATTTCAAAAATGACGGACTTCCTTCCCCAACTTCCGACCCCAACTTCACCTCTCTAAGTTAAAATTTTCACAAACGCTGGAACAGGTATTTACTCATTTATAACCAGTAGCTCAAAAATAAAGTTTCATGTGTCTAACATCAAAAATGATGGACTTCCATATAAACTTTCAACCCCAATTTACCCTCTTAGGGGTATAATTTCCTAAGTTACTGAAATAGGTGTTTACTATAGTAATTTTTAATCAGTATCCCAAAAATAAAACATGTTTCTTATTTTAAAATGACGGACTTTCGTACAAACTTTCAGCCTCTATTTCACCCCTACCCTTACGGGTAGAATTTACACACTCGCTAAATTAAGTGTTTACTAATTTTTGATCAGTAGCCCAAAAATATAGTTTTATGTCTATCATCAAAAATGATGGACTTTCATACAAACTTTCAACTCCAACTTACTCCCCTAGGGGTACAATTTCCTAACTCGCTGAAATAGGTGTTTATAATTTTTAATCAGTAGCCCAGAAATAAAGTTTCATGTTTCTTATTTCAAAATCACGGACTTCCGTACAAACTTTCAGCTTCTATTTCACCCCTATAGGGCTAAAATTTCCTCAAACGTTGAAACATATTTGCTCATTTTTTATTAATAGCCCAAAAATAAAGTTTCATGTTCCTAACTCCAAAACTGACAAGCTTCCACACAATCTTTCAACCCTTATTTCACCTCTTAGGGGTTGAATTTCCAAAAATCCTTCCTTAGTAAGTACCTACTTCGCAAAATAACTCTACTGACCAAAGCCCTCGGCGATGATGAGTCAGTCAATCAGTCAGTGAATCAGGACAATCTTCTTTTGTAAGAATAGATTAATACGAAGGTGATTTTTAAAAAAAAATATTTCGTGATAGAATGATTTAAAGATGTCTTGGCTAATTAATAACAATATTTGACCATTCGGATATATAGATATAATAATAATATATAATAATAATAATATCTAACTATTCTTAGAGGATATAAAGGAATGCATGAATATTCAATGTTTTATATTAATTGTATTATTACTGCCACATCGAGTGGAACCCGAAATAAAATTGAAACCTAAACTTTATTTCCAAACAAAACCTTCATTATTATAACGTATATAAATTGGCTCTTCGCGAATTGTTTATAAAGAGATAAAATATGGCAGTAATATTTTTTGGAATGAATATCGTGAACGTTTATTTATCAATGCTGTTATAATTAGAAAACAGCGTTTTGGCCATTCAAATGATATATAACATAGACAGCATAATCAGGATATGCATGAATGTTGTATATGTCAATTAACAAATAATACTGCCACATGCAGGCGTTCCTGAAATTCTTGGTTAAAAACAGCATAAAAATATCTGTTATCCAGGAATTCAAATTGGCATACCGCGAATGACAGAATGTCAAATATTTCAAATAATAATTTCGCAAAAACAAAAAAAAAATGTAAATGGCAGTAATATTTATTTACATACGTAGCTATGAGAAATTAAACAACGTGTTCGTTTAATGTAACATTTCTAGAAAAAAATGCATATTATGACATTTTTATCTCATACAACAACTGGAAAAATGTTTCCAGGAGCCAAATCTCATTGCTAGTTGTTGTTCATAGAACAAATTTGCATGAACTTTTAGGTTTCTCGTGTGAAATAATACTGCCAGCTTCGGATATTGTTTTTATAAAGAAAAAAAAAAACTAAAACTAGGAATTTTAATCGGTTTTTAGTTCAATATACAATAATATCTGAGAATTTCAAAAGGTACTGAGAAATACGATCAAGAAATATATGGCAGTAATATTTTCCTCCCCCAAACAAATCTGTTGTCTTCAAAATGAGTAATCGTTTGGTATATTCACAGGTTCAAACTCGAACACGAAGCCAATGTTGGATGGTATTCACCTGGATCTCAGCTGCCATGCTTTGTTGTCCACCACTCTTAGGATACAAGAAAGAGGCGAACTTCGACAAAGAGACTTTTATCTGCATGTTAGATTGGGGCACCACATACGCCTACACTGCCACTCTAGGAATTCTCGTTCTTGGGCCTAGCGTTATATCTATAGTCTACAACTACTTCTATATATTCTCTATGAAGAGAAAACTGAACAGTGGTGCTCCTATACATGACAAAGAATATGCAACAGCTCTGGCAGAGAACCTTGCCAATCCGAGTCATATGATGAGTTTCGTCCTAGTATCCGCATTCTGGCTAAGTTGGGCACCCTACGCCAGTATCAGAATGTATGAGTATTTTAACGATGAAGAATTAAAAATTCCAATGCTTCACTTCGGTATGGTCTGGCTGGGTATTCTTAACTCCTTCTGGAAGATAATCATCCTCATTTTGCTGAGCCCCAACTTTCGATTGGCGCTACGGATCCTGTGCCTTACTGCATGCTGTCGAACCAAGGGGCGTCTTCAGGCGGAGCTAATAGGTATGGATAATGATGATTAATTTATCTTCTCTAGTTCGAGCTCGAGCTCGAGGTAGCAGCGAAGACATGAATTTTCCACATGTTTGTAAAACTATTGACATTGACGGCACTGCCAGGCAACGACTGCGTCTTTAAATGTTTATTATTATATTTGCATATTATAATGCTCAAGAATTTATAAACTCTGTATTAGTAAAGAGCTTGACTAGATAAAGCGATTTACGCACGAAACAACGTCAAACAATAAGAAAATCGACGATATATTATAATACATTTAACTTGTAACATGTCCGCAAAAAAATCTCAAAGTCAATACTCAATAAGTGATTTACCAATTTGAATGTTTAAGTACCATGTGGAAAAACTGTTTGTAGGTAAAGGATTTTATTAAAATAAGATGTTCAGCAGTGGACTAGTAAAGGCTGATGGATGGTTGGATAGATGTATTGTGTAAACACGTAAACTAACGTCGAGTTCAGAGATGCTGCCAGCTCAGTAAATATTATATTATAGTGCTAAGGAATATTTTATTTTATATCTGCAATGGTGCTACCACTTGAATTATAGAAGTGTGTTGAAGAAGCGGTCATTTAAAGACGAATAACAAAGCACGATTACATGTAGATGGACGCACTCATACTATTCATATCGTGCGATCGGCTACGCTTGACTTGACTTGACTTGCACGTGCATCGCTTTATCTTGTTCAGCTAGTTAATTGTATGTAACGCTATACGTTGCAAAGGTTTAACTGCAGTCTGGGATAAGAACTTTTCTCAATTATGTAAGGTGAGGAGTTCGGGTAAATCTAGAAGCAATGTTCTGCAAATAGTGTTCATCTATGGTACTGTGCGTTTTAGTTTTAGGAAAAACATAGTTTAAGGTGGCAAAGATAAACATAAAAGAATCTTCGTCTATATTTATACAACAATGAAATCACTAAAACAGTAATTCCTTTAGAAATAACTAACTAGGTGTTTAGCTTACGAACTATATTTTAGATGTAGATCTATATTTTCTTACGTTCTTTTTAGGGTTTCGAAGTAAACTCGGGACCCTTATAGTTTCATCATGTCCGTCCGTCCGTTTTTATTCGTCGCGTACCCTATAGTGTATGTACGAGTATCGTTAAAAAGATCTTTTAAAAATATTATGGGTCTTCTAAGACCATTTTTGGAATTGGGGGTCCATTTGCGAAATATTTGGCTTTAAAGTGCTAATTTTGGCTAGAGTCAAGTGTCCCCCCTGCCGGCTAAACGGTTAGAGTTGGACAAGTAAAAAAATTCTTAGGAATTTATATTATGATTTATAATGAATTAACACCGAAAACTATCACGGCTTTGTCAGTATAAGTAGATAATGAGTAATAGTCCATAAACTTACTACTTCGGAACCCTACATAGCGCGTGGCCTGACACGCACTTGCCCGGTTTTATTTTGTTTCTTTTTGATCCATATAACGTCATTTCAGAATCAGAAAAACCGATAAATTGTGCAATTATAACCATCATAATTATATTATTTCAGTATAGTTACTTCGGACACATACATACTAAGTTTATATATTAATCACCATCACTAAGCATCCTTTAAAATTAAGTTAACTTTTTTCGCGGTAGATTTCACTGTTCAAATAAATAAAACTACGATCAATATATTATTATAAAATATTGTGGCAATATGTGTGTCGGCATTGTTTTTGAAAAAAATAACATGAACCTTTTATTACTTTTTACTTTGATATACCTATTGGGTATTTATCAAAGCTTGAAAATGGATAAAAAATTGTAGGGATATAATAATATTTGTTTAATAACATTAATTGCTAAGACATCGATTCAGTATAGGAAATTTTAAAATAAGCTTTAAGGATGCTAGTGATAATTCAAACTCATATATTTTTACACATTTGTGAAGATTACGTAGTCAGCAATCATGAATATTGAGCACTGACAAGACATGATCATGAAACAGTTGCATGCAACAAATATTGCGCGTGTGCATTGCTCAACATTTGTGGTATGAATTATACATACGAATATAGTAGCTCATATAATATAACTTTTCTGTCATATAACATGATTTAATATTTTAATTTCGGGTTTCCTATCAAACTAAATTCGTTCAACTTATCGACAATAATTTACAATATCATTTATATTTGCTATAATGTGTCCATATCATTTAAAATTCCATAATATACCTAACGCTAAGGCTATTATCGTGTTCAGTATACTTAGGTAATAATAACATTGATCGCTTTAGTAAATATACTACCGTACTACATTATCAGAAGCCAAGGACGATGTAGCGTCTTACATGAAATTTATAGACAATTCTTGAAAAATCTAAAATTGATTAGTGATGCCATAGTACAACAAAGGAGACTGGGAATTTTGGGCTACCAACCAAAACAAGTAAAATGAGAAATTAAAATTACGGTCATATTTTTATATTTTTAAATATTACGCAATTTAGAAAAAGAGAAATTCAAAAATGAGTATTTGTTATATTTGTTACGTTACAAAATAAATCGATATTGTAATCGGAATTGATTTATTACTTATAAGTATGTATAAATCCAAGTAATCAATCAAATTGCAAGGAATGGATGGATTAAAAAGTTTATTATTATTATCATATTTTGTCATAAAATTCAAATATCTTAAAGGCGTAGAAATTTTACCTTTTTAAAAAACGATACTTAAAAGTCGTATCGTATCATAAAAATAAAGTAATAAATAAATAATGAATTAATAAATTCGGGTCGTCATGGTCATGGTCCATAAACTGTCCCTTGACCAATGACAGCTCATGAAAAAATATGTTTGTGATTGTCACGTAAACGTCACTGACAGGGGCGAGTCACTTTTATACATAGCTGTCATAGCACAAAGAAAGGAACCAGTGCCTTTGATCCATTACTGATTCAACACGGTGGAGTTCTTTCTTATTTTGGCACTTTGCAAAATTGGTGACAATGTCAAGAAATAGAATTCTTTTAGAATTCTCCTGTTTTAATAATCTCACTTTTACAAAATCTCTTATTATTTTACTCACATATTGTCAAATTTTGTCCAATAATTTAGTAAATTATAAGCTTTCACATTACCATACTTTCATCTTGTTTTGATCTTCTATGTGCCCAACATTGATAGAAACCATCCCAGTCTCCTTTACAATTAGAAAATCAGGTTTAATAAACATACTGACGTAATTAACTTTGTCCAATGAAAACAGCGAGTTCCGTGACTCAATAATTCTTATAAGTATTTAATATTGATGTAAAATTCTAATCTGAATGTGTAATAGCTAATAGTTCTGAACTTTCCATGTATATAAAGTTAATAATAAGTTAGTTCCATAAATAAAAATAGATAAAATTGGCAATACTAACGTTATTGAATCTAGGGTGAATCTTATTACCAACTATATTATTTTTAAGATTAAACAACGATCTCTCTTGTGTAACCTAAAAAATACAAGTAGGTTTAATACGAGTTAAAATAACGTAACATAGGTGTGCAACATTAAAATTGCTACGTGATGTTTATAAAGCAAAATATTATTTACTTTGTTGGCATATTCTATCATTCTTAGTGCTAGAGTTATCATTGTCGTTTTTAATGATACTTGGCGTCTTATACCAATTACTTCCGGTTGGTATAAGGATATTTTTAATAGTCTTTTATTATTTCTACGAATTTTTCTTAAAACTATTTAGATATTAAGCCACGGATTAAGTTGAAAATTAACAGTAGGCCTTGTAAATTCTGTGTTCACCCATCTTCACATGTGAGACCGACTAAAAATGGCTTCCTAAAAAGGAAACTCTTGCCTTTATAGAGCCTTTAATTGGTTGTAACCAGTAGGCATTTCGCAAAGTAGCATATGTTAGATTGTGAGATGCATCCAGTTCCGCGTAGGTTACAATTTATTCTGTAACCATTGTGTATCAAAAGATTTGTCTTTTCTCCTCCATGACAAAGCACCTTTCCGAAAACTCAAAAAATTACGTGCATAAGTGTATCAGTGATATCTATATGAATAAAATATTTTGACTTTGACTTTGGAAATCGAAGACAAATAATTTATTTCGTCATATGAACAAACGACTCACTTAACTAAAGGCAAAGGAGACCCGTCAAAGTGTTATTGGCTTGTAGATGAATGAATTTAATGTATTATAATATATTAGTCATCATTATGCGGTTAAATATCTCTCACCCAGTAATACAACGGCACATCTACGTTTGTCATATTTTACAGAAACGAATTTCAAAAACATTATAAAAATGTTTAAAATTAATTTATGGGTTCTGTTTATGCTTTTTACAGATTTTATGGGTTTGGTTACTAGTATAGACATTAAAACATATTTACCACTATGTAGATTAGGCACTTTTAAACACGTATACCAAACTCAATTTCGCATTTTTTGCAGATGTGCCATTATATTACTAGATGAGCGATATATTATAAACAATAAAGAAGTAGGCAGTAGCAAAGTATTTATATACAGTTTTTTTTTTGTAATTTACTTTATTTACAATTCGCCATAATACTTTACGTGAAACGGAACATTCCCAGACGCATTAGTGTAGTGAATTATAACTGTATAAAAATAATCGATTCTCTTTAAACAAAATAAAGATACATTCACTTTACTAGTGTAATTAGATACCAAAACATAATAATAAAATAAATCAATGAAAAATGAAAAACAAATCGGTAGAAAAAGATATTAAGTGTAGTAAATTCCTTTTTTTGTATAATAATTGTGCGATTGTTGGATCGATGTGTCATTATGAGTGTTGATATTATTTGAAAGCCGCTGCTACATCCTTTTTTGTAATAGTTTCAACAGTGCCAGTCAAACGTTGTCTAACGTCGGGAAAAAAAAAGTCGGAGGAAATAAACTCCCAGTACTCTTTTTCAAAAATAAGGTTTTTAATAGTGTACTTGATATCGACAAATGCGAGACATCAGTCGCATGCGCCTTTCAACCCAAATGCGAAACGTTCACAAACTGGCTTAAGACAACATACTAAGAGATATTACGATAGCCTCCTGCTAGTAGTTAATTCTAAGCCTTCTTCTAAGCTCTAAATACTAGTTGGCGTGGTAATTGGCTTTCTTACACAGCTGGATTCCTCCACAATAAGATGCCATGAGACATAATATTGTAAAATTAACTAAAGTATACTAATCTGGCTGTCTCGACATTTGTTAATTATCGTATCTTCTCGACCCCATAGGCTGCAGAACTGAGTCTAACCGCCAAATTACAGATAAGCTAGTAATTTCTTTCGCCATTTCTTCTAAAGCACCTTTCCATAAAAGGTAGTATATAATATTAAATTTCAGTTATGAACCCAGTTTTAAAAGGAATTTATTCCATTACTTGTAATATTTTGTACTATTTATACTAGCCTTCTTTTTGTACTCGAATCATAAAATTATTATAATCACTATATTATGTGTGTAGCAAAATCACTGTTAGAACGAAACGTGGTTTGCTTCTAACTGCATCAAGAATCATTTCAGAACTTCACTTTGATCACCGAAAATAACATGTGAAGTAACTCATGTTATATGTAGGAGGTATTAAACATTACCTAGATAGAGTTTTCTGTCATATGTTAGTTAATAATGTACCCGCGCCATACTTTACTTTTACATGTTGAGTGGATCCTTATTTTAAAAAAATACGATTTCACAAAAAAATCAAATATTGGAATTATAATAGTGTTTTTGATCTGGGATTTTTTTATATCGATAACTTTTACATAAAATAAAATAATTGGGACTTATGTAACGGAAAAAAATATATGCTCAAATACTGCATATTTTTCATTAAAATATTAAAGTCATTATACGATAAAAATTATATATTATATTACCAAGTGCACTAAAAAAAATAAGACGTAGCGGGTAGTTTTTATAATTATATCGTGTGTCGCGTGACATTCTATCAACTGGTTGCAAATCAAGGTATTCGTTATAAAATTATTTCATACTACTATTTACTATTACTACTATTTCATACTCACATAAACAATCCAATATTAACCCGTTTTAATAATTCTATATTGAACTTAATATGCATAAATATTTGTCTTGATAGTGCTTATGCTTATATGAAAGTCATCGTATAAATCTCTTAATTTTGTCAATACTAAAGACTTAAATATTTAAAGCATTTACCTTAAATGTGGTAGATGTATTACAATGGCTCTCATTTCGAACTCTAGTAGAAGACTATTGTACAGAAGCTCGCACTCAAACTTTTTGCAATCTCTAAACAGTATTGAACATACCAAGCTAAACATTAAAATTATAACTTATATGTGTAAGGTTAATTGTAAATTACAATGATGTCAAAAAAAATTACAAGGCTTATAGCATAAGAATTAAAAGCGATAAACCGCTGAATTTAAATTATAGTTTTGTATTATAAAAATAATTTTGAAGTCTAGTAGAAAACTATTGTACAGAAGCTCGCACTCAATCTTTTTGCAAACACTTATCACGTTTAAACATAAAAATTTAAGCATTAAAATTATAACTTACATGTGTTAGGCTAATTGTAAATTACAATGATGTCAAAGAAATTCACGAAGCGTCTTATATCATTAGAGTAAAAAGCGATAAGCCGCTGAATTAAAATTATCGTTTAGTATTATAAAATCATTTTGAATTCTAAAAGGTTAGACTATTGTACCGAAGCTTGCACTCAATATTTTTGCAATCACTAAGCGCGTATAAACATACAAAGCTTAACATTACAATTATAACTTATATGTGTTAGGTTAATTGTAAATCACAATGATGTCAAAGAAATTCACGAGGCTTCTTATAGCATAAGAGTTAAAAGCGATAAGCCGCTGAATTAAAATTATCGTTTTGTATTATAAAAATTATTTCGAACTCTAGTAGATTAGACTATTGTACAGAAGTTCGCAATTAAAATTTTTTGCAATCATTAAGCACGTTTAAATATATAAAGCTAAATATTAAAATTATAACTTATATATTTTAGGTTAATTGTAAATTACAATGATGTCAAAGTAAATCTAAAGTCGCGCCTTATAGGATAAGAGTTAAAAGCGATAAGCCGCTGAATTAAAATTATCGTTTTGTATTATAAAAATCATTTCGAACTCTAGTAGATTAGACTATTGTACAGAAGCTTGCAATCAATCTTTTTGCAATCATTAAGCACGTTTAAATATATAAAGCTAAATATCAAAATTATAACTTATATGTGTTAGGTTAATTGTAAATTACAATGATGTCAAAGATTTTCTTGAGTCGCGCCTTATAGTTAAGAGTTAAAAACGATAAGCCGCTGAATTAAAATTATCGTTTTTTATTGAAAAAATAGTTATTTTAAAACGTCGTACGAGACGTTATTTCACTGCGTGTTAGTTATTCCTCACAACGCAAGATACAGTGGTATAATCGTGATAATAGATGTAAAATGAAAAAAATTGATATAAAACGATACTAAATTCCCTTTTTTTGTATAATAATTGTGCGATCGATGGATCGATGTGTCATTATGAGAGTCGATATTATTTGAAAGCCGCTGCTACGTCCCTTTTTGTGTTATTGTCAACAGTGTCAGCCTAACGTTACCTAACGTCACTGTCTGTCACAATTTCAGTTGTCAGCCACTCTAACTTTTACATGTTGAGTGGATAAACATCCACCATCCATCCATCAAATAAAAATTTGAAAAAATTCGATTCCACAAAAATATCAAATATTGGAATTATAATAGAGTTTTTTGACCTGGGATTTTTTAAATTCTTTTTATCGATACCTTTAACATAAAATAAAATGATTTGGACTTATGTAACGGAAAAAATCTATGCTCATATATTGCATATTTTTCATTAAAACATTAAAGTCGTTAAACGATAAAAATAATACAAGATATTATAATCTCAGATTAATGAAATAAAAGGAAATAAAAGAATTATGTGTCTCTACGATGCCACTGCTAGTTGTCAATATGGTTGTCATGCACACATTGTGGAAAAGATACTTCACGGCATTCGTTGCATTTCTTTGCGAAAATTACATCTGCCTATTATTATTTAATCTGAGATTATAATACCAAGTGCACTAAAAAAATAAGAGGTAGCGAGTAGTTTTCGTAATTCTATCGTGTGTCGCGTGACACTCAATCATCTGGTAATCAATCAAGGTATTCGTTAGAAAATTATTTCATACTAACCTCACATATAGCAGGAGTAACAAGCAATCCTAATGTAAACTCATTTTAATAATTCTATAATGAATTTAATATACATAAATGTATGTCTTGTTAGTGCTTATGCTTATATGAAAGCAATCGCACGAATCTCTTAATTTTGTCAATACTAATAAGTTAAATATTTAAAGTATTTAAACGTAGTTGACCTATTGTAATGCCTCTCATTTCGAACTCTAGTAGATTAGACTATTGTACAGAATATCGCACTCAATCTTTTTGCAATCACTAAGCGCGTATAAACATACAAATCCAAACAGTAGAATTATAACGGATATGCGTTAGGTTAATTGTAAATTATAATACAATGATGTCAAAGATGATCTTAAGTCGCGCCTTATAGTTAAGAGTTAAAAGCGATAACCCGCTGCATTAAATTATCGTTTTGTATTATAAAAATAGTTACTTTAAAACGTCGTACGAGACGTTATTTCACTGCGCGTTGGTTACTCGTCACAACGCGAGATACAGTGGTATAACCGTGATAATAGATATAAGAATATATTCCAACACTCATAGGCATTGGTGTGATAAATAACTAAATAATAATATATGGAAATAAGTATAAGATACAAAGCGTATAGTATAGCTTGCTTCGATAAAACAATACGCGAATATTTATGCGATTAAGGACGATTATACGTAAGTTAAGTATCTACTTAACTACATTTTAATAACTGTAACACAATATAAAAGCTCTACAATATTTTTATTGATTAATTTCATAAGTTAAACTATTTTACCGTTTTTACTTAGCAGCAATTTTATTAAGATTTGCTTTTTTATGTAAGGAAATACGTTATTTGACTTATCGATTATTTACATGATGTATTAAATAAAAAAATTAATTCAACAGTTTCATATGAATTCATCTAAAGATTTATATTTGATACTTTAACCCTTTGCCGTTCATAAAAATGTACAAAAATAATGGTTGCTGACCATCAGTAACGAGATCTTACTTTTCTTTAAAAAACGACGCGCAAAGTACTGAGTGGTTTCACATAATAGCTTCAAGTATAATAACTTATTGCTATCTTTGTAAAAGGACAGCATGACATAGCTGTTGTTCACAAAAGGTTTATTAAGGGTGTATGAAAAGATAATACAAAATAAATTTCAAAGTTGTTAATTGCCTAAACTCTCCGATTGCCCGATTCTTCTCCTGTAGCTCGAGTGTGAGTTTCTAACATAAAACGGCTAAACGCAACTATCGCGTTAATCGAGATGACTCAAACATTTTAGTAAACATATTTTATGCGAGTGTGTTCCTTATACATCGTCAACGTTGAATGTAACTTAACATACGAGTGGAGGCATTTTGACGTGTGCGCGAGTGTAAGTTACTATTTTGTAGTTAACTATTGAAAAAATACGCAACCATAGTAGTAGAGTTACTCACTTGATGTTTGACAAGTGAAACGCATTTTTTGGTAATAGTTTATTTGATTTTATTATGGATAGCCTCAGGGATTATTTACAATAAAATTACACATCAATTTTTCCTTCTCTTTGCATATTTATATTTTCAATATTTCCAATAATACAATACTATTTTGCTATTTTTAACTTGACAATGAAATGACAATAGTGTTATTCTCAAATACTATGGTAACCAAAACAGGGTTGCTCATCTACAATGTACAAATGTAGGGTCGCTAAACATTCATTTATTAAAATAGGCTTACAGTATGAAGTGAAAATTGATTAAGCAATATGTTGAATGGAGCAGCGCGTAATTACCTACTTTGCTTGGAAGATGTTGGCGGAAGCCCAGGCTCAAGATAAGCGCAATCATCAGCGAAAACAACGGCCTATATTCCGAGCCTCTTTTAAAGCATCCCATTATATCATCCCGATTCCCGACACATGTAAATAATCGAATGTCAATGAATAAAGTTTTGAATTTTCATGTACAAAGTTTTTTCGTATGCTCTTTATTTGGAAAATCCTAATTTTTACCTTTTCTATCTTTGCATATAAATAAATTAATAAAATTAATTATTAACTTCTTTGCATAATTGGCCAATGAATTATATAAAAATTGAGAAATTGAAAAATCTACCATACGGGGAATACCCACGACCATCGAATTTCGAGTCCGAGCTCTTAGGCGCTACGCCAATTCAACTCGTGCTATAATATGCATCTTCGTAATTAAAGTAATATTCATAAGGTATGAAACTTTTTTATTTTCATGTAATGTGCGTAACAAAAACGTCAAATGTTTGATATCATAGCATCACGATGCTATTGTTTTATCTCATTTCTTCTTTAAGTTTAAAGCGGAACACCTATAGCTCATTCATAAAAAAACATAATGCGCCTAAAATAAGTTTCACTTGACTGCCTCTGTAAGCTTAGTAATAGTGTACTTTTAAAATTAGATGAGTTGTAAGTGCAACTATGCTAATAACGAAGTGAGCAAACGAATAACTTTTCGTTGATGTTTAAGGAACTCACACTCGCATAAAATACGTGTACTAAAATGTTTGAGTCATCTCGATTCCCGTGATAGTTGAGTTTTTAGTTTTTTTTAGAAACTTACACTCGAGCTACTTATTATAAAAGTACACTATTCCTAAGCTTACAAAGGCAGTCAAGTGAAACTTATTTTAGGCGCATTATGTTTTTTTATCAATGAGCTATAGCTGTTTCGCTTTAAGCTTAAAGAACAAATGAGATAAAACAATAGCATAGCATCTGTTACTATGACTACTATTATGTTTTGTTACTATGACGACCTATTACCAAACAATGCGTTTCACTTGTCAAACATCGCACACGTCAAAATACCTCCACTCGAATGGTTACATTCAATGTTGACTAAAAAGTTCACGTAAACGATATTTTGAAACTCACACTCGCAGTGTAGTTGTTTTAACTGTCCGCTAGAGGCGCTGACAATAACTCCATACATTTTGATTGCATAGACGCAAACGCGTTGGTGAAGTAAATGCTTGCGAAAACTCACACTTGAGCTACTGGTACCACTCACGGTTGGTATTTGTTGAAGTGATGTCGTTGAGTGACTTTTGAAAAGTGTTTGTAACAAACCTACTTCGAATAAAATTTATTTCAATTTCAATGGCGAAGGTAGGGATCAAATGAAATGAAATGATTAAATATAATAAATTTTCTGATCAGAGTTTGATCATTGATTTATAAATAGGTCTAAATTAAGTGCATTCACTTATGTTATACACATGTAGACCTTCAATTATTGTTACTAACGATAACTTTCGCATTTAATTACTTAAATGAGATGTATTGCTTTAACCTAAAATATTTTACAGTTGATAATCTCTTCCAACATTATATTGGCGTCACTTTTACTTATCACTTTGATGGTATAACTTTAAAACATTAACATGTAGTTATTTTCCATAGCGGTAGACTTTGAAGTACCGAAATAAGGATTTATATTAGGACAATAATATATGCATATTGATTAGAGTCTTAGGATTAGATAAAATCGTTAGTCACGGTGAAATGTATATAATACCCGTGCATGGCTCTTTTCTGATAATCACGATTAGATAGAGAAGTAAGAAAAAATAAGTATGTGTATTTCTATACGTACGTAAGATGTTATACTTACCTCTTATTTATAAGTACTTCTCGCTCGCATCCATGACCCGGCGCACGCTAGCAATCCAACCACGTGGCTCTCGCTGGCATCTACGAACCGGCGTGCGTTAACATTCCAAAACATCTCCAGCGAATGCTGTGCGCCTAATATCACGATGGTTGTCCCATCGTAAAAATTTTACTCTCATTTTTTTCCAAACGCCCCATAAGAAGTATAACTTCAAAAAGTTACAATGTATCATAATTAACTGATATTAATTGAGAGTTATCTTTAACTGCGCTAAGTTATATAAATCCAATAAAAGCTTCAGTTTTCTAAGTAGCTGTGAAAGTTTTTTCCAGAAATCTTATCTTAGTATTCTCCTGAAGTCTTAAATTTATATTAATCCCGGGGAAGGTTCATTAGCGAGGAAGGAACCTACCGTTGGTGGCGAGGCGGGGTCACCAACTTCTTTCTCCCAACTTACTATTTCTTCAATTGAAGAAACGGTGACTTGTCGAGAAAGAACGGGGCTATCTCTCAATATCTCTTGCAGATATTGAGTGATATCCATTTCCTTTTTTATGCAATTCCTTTCCTTTCATAACACTTTCTATTACCAAAATTCTATCGGGTATTTTTTTCTTAATAGAAAATTTATTTTATGTAAAATTCATTCCCATTTCTCTAAAATATTCATTCCTTGTTAATCGTTTAATTATAATTTATCTATATTTTAGGTGGATTAATTTGAATACTCTATGAAACCAAACCAACCTCACCAAAAAAATTTAATTTACCACAAAAAATATTGATCGTTTGAGTAATTTAATTTACAGTCGTCAGGCTACCTAGCTTTATAGAAACTTCAAAACTGTTCTGATTTATATTTTAGTTTTTCTTTTTACTGTGAAAAAATTTTTTTTTTTATAAATTCAACAAGGAAATAACCACCTTGCCTTACTAGAATAGGTATCTATCCATATCTATTCATTTACACAAGTATTTAGATTGCAGTACAATATTACTCCATTCGCTATTGTATTGCTAGGTACCTACCATATACTAGGTTAAACATATTAAAGCAATTATTTAAATTTTACCGTAACCTGTTTAAGGAATTTAGTGTGTTTTAGTGATTAGATGCAGGATAGCTCCAAGCATCGTAAAAGAAATAAAATGATTTTATTTTATTTCATTTTATTTCAGTAGTTCAACGTAACGAATGTATCGAATATTTTATAAGACATTAATGTAAAAGTAATAGAATACAAATTCAGGTTTAGTTGTTTGCTTGTTTACATCATTTATGTTTCTTCCGACTATAAGGTTATTAATAAAATTACACTTAATTTATTTTTGTCATAGGATAATCATAATTAGTTTAATCACTCGTCTACTGATTTTACATAATTTGATGCGGTGTTTAAAATTGATCCATTTAAACAATTATTAATTAATATTAACACAAAAATCACATCAAGTAACATAATAATTATAGTAATACTCGTGAAATATAACCTTATATTATCTTTGTCTGTCTCTTTTTTCTTATGAATATTACAATATTATATTGTATTTAGTCGTGGATAGAATTCGATGTCTGTAATCTTGATAGTTTAGTAGTGTGTTCTATTTATGGTCTAGTAACGTGACAACTTATTTAATAATATCTTTTTCCATAATATTGAAATCAATAATGTCTTCTTTATTAAAACATAAATCAACTAATACTAGTATTATATAGTGCGTTAGTAACGCATTTTAAATATAAATAATAATGTTAACATTTTAATGAATAATTCCGTGTTTTTTAAATCAATAATGTCTTCTTTATTAATCATTAATATTCTGCTACTAGTATATTATGTACTCGTACTAACATGTATGAAAATACGTATGACAATATCGTTAAAATAATAAGTAATGATATCTTCTTGCATATAATTTGAATCTGTTGTATGTTCTTTTCTTAAATATAAAACACCTAACACTTGCATTTATAACGTAGTAACGCGTATGAATAAACAAATAATAAAACAATTGTTTGCATAAATTAGTTTTTTAATAAGATGTTTTTGATCTTTACAAAAATTAAAGTTTAATCGTTTTGCTAAGCGATTAAATAATCCAAGATTCAGTTGGAGTTTGTTTTATTTTATTTAAAATTTTAATCTCAAACTTCAAAACTTAATTCGAATGAACGGAACTTTATATAAAACATAGTACTTTTTATATCTTCCATATCGCCTACGACCGCGGTGTTACGATAAACTATACT
The DNA here is from genome assembly GCA_963932265.1 of Thymelicus lineola. Lineage (NCBI taxonomy): Eukaryota > Metazoa > Arthropoda > Insecta > Lepidoptera > Hesperiidae > Thymelicus > Thymelicus lineola. Next base: position 9,920,608 of record OZ010680.1, read on the forward strand.
ATTAACTAAGTACTCTATACTATGATCTACTTTTAAAATTATTGCAAAATTATTCAAGACGTATCTTAATAATCCGTAGTTGCTTCTTTTCTTCTGCGTAGTAGGTACTTCTTACCCAATAATAAATGTTATCTAGTAAATATTAAACGTAATCGTCTGATAAATAATCTGAATATTCAGCTATCTTATTAATCTTCTAGCTTATATTTTATAACAATTTTATAATATAGTCACATACATAGATGCAACATTGTTATATTTCCATTATTCGTAGTATGATTGTGTGTTTAACTAAATTTCGGTAGATTGATTTTAACCCATATAATATATAGCGTGTTACAAATCTTAGCAATTTCTTTCTTAGCTATCTTAGCAATTTTCATCGTATTTCAAATAAATATTTAAGCATTTTCAGACATCTATTATAATTCTCAAGTAGTGGTTTAAGGAATTTTATTGGTTCTGAAAAGCACATTCCGTATATTAACTCAGTATATTTATAGTAGCCTGGTAGTTTATGGAGTGAATAATTCTAAATAGTTTAAGAATTCATAGAGTAGCAGTGAAAACATGAAAGGGAGCTCTGCAAATCATTGATAATTAAAATTAGATGTAACGTGTTTGTAAATGGTAAGCATACACGTAACTATGAAAAGTATAAGAAAATATCTTAAAATCTAAACAGTTATTATGTACGATCTGAAAAAGATTTTTGCTTGTGTGATATCATGGAACATAAATGTTAAGTATTTTATCTGATATTATACTGTTGTCAGGGAATAAAGTAAAAATTAATTATTTTGAATTATTTGACCAAAGATTCTTTGATAGGTATACCTTTTTCTGAATAGCTATGTTGTAGGTAATTACTTTTCTTGTTATTATTACAATTTAAAAACATAATCTAAACATTCCATTCCATTTTTTTCTGTCGTACTATCGTCGTTTCGTCTATTGTACCATTCTAGATTGCCGTGTCAATCACTATTACTATAGGGTGGTATTGTTGTCAAATAGTACCTTATTATAAAAAATAATATTATGTTAACCAAGTTTCACTTATAGTTTCTATAGTATTTTGTCTGCAAACGAAAACGATTTTACCAAGTGACTCTCTGAAAACGTAGTCTTTAAAACGGACTAGTAAACATCATTCTGGCACTAAAATAGTAGTCAAAACCTCAGAAAGGATTTTTCTTATTAACTTCTTTATTATCTTGTTTGTCCAAAGATTTTATTTGTGAAAGTATTAACTTAATTAGCAATAAAACCTTTTTATGATCAAAATATGGTGCGTTCCGTATAATAGTGTTTTTTTTAAAGCTATTTAAACTTTAAACTGTTGAAATAGAACCTATACTTCACTTAGCGAATTAACTATATATTTAATACTTTAAGCATTGCAAATTGCTACACTTGATCAAATGGTATCACCAATGGACTGCTAATTTTCCACTATATTACCAAACGTCATTACAAAAAAAGGACTTAGGGATTATCAAAAACACATAATTTCGTGAAATAACGAATATTTTGCGGCAATATAATTAAAATATCATCATATTAATCATCGTTTTTTAAACTCTTATTGTGTCTGTTTTTAAGTTAAAAAAACTAATAACGGAACCTAACTTTGGTACTCATTTGGAACTTTGGTGAGATTTTTATTCGAGTTTTTGTATCTGATAACTTTATTAATACTTAACAGTAATGTTGTTCTTATTAAGATATTTGTACCTCTGTATTCGTAGACAGCACCTACCTAACCCGTTGAATTCCGCGATTGACATTGTTTCAATAAAATATACTCGGTAGATTGTATCGTTATTGCTAAGTCTGTTATAGTATTTATGCGATTATGATAGATAGTATTTCACAGTTGCCTTGAATGCGAAGAAGCATTATTGAATTTGTTTCGATACCAATAATAATCTTAATTTAACAAGATTTCGTCTTTACTATAGACAAGCAGTAAAGTTTTTACGATGATCGCATTACTATACTGCGACTCACACACTAGACACACACATCAGTAGACTGTTTAAATTGATTTTTTTGATGATAATTTTGATTATATGAGATCAGTTACTATAACAGAGATTTTGTGTGCTTTTTCTAAGCTAATTTTAATAAAAATCGAGTGTTAGTTATATGTATATCATTCTGTCGTTGACGAGGATAGAAGCATGATCCACTGCCGTTCTCTCGAGATCTATGAGCGGTTTAGTGGCTCAAATGTTGGCAGTCCTTACACGGCTTGAATTTCCAAAATGGCGTAATTTTCTAAACAATTTTGTACTATATGAAGCGGTTTAAAGACGTCATAGTAATAGAGATTAGAAAACGTTAAGAGATAGCTGTGGGGTTATCACATGAATAATCTAAAAGTAATTCTTAGTTATGCCGGGGAGGGCTCAAGCGTAGGCGTAGACGGAGCTCACCGTAAGCGGCGCGGAAGGGTCGTTGCCTTTCACACTGTCTTCTTTCATCTAATAAAGAAAAAAGACATAGTGAAAGCGGTTTTTGTTTTTACTTTAATCTTTTGTATTGAAGTACACCTACTTAAGCAATGTTTTTGTAGGCGGTAGATTCTTGATTATTATCAGAATAAAATAACAAAATAATATAAATTAACCACATCAATGTTACTGTTGTTAGCTGGTAAATGTTACAGTAGCTCGTAGTATACTATAGGTCATTAACCAAACGTCTCTGAAGTAATCATTTCCTTTTATGGAAGGTATGGAAAGAAAACTTACTCAGCACTATTTACTTACTACTTTTAAATTATAACTAGCATAAACTCATACAGTTAATAATTCGAAGCACGTAAACAAACAAAAAATATTCACATGTTTTTTAACGTCTGTAATGTAGGATTTGTGAAGTTCTAAAGATTTTGAAGATTCTTTTTTATATCACTAAATAGTTTTAATATAATAGTGAGTGATAAATTTTTGGATTTTTAACGTCATTTTAGATTGCAAAATAAGACAGTAAATTAATTTTACTCAATTGAATAATATAATATTCACGAAAATTTCTTACCAAATAGTCAAATATTTTCCGTTCAATAGTAAAATTTGATAATTACTTCAATTTCATTTTAAGTTTACTTCATTGTGTAGAATAACTAAACAAGGTATCAATTTCCAAGCACATTTTTGCTCTCTTGTTAGTATGATCTTTGGTATTTTATGTATTTAATTCTCTTTTATGCTGAAGTGTCTCAATACTACTAAATTAAAAATACTACTAAATAATACTATTGAAGATACTAAATTAAAAAAATATTCTTCTAAATAGAAAAAAAATACGCTGTTTTGTGACCGAATATATTTTGCTGAGTAGCTTAAATGTATCGCGACTTAATAAAATTATATTACGTATTCTAACTACTAATTTACTTGATAAGTCTTCAATCCTCTTCGAAACGTATCTTTCATAGAATGACTACACTTTTTTGATGATGCTATTTTATTATATGAGACTATTTAGGCAAACAGACGTGGTAATTCTATTTCTTCGATGCACGTAAATAATGCTACAAAAAATTCCAAATTATAATTATAATGCAAAACATTGTTGGCGTTTGAGCATACACTATATTAAAGTATGTAGTATCATTAGACATAATGTACAATTACATGAAGGCACCGAAGTAAATTAAATGTAGAGCTTTAGTCATAAAGGATATATAATATTTAGTCAAGTAAGTTGTACATTTTCAAAACAAGAAGATGATGAACGTATAAAGTATAGTAGACACATGAATCGATATGGGAATTCGAATTCAGATTCATAGTTTTTCCACACTCAATAACTGTATGCATTAATCTCAATAACTGTATTCTTTCTCTCAATGCAAAATTATAAAACACCCATAACTACAAATATAGTCAGTCTTGTCTACGTTTTAAAGCCCTTGAAAATCAATAATATTCAATTCTCTCTAGGAATGCTTAAGTGCGGGCAAATAAAATACATAAAAGTAAACAAATTCGTACAAATTACCAATCCCAACAAAAAAAAAAGAATGGCTTGTACTATAGGCTTTTTTCCTCATTCTGATAAGAAGAAATTTTAAGCAAACTCTACAGTTAAAGAATGTAAAAAACGGAATGTAATGTTACAAAATGGAAACTTGTTATTAAATAAAACAAATATTGATAGGTATTTAAGTATGTTTGTTTATACATCTGTAGTAATGCGTGTTTTAAGTTGACTAAGTATTAATAATCAAAAACTCCTTTAGACACTTTTAAAAAATGCAAGTTGGAAGCAATAGTTGGGAAAAGAAAACAAACTTTTTTCATAATTATGATGAGGAAAAACCAAAAACTTTCTGGTAATTTTCTGAAGTAACATTTTATATATTTCATTTCAATAAAGTAGAGTTATATGTAAGCTATGACATGTTTGATTCTGTTTATTTAGTCAAGTTTTAATAGAGGTCATTTAGTGAAACCTCTTTGTCTCTCAGATTTACTAATTAGAAATAAACAAAAATATTATTGATGACATAAGAGTCATATCGGTTGTTAACATTATGATAACCATATTTTTTGGCATAATTTAGGGATGGTTATTATATTATAGTGCGTAGTAATTGCCGGGGAGGGCTCATTCCATTATGGTTGGGGCCCACCATATGCGGCGGGGCGGGGCCGCTACCTTTCACTCGGCTGCACTTTCTTCTATTAGATAATTTTAGAAGAAGAAATGAGCAGAGTGAAAGCGGCTTATATTTAGTTTTCAGTATGAGTTATTTCTATCATTTAAATTTATTTTATAATTTCAGGTTTATTTTTACGTACATGGAAATGGATTTTTGAATGTTACCAGGAGGCAATTCATCTTAGTCCTCACGAGCCACTATATTTATTTCATCTGTTTATACTTTGTTTAGTTCTTCCGTCTTTTATGATCTTGGCTTTTTTCTGTTTGACTGACATAGTAAGAACATCAAGAAGCCGGTGATTTGCGATACTGTGAATGTCACATCACAGTACCCGATCCGATCTGTCGCGGCTATTATAACACCTATATGTCTAAAGGTTTATTTCATTTTCCTAAATTCACAGATAATTTCCCAACACATTGTTGTAGAACTAGAAATTAACGTTATGTGTTTTTAGTAATACAACACTGTTTAGTCTCTGAATTTAGAACAATTTATAAAACCTTTACGTCAAACATGTTGAACTGAGTTTTAATAATTGGATTCACTAGTACCATTAGTTAATATTGGCACATTACTAGTAGTATAGCTAATGATACTACTTTATACTAGTTATATTTGCCATTAGTATCTTGAATGCTAGGCTCGTACTTGGTATTTCATTTCCATGTCCGTTCTTCACTCGTTTATTTGTAGTTAGTTACCTGAAATTATCTTCAATGATTTATTCAAATTATTTTACTTAAAATTTATTTTTTTAGTTTCATTTACTTTATATTGATTTCACCCTTATAGGTAAGATTTTAATCGTAATATTAGTATAGTGGTAGAGGTGTGCATATGCTGACATTCTGTACATTACAGTAATTAATAAGGTAAAGCATTAGTGTATTATGTTAAGTTAGTTATTAATATGTGTGTGTAAAATATGTATTATAGTTGGATATAAGATTAATTATAACAGCTTCTTTAGTGTACATAGATAAGATAAGATACTACTTTATTATAGATCTATTCTCATGGTGACTGCACAAAGACATAAATTATAATCAAATATTCTTTGATAATAATTTTGCGAAATTGTCTAAAATTTTTAAAGACTGTAGTTTAAGGTAAGAACGAAGAAATTGCGTAACAACAAAGAGCGTAAACCGCTGTCGTACATAAATGTACTGAGTTTAATGTAAATTGCTTGTTGATAATTACTACTTTATCCATGAAGTATTGTTCTTCGTAATAAATATTTTATTTGTCGATGGATTTTCGACTTTAGGTTTGGATTATTAAAAAAATACGTTCTGAATACTTAATCGAAAAATAAATATTCTTAAGCGACGATTAGATTTTCGGAAAGATATAAAAATGGGTCTTGCAATAAATGTAGGTTATAATTTCAATAAGTACATAAGTATAATATTTACCACTTTACTCGGTATATCGTAATTTTGGTTTTAATAAATTCTAAATATTGTATTTTTAACGTGTCTATTTTAAATGCGGCTAATGCTTTTTACAGCTACTTAATTTAGTTCTTGAAGGGTTGAAACTTGTTAATTGTTAATAAAATCTAGTATATATTTGGGTAGGATTGTTTTTCATAATCATTTTTCCTTTAACAAGACCTAAGGACAGCCATTAAATTCTACGAGTCATATTATTGCGATACGTTGAAAATATCTAAATCTCTAAAATGGAAATAAACGAAACGCGAGTATGTTATGCTATATTTTTATGAGGCAAATTATCTTGCTATTTTATTAAATAATACTATGTTGATTATTTTGAAACAACACTTTATGACATTTGATAAAATTGTAGGTCGTGTAGATATATTTAATTTCATAGTTCAATCCACTATCATAGATTCTGCTATCTTCTTTATTTTACCATTACAAAAAAAAAACATTCGTGTGCAACACTATTAAAACACAAAATACAAGAAATATAATATTATGCTTAGTAAAGCTAAAGCGAACTGTTTCTCTAATAAATTCTCGTTGATTAATCAATGTTGTTAATATTGTGAAATATTTGATAAGCTCATTTGGCCCAATATTAAATTACTATCAAATTATTTAATCTTTGGAAATATGAAAGAGGTATTTTTTTATAAAATGGTATAAATTAATTTATAAAACTCTTGCATATCCATCTTGATTTTTTCTAATATCTCAACAAGTGATTAAAGCATTTCATAATATGGATCGTAGTTGTCATTAATGCTCCTAAAAAAAACTTAAATTGCACCAAAAGTACACTTATTAATTGTTCTGTCTTATGTCCTGAAATTATCATAATATATATTGTGAGAACGTCAATAGTTATGAAGAGATTTTGTTCCTCGCTAGGATTGTAAAAAAATATTCATTATGATGTTTAGAATGCAGTGATTATATTATCTGTTCTCAAAAGACGCTTATGTTGTAGTGGATAGCTAAAAACGTATGAAATATTTCAGTCAATTTCCATTTGAAAAGTAAAGATGGTTTTCTCTTTAAATTTTTAGAGGCAGTAATAATTCTCAGAACATTTGAGCATTTATGGTTTTATTTATTTATTTATGTTATGTATTTATTGACCACAATAAAATATCACGGTACAAATGACGAGCTTAATGCTCAACGCATTATCTACCAGCCAACCATTGGCCTAAATAGAAATGCGCGAAAGATGGTTTTTCATTTGGCAATATAACTCACACCAGCTATTGCCAGATCAGTAGTGATAATAAAAATACTACGTCTTTTTAAATTTCAATTTTTCTCGTAATATACGTCAATGACGTAACAATGACGTCTTGGTAACAATTATTTAATATTGTTTTCTGCTTTTATTAAACTGATTTCATCTATTTTTAGCGTTTATCACTTTGAAGCAAAAGTTACATGCTTAATGGTGATTGAATTTGTCTGCAATTCAGTTTTTTTCTTAAAACAAATATCCCGTCGATAAAAATATATTGATAATAATTTAAACCAGTTGGTTTGATTTTTTATTGCCATTGTATTGACTTCATCTGGAATTGTACGTTGAATGCAGATTGGGTTTAGATGAATTTGGGAATAGATGGATCGGATATGTTATGGATGATGGGATATTTATGTTGCTTCAACCTAAAATGCAGTTATTACTCTAATATTCTGTGCTGCATGTTTGTGTTTTTGGGATGAAATGTATTTACTAACTACAAACTACTTACATTGTATTAAAATACGAATGACCTTCTTGATTGATCAATTGAAATATATAGGCATAACTATACTAGATATAAGTAAGGGAGTCTGTAAATATAGATTCAATCGACAACTGGTATTAACTAAACGAGAATTAAGTAGTTTTTGCTTGTGAGGTCCATTGTGACCTTAGGTTTAAGGACGATTCATTGTAATAAAGTTTCGTTGTAAGAACGTAACGCATCGTAATCCATAGCATATAAGCGTCTTTTTGAGATGTTATGGGCAAATAAAATAACAATAAAATTAAAGTTATGGATGTAATATTAATAAATATGTCGTAAAATAACGATATCACGTAATTTTTAATTGAATATCGAACGATAATAAGAGTATGGCATAATTACGGATCGAATACAGAATGATAATAACGGTGTTGCATGAACAATTATTTAATATCGAATGATAATAATGGTACTACATAACTACTTATCGAATATCTTAACCCTTAAATTGGCAAACATGTTTTTTGTGACAAAATGATTTAATTTAGTTTTTTCCTGGTTTATGGTGATTCTAGAAACTCATAAAAAATGAGAAACAAAATCTAGGTTTTTTAGTTTTTAAATAAATATATGTACTACACCTATCACATTGCCAACTTCAGTAATTTATACGTATACTTTTGTCTGTACTACGGGTATGACATTGCTATGATATGAATGAAAGAGAATTTATTTGAAATCATTCTAATAACATAATAGTAAAAACTTTGCCATAACAAAATGTGGCTTCTTATTTAATATGGAACTGACGGAAACTCTTTCTCTTGTTTTTTTCACCAGTGGTGAAGCAAAAATGCATATAGCACTTTACGCAATACATACGTGTTCTCCCATCTTTGTACAACTGAGACCTTTGCAAACGAGATTGTTTTCAGAAAACTCTGGGAAATATCCAAATAAATTAAATCGAACACTGTCTCCTGGTCGTGACACCGTCGGTTTTTGGATCTTACTCTCGTCTAATATTTTTTCCACATTCTCACATGCCTTGGGGATCTTGTTAGCATGACATAAAGATTTGAACAAGTCTAATCTAAATTGTGTCAGACTTTTTCTCTCTTCTATCCCGTTTATATAAAAGCCAGGCATTATTGATGGACATATCTAATAATTGTGCAAATATTACCGTATACCACCTACAGCTTTTGAAAGGAGTTCGATACAGGGAAATAAGCATGTCTGCTAGATCCAACCCTCCCATATATTTATTCCCTTCGGCGCATAATGTACAAAACGCAAAATGAACACAACACGCAAAATGTACAAATCGCAAAATGTACAAAACGCAAAATGTACAAAACGCAGAATGAACACAACACGCAAAATGTACAAATCGCAAAATGTGCAACAAGGACTAAGGCCTCTTTCACGACGACACGCAACTTTTTGAAGGGCTTCTCTTTTTGATATTAAGTAAGGTTGAAGACCGCCGATCCCTCATTAGAACGATGATGTGATGTTCTGAGAGAACCTGAGATCTTCCACTGGGGCGGGTCTTAAAGAACTTTGACCCTACCTCGTGAACAGCTGTTTGTTACCATCTTTGTGTTAAACTCGTCAACTGAAACGCATGATTCCAGGCTCGCGAAACGCGTAGACTTCATCAGGGGTACACGTTCCAGCTTCACGTTGATATTTAATGTGCCTCTTACAAGACGGTGATAGCTTCCAGTTTTAAACCTGCTGATCACAGAGACATCATTAAATTAATATGTGCAGATTGTCTGCCAGAATGAAGTCTATTTCACTTGTAGCTGAAGCATCAGTCCAAGTCCACTTACGCTGGGGTGGTTTTCTGGAGATGGAGTTCATCATAAAGAGATCTTCCTTCTCTAAAACGTTAGCCAGTAAGTAGCCTCGGTGGTTCCGTCGTCCAAATCTGAAGGGACCAACTTTTATCTCGGCGTCATTTTGCGTACCTGGTCTCGCGTTAAAGTCCCCCATCACAACTGTGAAATGAGCTTTAGAGGTATGTATGGCTATACTAATTTCCTCATACATAACCTCCACCTCATCGTCGGGATGTGTCAAATTCGGCGCATATACCTGTACGACCTTCAGTGAATACCGTTGTGATATCCCGAGTGTAAGGTATGCTATCCTGACCGACACGCTCTGATGAGGGACTTGTGGACGAGAAACCCGACACCACCTTGGAACAGATGTTCGCCCTCCCGGTGATAGAGCAAGTTTCCGGATTTGAGTATTATCGTGTCCTCCCCCTGTCTTCGGATTCAGATAATCCCACAATACTCCAGTTTAATTTGTCTATCTCTTCTTCCAACTCTTTTATCTTGTCGTCGGTCCTCAGTGTCCTGATATGTTGCCAGGTGCAGAAGTTGTTTTGATGATTGTTTGATGCGCGATCTCTGCCGGCGGTTCTTAGCACCAGCGTTGCCAAGTTAGCCACTTTTTGGCTAGATCTGGCTACATATTTAGCCACAATTTTAGCAACTCATGACTTGACAAGCTAATAATTACTTGTTATTAGCTTTTCAAGTCATGAGTTGCTAAAATTGTGGCTAAATTTGTAGTCAGATCTAGCCAAAAAGTGGCTAATTTTGGCTAGATCTGGCTACATATTTAGCCACAATTTTAGCAACTCATGACTTGACAAGCTAATAATTACTTGTTATTAGCTTTTCAAGTCATGAGTTGTTAAAATTGTGGCTAAATTTGTAGTCAGATCTAGCCAAAAAGTGGCTAACTTGGAAACACTGCTTAGCACCCTCTGCTCCACCGTTACCATGACCGCCAGGAATAGTGGGACTGACGGGGACTGGGAGCCGAGGCTTAGTTTTGACTGTCATTAGGAGGTTTAGCCAATATGTAGTTACCACGCTTGGCCAGTTCGTGTTGGTGACCGCAGTAGGGGATCTGGTGATGACAATACTCAGAGATACACTGCTGCCCGTCTCCTGGAATATCCTATTAGTCACCTTTTACGACATCTTAGGAAGAGGTGGGAGTGGTGCTATTCTACTTAAGTGGACCCGGCACCACATAGGGAAATAATATTATAAATACTTAGTAGAAATATAAATTTGTTAGATCGTTTTGCTTAAAAAATATTTTGTGTCGTTTATGCACGTGATCGATGTGAACGTGGGCTTTCTTGCACATTTTGCGATTTGTACATTTTGCGTGTTGTGTTCATTCTGCGTTTTGTACATTTTGCGTTTTGTACATTTTGCGATTTGTACATTTTGCGTGTTGTGTTCATTTTGCGTTTTGTACATTATGCGCCGAAGGGTATTTATTATATTTGACTAGAAGAGGACAGTCTACATCAACTTTGGCTTTATCCTCCTTAGATAGCCTTAGATAGCACCTGATTTATTCTATGGGGTAAGAATCAACAAAGGAACTGATAAGTGTTATCACCTTATTGTCAGTCCACCTAACAACAGCGAGCTTATTTTTGTTGCATACAACTTGCGCACTGTATCCTCTTTTTTTCTTTTTCATTTCTTTGTCTGAGGGCAATATATTTTGACAGCCTCTTAGTATATTTGTTCTGATACTTCTTAGACTAAGTATGCCATATTATTCGCGCAACCAGTAAACCAGCTCAGGAGAGGTAAAAAAAGTTATCCGCATATATGATCGACGATTTTTGCTTTGTTTTGCACAAAATTATCACTACCATGCCACCAACACCTAGTGAAGCTTCAGCGTCCGTAAAACTATGGAAACAAAAAGTGTCATCGCCATCATACGTAACAAAGTCGTATATAAGTCCTGAAACACGCACTAAGTTTATGAATCCCCATTTTTTGGCTTGCTCTTTATATATTGTTGTCGTTTTCCTGCTTTTGTGCCTTTGTATGGTATCATCTTTTCATCAGTAGAGTACTACGCTATTCATGCATACTATTAATAGGCTTTTCATGCATGATAGCAAACAAAAAAAGCACAAAAAAAAACTTACACTTTTGGCAATGTACTACAGGTATAACAAAGTCTAATTACTTTGTTTTATCCAGTATTTGGCAACGGAATACCCGTAGTACACACAAATATTTAAGCACAGAAATAAAAAATTACGCGTGTTAGGCATAACATAAATGTTAATTAATATAATTTAAAGTGTTTTTATTCGATCTATAATCAAATACTCCCCAATTTGTTACGAGAACACAATAAAATAATAAAAAAACTCGCCCGTGATGCGGATGCAACATACCATTTCAACGTCATCTTAAGAATAAGACAGTAGAGAGAAGATATTGACAAAAAATATATTTTTTCTACCAAAAAGAATGTTGCCTAACATTGTGAAATCGAAAATTATAAAAAACACGTATTAATAAAGTCATAAGATTTTTTCAAAGACAATGTCTTACCCGTATAACAGTGCCACATTAAGGGTTAATAGAAAAATGGTATTCCATAATCATTTATTAATTATCGAATGCTAATAACGGTATTGCATAATTCCTTATCGTGGACCTTCTCTGGTCGCATATTCTTAGAACTTATTGATGTTTTGATTAGACATGTGGTACATTACGCGTATTACATTACGCGGTATTTTAATCATGCAAATTAAAATGTCTTTATAGATTTGAGATATTCTGGCATTAATTAGAAGACTATATCTCTTAAATCGTATCAAAAAATCTAGTGTATATTCATGACTTTGTGAATACAATGGTTTTATTTAATATCGACATACCAATGATTGGTTTGTGGATGCAAAATAAAAAAAATCTGTTATTACTTCCAAGAGCATAGTAATAAGCTTATTAAGGCATTTAAGTCTAATGATTGAAATATTCCAAATCCTTTATTAAAACGTTCATAGAACTTGGACGTTTATCTTAATACTTTGCACCTTAAGCATTTTTAATATAGAGCAGTATCTAGATTATAGGATATCCTTAAACTTACTATTTAGTCGCTATTTTTTCATGAAGCTAAAGTGAAAAACATCCTTTATACCTCTTTTTTCGAATAAACTATTACTGTTGGCCATACCGGCTTTTACGGCTTCACGCGGTATTTAGCAATTTCCTAAGTTTCGTATAATCTAATATTCATATTATTAAGTTGATACAATGCTGATGACTACTGGAAAAATTATAGTCTCTACTGTTTTTATTCTGTCAAACTTCAAAAGGTAATTTCCTTTTAAATTAATTAACCTCGTCACGACGTTTCAGAAAATGCATAATGATCTGTTTCACTACAGATCACCATTTCAATCTTCGGTAATATCGATGAGTATAAAACTGTATAACTTATGTATTAGTAAGGCGCAGTGTTTCTGGGTAGTTATTCAGTAATTGAAATCGAAACCTAATTATAACCGACAAAATTTTTTACTTTATTATTAGAATAATTTAAAGGTTTTAAAAATATTGTGTTACATATAAAAACTTACCAGAATCTGTGGAATCTGAGCCAGATCAATATTATGTACATACAATTCGCTGGAAAATAGGGTAAATGTCATAAAACAGATATCAACATAATTATTTCTATATAGTTTACATAATATACAAGTCATGCCCTTCAACGAATGCAAGTAAAATTATATGCAAAAAGCCAGAAATAGTATTATAATAGTATTATAATACATACAGTATTAATTTAATTAACTCTCTTGGTTGTTGCCAAACTCATTGAATAATTTGCGACTTTCTGATGTCTGTATAAGTCTTGCCCTGTCAGAACATCTCTTTAGGGCTTCAAATTCTCAAAAAAATCATAAACAAAGAAAAGAGGAAGTTATTTGGCTTCATCCCATTAATGGCCCACTACTGGGCACGGGTCTCTCCTCTTAAGGAGGCCTAGAGCATACTCCACCTCGCTGCTTCAGTGCGGATTGGTGGAGGGGTTAGTGGCCAACCCGAGTGTCGGAAGTTTTCTAACCGCCCGAGGGCCTCCGAGATGGCTTAACGACTGTTATCTTATGATAACAACCGGGACCGACGGGTTTACGTGCCCTCCAAAGCACGGAAACGCTCAAGAGTTTTGACATCAGTTTAATTTCATGTTTAGGAATAACTACCCAGTGACCCATATTTCTTAATTATTTGTATTCATATACCTACTACTATAATTATATGTAAGTAAATAAAAATATACGTTTACATCTGAATACGAAAACAACAATGATAAGTAATATAATTTTTCGTTGCCCCTATGTATGCGCAACGTATCTTTAGGTCATATGTTTAGGTATTTGAAGAGTTTTTGAACAGCGCTTTCTGTACCGTAATTTGTTTCTTATCACGAAAGCGAAAGGTAGCAAACGTTTCTTTATGACGATGCGATTTATATGAACGATGTAGACACGAATATAAATTAAAAAGAATGTCGAATATTGTTCAAAATATACATTTTGTAGTCTAGATTTACTTAGTCTTGCGTAACTTAATAACGGTAATTATATATTTACTCAAAATAAGTACCTACGTATAAAACGGAAGATAACCACGTAAATGATTATGAGCGTTTAAATAAAAGGGCTATAAAATATAATATGAAGTCAGTTATTTTAAACGAAACTATTAAAATCTAATATTTCATTATTTGAGATGAAACTGATATAAGAATAGATCTTAAGCTAAAACAGTACTTGAGGATCTATTAATATCTTTCAATTATTGGTTGTATACCTAAATAGTAATTTAAGAAATATCTTACAAGCGGAAAATTTGCAAATAAATGAAGTGTAAGTTCTTGGCCACTATGGGGCGCGATTAAACATATTTTGACGTAACTGGTATTGTTTCAATGTTTAATCACTGATCCCTTGGAATAAGTTATGAAGAGAATAAATTAAGGAGATTAAGGCAACCTATCAATCATGTTTAGGTAACTTTCAACTGTCTCTGATATCATAAGTGTATGTAAAATTATTACAAGATACAATTTATAAAATTTTTTTACAATTCTAATTTGACATTGTATTATATTAATTATGATCAACTTAAGAGATGATGATTGATGATGACTTTAAGAATGATGATGTTGATTGACTTTAATTGGTTAATTTCTGTATGCAATTTTTTTTATTGTAAACACATTAAATTTATCGTGTTTCTTGGGTTAACTTACATCGGGGAGAGCTAATATTCTCAAATAAAGAGGTATAAAATCTAATTCCTCTGAGGTAGGTTAACATTATAATCTATAAGCTGGCACAGCAATAGGATTCTCGATCAACCATCTCAAAAGTGAATCCTTTATTGCCTGCTTCATTAATCTGCCTCCTGTCTGGATGGAGCTCACCGTCGATGGCGGGGTGGGGCCATCGCCCTTATGCTTTACTTTATCTCATTCGGTTATGCTGATTGTAAGTCAGCATAAGCGTCGAATGAAGATAAAGTCGAGTATAAGCGATTTTTGTTTTTTTTTCACTATCTGCGAAGTAAATGTTGAAATCAGTAATTGTGTTTTGACGATGGTAATTAATCGAAAAATTTCACTTATGAAAATAAAAAACATATTACAAACATTTATAAAGTATATAACATCAACAAAATACCTTTGAGAAATTTAATAGAACTCCTTAAAAAGCTACGAGTACTTATATACTAAAAATAGTTTTACTATAAAAGTCAGATCAGTTGTGTATTACAATATTTATAAAGTATACAAACCTACTCACTTTCTCGTTAGTACTCTCGATTACAGCTTAGTACTAGCTTGATTTAGACGGTGACAAAAGGTAAAAGGAAAATAATATTTACTTCGTGCGTGTATTGCAAAAACATTATCGTGTTTCTTGGGTAACTTACATCGGGGAAAGCTAATATTTTCAAATAAAGAGGTATAAAATCTAATTCCTCTGAGGTAGATTAACAGTATAATCTATAAGCTGGCACAGCAATAGGATTCTCGATCAACCATCTCAAAAGTGAATCCTTTATCGCCTGCTACAATAATCTGCCTCCTGTCTGGATGGAGCTCACCGTCGATGGCGGGGTGGGGCCATCGCCCTTATGCTCTACTTTATCTCATTCGGTTATGCTGATTGTAAGTCAGCATAAGCGACGAATGAAGATAAAGTCGAGCATAAGCGATTTTTGTTTTTTTTTTTCACTATCTACGAAGTAAATGTTGAAATCAGAAATTATGTTTTGATGATGGTAATAAATCGAAAAATTTCTCTTGTGAAAATAGAAAAACAAATTACAAACATTTATAAAAAAATATCCGGATGACCGAGCTTTGCTCGGTTTAGTATTGCTTAACAACGCCATCTGCTTTAGCTTTAGTGTAGCTACTCGCCAATAGATGTCAGGAAGAGTCTATTGTAGCCGTTTTTCATTGCCTGAAAACACCGATAAAACGACATTTTTTAAAAATGAATCCTAGCTAGATCGATTTATTGCCCCCGAAACCCCCTGCATACTAAATTTCATGAAAATCGTTGGAGCCGTTTCCGAGATTCAGAAAATATATATATATACAAGAATTGCTCGTTTAAAGGTATTAGATATAACATCAACAAAATTCCTTTGAGAAATTTAATAGAACTCCTTAAAAAGCTCCTTACTAAAAATATTTTTTAATATAAAAGTTAGATCAAATGCTT
Source organism: Thymelicus lineola (assembly GCA_963932265.1). Taxonomy (NCBI): domain Eukaryota; kingdom Metazoa; phylum Arthropoda; class Insecta; order Lepidoptera; family Hesperiidae; genus Thymelicus; species Thymelicus lineola. The sequence continues at coordinate 9,937,078 of OZ010680.1, forward strand.
ATCAGAATATTAATAAAGCATACAAACTCACTTTCTCGTTACTACTCTCGACTACGTCATAAAACTAGCTTGATTTAATTAGTGACAAAATATAAAAGGATAACAATATTTACTTCGCGGGTGTAAAGCACAGGTGAATATAGCTGAGCGATTTAGAAACTGATCAAGTAGTTGATTCACTGGTCCAGTTTCAAATCCAAGGCACGCAACAGTAACTTTCCAAAGTTCAGTGCGTAAAATATCATCTGTTGTAAGGGTGAAGGATACATCCTAAGAAAACCTACACACTTATGAATATAGTAAAATGTGTTCTAAAGTGTGTGAAGTCTGCCAGTCTGCATTGGGCGTGCGTGGTGGACAAATTATTGCCTGAAATCTCTACTGAGATACTCGTACTTGTGACAGAAGAGAAAAGGAAGATGCTTGAATTCAAACAAGTTGATGCATGGGTGAATTTTAAAATTCAATCATGTTGATTCATGACTGAATTCAAAAACAGATTAAGATAGCTGAACGGTTAAGAAACTGGTCTTGTGATTGGTTCACTGGTCCAGTTTCAAATCCAAGGCACGCTCTAGTAACTTTCCAAGGACTAGGGCGTAAAATATCTACTGTTCTAAGGATGAAGGATACATCCTAAAAAACCTACACACTTATGAATATAGTAAAATGTGTTCTAAAGTGTGTGAAGTCTGCCAACCAGCATTGGGCCAGCGTGGTGGACTATGGCCCCAAAATTGCGTTAGCGCGTGTATGAATTCAACACCTAACATACACAAACACCAACACCCATCTAGTGGTTAACTGGTATAGTTTATAATCCAAGATAACCTTATATAACCTCTAACATTTCTAGGTTTTGTAGAATAAAAGTAGTAGTAGAACAAAAGTGCGGCTTTCGGCGATATATATAACTTTATTTCTTTTTTCTGATATATTTTTCCTAACTTTCATATTAGAAAATGTCACCATGGGCCTTAAATCTGCACTATAAATACTTTTGCATTATTATCATTTACTATTATTCAACGGATTATTTTCAACATTGAACGTAACGGAACTTACAGTTTATTATTAACGAAAACCTGCTTACCTCTTAAGACTACCTCTTTAATGGTTGAAGCCCACCGTCAAAGCTGGGATGTGGGCCTGCCTATCCTTCAGTTTTATTAGCTCAGGTCGGTTCTAAAGGCTGAGATTGAGCAGTTTATTTTCGTATCTTCTAAACATTATTTGTCTTGAGCTTTAACTTAACATGACACCTTACGTCAAAAATCTAGTTATTCTTTTCATATTCTTCTAATATGTAATTAAATTAAATATCTAATTTAACTAATTACTAGAAAGGTTAAACAATAAAACTTACCGGTAAACCACGATGAGATGCTTGCATATTTTATTTATTATATTTCTGTTCTATTCTATTTATTTATTTATTGTTCATTGAACAAAAATTACATACATAGAATCATAAAATAGCATTATAAAAATCTCTGAGTTTTGTGTCATACCTACTGAACTTTTTCTATTTCACCAAGAACTCCTGTTTATTTTGCTTATTTTGTGGAGGGCTTACACTGGTCCATTAAGAGGTGTTACACCTTAATCCTCGGAGGTATGTCGACTTTATATAGTTTTAGTTTGGAAATAATCTTCTATTTGTTTGAGTTTATTCTGTGTTAGTCGACAGTCTAGCGCATTTAGCTTACCCGTAAGTGCGATAAGCTAGAAAGCCTCTATGGTGGTTGAAGCCCACTTCCAGTGGCGTGGCGGGGCCACTGGCCCTATCTTATTATTACCTACTTGACTATTTTTGACTATTTCGCCATTGTTTTACCGAGATCTTCCAATGAATTTTGCTTATTTCGTGGAGGGTTTACGCTGGTTCATTTAGAAGCGTTACACCTTAATCCTCGAAGCATTAAAAAAAAACAAAATTAATGTAAAATTTATGCTGAGAAGAAATCGATTGTTCTGTATCATTATGTTCTGAATTTTAAGGGGAAAATCTGGCCCAGGTTTTTTTACTAAGGTGAGGTTAAATTATTAATATCGCGGTCCTGGATAACTAATAAAAAATAAAACATATTTTAAAGAAGTAACCACAAACTAATCGCATAGGTTAATATAATATAGGGATTAACATTTATTATGCTTAAATTTTATTAGTGCACTTGTAAAAAAATAAAAAATAAATAAAAAAAAACAATAAAAATGTTTCAAAACCCAAAAACAGTAGATTAAGGATTTTTCAATACTTTATTATGTTATTATTTAATTTTCTTTCAAAGTGTAAAAGACCTATTAATCTTTCATATTCTAATTAATGTGTGTCTATTTTTCCTTATAATAATTTACATATTTAAAATGTGCTAATAAAAAGTGTGTATCTAAGGTGAGGTTAAATTCTTAAGAATCGTGGTCCTGGCTATCTAAAATGTAAATAAAACATATTTTAAAGAAGTAAGCACAAACTAATCACGTAGGTTAGTATAATATAGAGATTAATATTTATTATGCTTAAATTATAGTGTAGTAGTAAAAAAAATAAAAAAAATAAAATAAAAAATAAAAAATGTTTCAAAACCCAAAAACAGTAGATTAAGATTTTTTCAGTATTTTATTATAATTTTCATTCAAGTTGTACAATATTATAAGTTTCTTTCATATTCAAATTTACGTGTGTCTATTTTCCTTACAATTTACGTATAAATGTACTAAAAAAAATTACGTGAAAAGCAATTTAATTAAGTACCTAGATTAGTAACTGTTAATTCGGCATGACATCGAGATCTTACATAACTTATTTTTAGTAATGCGTAAGGTGCCAAAATTTACATTCATTTATTTAACTCAAAATAACATTTTAACGAATATGGAAATTTATTTTAAAGGGAGTGAATTACAAATTGCAAAAGTAATTTAAACGTATAAACTTTATGCCAATAAATTGGTCAATTTCTGGTCAGTTTCTTCATAAACGTCTTTGTCATCATGATCAATCACGTAGTATGAACAGAAGTAACTAAAACAAAATAAAAGGTTTTGCGGGGTAAATTCTTAACATTTCTTATGGAGGCCATACACGATCAAGTGTACTTGTCAAGTTTGCAGTTTGACTTGTCTTTGCAGTTTGACTTGATGCGGCATCCAGTGTGCGTGAGATAGCTTTACTGAAAGCCGCGTCTAGTCCAATGCAAACTTGAGAAGTATACTTGGTACTTGGTGTATGGCCTCCATAAGATATGTAAACAACAGATGGCAGCCTAATTCGTTGCATTTTGGTGGATTTATTAAGCTGTGTGGACATTTTAAGTGTATGGAGCAATAAAAACTGTCAGTAATATACGTTTACGTATTTGAAAAATGCTAATTTGTGTTTGGTAACGTATTTCAATACTTTGTGCTATGTTGTATTTTCGGATCTGTGTTAGTTTATTACTTCATTTTAATTCTTAATTGTTATTGTTAGTAATCGTTGTTGTGTCTAGTATGCTGGTGGTAAGTGGGGGTAAAGAATAATTATTTATTATTCCAAACTTCACTTACTCCGGTTGTCGTAAAGTAAGGATTGTAAATATAAACATGAAAAACAGCGAAAGAGATAAGAAGCGATAGCTGATATAGTTTGTAAATGTAGAATAACTTTTGTAAGTTCATCTTAGTTAATATTATTACTAAATAGAAGAGGATGAAAGACACATTATGTTCTGTATATAATGACAATAAAATGAAATATGTAGAAGAGCGATGACGTTACAAAAGTTCTAATGACTGTCTGAACTGTATTTTTGGTTAAAAAATCCGGACGTGTTAAAAGTCAGTATAGCTTACTTGTTTCCTCATTCACATAACTTTTATCGTACTTTAGGTATTAAATACTTTTTAAATGATTCTTTAATTCAAATAATGATCGTAAACTAAATTGAAGATTCGGTAGGAAATAATATACGTATATACTTATTGGTTTTCAAATGTAGTTTCAGTTAGTTAGTTTTTAGTCAGTTATATAAATTACTACCAAATTGTTTTTGAACATGCTATGTTTTCACACGATTCATTAAAATCAAACTACATAATATATAAACATTAAATGTCAGTTTTATTTCCATGAAGACGTTTAGTATTTTCATTGACATATTTAGTACAATTTAGATCAATTAATGCTATTGAAAATACTAAGTCGATCGCTAGAGATATTTCTTTATGAATAGAACTGAACTTGAAGAATATTGTTTGGCTGATAATAAAACAACACACACATACAGGCTAAGCAGATACGACATGTTGTGATTCAATATGAAACAAAAGAAACTCTTACCATATAAGATACAAGAAGAAAGTACATTACACGACTAACGCTGCCCTTTTTAGTCTGTTCTAAATTTTTAAAAATCCTTATTTTTGTGATTATTAATTAATTGAAAGTAATAAAATAAGTTAGTATAAAATACTTGAACATCACTTGATTTTCCCGTAATGTTTAGTTCTTAAAACTTGACTTGAAATAGAAAAATTCTGGCAAGTAAGTTCATTACCATATTCTTATGCGTGAAAATTGGAATAAATCGGCCTGTTTATTCTGTTTTACCGGTTAAATCTAGGCTAAATGGTGATCTGGTCTGTGGGTTAGACTTATATTTCGAGCTTGCTTGCTTACTGCTTTACTATAATTATGAAATTTATTTTAACGTAAATACAAAAAAGAAACTGGGATTCAAAAATAGATCACAATATGAGCTTCCGATTTAACATATTTCAGTAGGTTTTTTACTAATTCAGGGCTAAATTAAAATGTATTATCCAAAAATAATCTTTAGTCTTCCGTACTCGTATAATTATAATGATCGTTTAATTCAGTCAAAAATAACCTTAAAATTCTAAAGCATATCATAATATTCAGAAAAACAACATTGTGATGTCTCATATAGCTTACAAGTGAATAGTGTCATTTAAACCATTTCTTAAACAAGTGAAACAGATGGCTCGACATACGAGTAACATATGCTCTGACAAATATTGTTCTTTGCATATCGTTGGTACCTTACATAGTCAAGCATCGTTTCCGAATTGCATTCTCCTAATTTTCTTTTATCAAATGCTGTTGAATTATCAATTTTTTTGAAATTAAATCTTTGACAATCGTTCTTCTATATTTTTTCGTTGATGCATCGTGTACCGTCATAATGTGTCTTTCTAAAATTCATGAGATGAATAAAAGTCAAAGTGAAATAAGTAGCTAGTAGTACTAAATGCTTCAACGCATTAATGGCCCACTAGTGGGCACGTGTCGTTCGATATATTTATCATTAATATTAGTCAATAAATCCTAAAGTCAAGTTCATATTCTTAAATAATACAATAATTAGAATAACAGTTGGCTAGTAAAATGCTTTTTATAAATTTTAGCATTCTTGATTTATTCATTTTTCTTATTTTATTCGTCTTTGAATACTTTTGTCTGATGTAATATTATGCCCATATTAAGAAATATCACTGTGTTGCGAGAGCATAGTGTTATTAAAACTATTTCATAAACAATACTCAAATACTCAATACTCAAATATTGAACGCCATCGCTATGCGTTTGTTAAAATCGACGTTTAAGTAAAGTATCTGCCGAGCAATTTTTCCGACCGAAATGTTTCCAAATCTTCCAATACCATCCAGTGTTAATCTAGAAGCTTTTACAGTGATACATAAATGGTTTTATTATTTCATCGGCAAAACAGTTTTGTGGTTTTTAATTTAAGTACAGGTTGTAACAACTAAAAGAAAAATATTTTATTATTCACCATCAAACATGAGTAATCGATGTACTGTACTTAAGTGGTTTTTCCCCTTTCACATTTAATCTAAAATATTTTTGTATCCTTTTAGAATTTAATAATCTGGAAGATACAATAAAATTATTACATTATACTTCATTCGCACCATCATGACACAGGTGTTCATTTAAATTATTTATTTATTTATAAAAAAACCGATTATATTTTTATTCAACTTTCATGTTCACATTTAACTTATCATTTCAACATAGCGTTAAAATAGGATAAGTTTTTCCGAATGGAATGGATAGGATAATTAATTGCTTTTGGCCTTAGATTTAGGATTAGATTTAAGTTGCTTTGGCCTTACTGGCAGTTATATAATTAATTACAAATATAAAATAAGAGAGATGTATATATTTTTTTATATTACAAGTAGAATTTGTTCCAAAGTCTTGCATAATACGCATATACATAATATTTTTAAATTACATTAGATTAAGTTAGGGTTATTTACCTCCCCGTGTGGTGCCGGGTCCACTTAGTAGAATAGCACCACTCCCACCTCTTCCTGGGATGTCGTAAAAGGCGACTAATGGGATATTCCAGGAGATGGGCAGCAGCGTTTTCCTGAGTAGTATTAACATCTACTGCGGTCACCAACACGCACTAGCCAAGCGTGGTGACTACTGGCTCAACTTCCCTATAACAGCCAAAACTAAGCCTCGGCCCCCAGTCCCCGGCAGCAACATGGACAAGACAAAAATCATATCGAATGTCCATGGTACACCAGTACCGGTTGTTGTTGACGGCGCTGCTCTCGAAGTTGTAGACGAATACAATTACCTGTGACAGTTGATCCAGATGGGTAAGTCCAACTTTGAGAAATAAGTCACTCGTAGAATCCAACTCGGATGGGCTGCGTTCGGGTAACTGCGTCATATCTTGTCATCCAAAACACTACTGAGGTGCCTGAAGTCGAAGGTGTTTGAGCAGTGTGTGTTGCCAGTGATGACATATGGATCAGAGACGTGGTGCTTTACTATTGCCCTAATCCACAAGCTCAAAGCAGAACAGCGGGCTATGGAGAGGGCTATGCTCGGTATTTCTCTACGTGATCGCATCAGAAACGAGGAGATCCGTAGACGAACAAGAATAACCGACATAGTTCAAAGAATTAGCTGGCTGAAGTGGCAGTGGGCTGGCCACATAGTGCGAAGGACCGATCGGAAGAAGCGGATCTATCGTCATCTTCTTGGCCGGCAACGCGTTGGTGACGCCCCTGGTGTTGCTAATGTCCATGGGCGGCGGTGATCACTTACCATCAGGTGACCCGTCTGCTCGTTTGCCTGCTCAAAGCATAAAAAAAAACCGTTGGGGAAGAAAGGTCCTTGAATGGCGCCCACGTCTCGGAAAACGGAGTGTAGGACGCCGCCCGACCAGATGGACCGACGACCTGAAGAAGACAGCGGGCATCCGCTGGATTCAGAAGGCTCAGGACCGTTCAGAGTGGCGCAAGTTAGGGAAGGCTTATGTCCAGCAGTGGAGGTCCACTGCTGCACAAGGGCTGATGGGAAGGTATTTTTAATGAAAGAGAAAAAAAGAGATATTAGAGTAGTTTAGATTTTAGGGTCTTATGGGTAGATGACTATATTTCGCATGAGTCTTCCCATGTTTGTTTGTATTTTGAGCCTTTTTATTCCCTTTCTGATAGTAAATAAGGAATTAGGAATAACTATAGTGACTGAATTATTTATAAGCTTTAGATATAATTTGATACTGGTAAACAAAGGTCAGGTCATGACTTAATGCCCCATGGCATTAAGTCCGCCCTTTGTAAACCTAGCTTGTAGGTTCTACAATAAAGCTTATAAATAAATAAATAATAAATAAATGTCAAGCAGCATTATTTAAACGTAAAAAACGTCATTTTTTGTCCATATTTGTTGTCTTTCAAAGCTAGAACCTTCGATTTAGGAATGAACATCTATTGCAAAAACAGGGTTCAAAACTCCAAAAACCTAATCGGCTTTTAATCTTATTCGGTGCGCAAGCAGATGTATTGTCAAAGGACCTTACAATCAATAAAGCACCACTTCTTTACATAACAATATTACCAATCTGGTTATTACAGAAACTTATAGTAATTACAAGTAACATTAGTTTTCCTATAGAAAATAAATATAAAATCGAAGAGGTATCTAGAACAACTGCAAGCTAGCACAGTCATTAATCTTAGTGACAAGCCCACAAAAGTCAGTTCAAGCTGGTATCGTCTTTCACTGACTCAAAGGTGTAACTGCTCGTCTATGCTTATGACCATTCATTGCTCGCATTGCAATGGTTTCATCATATCTATATTCTTTCTTCTTATTTATATTTTGTTCTGAAAACTGCGGAATATAGGACATAAACCCGGCGTAGGGACGTGACGACCCCATCGCCCGCTTCAGAACGCTGCAATCCAGCAGCAGCTTTTTGGAGCGCAAACAGTCTACACCCAGTGTCAAATAAGCTACTATTAAGCTCCATGACAAAGTTACATCAGCCAGTTACAAACGTCATCAGTAACTGGCCAAAGGGTGCAAAGGCCCGTCTGTGCTTATGTCCATTCATTGCTCGCGTTGCAATGCTTTCATTCTATCCATGTTTTTATTTCATTACATTAATTGACTAATGCTATATTGACTAATGCTGATCATCTTAATAATTTGTAAGGTTATTTAAGCTAGTATTAGAAATAGAGTATTTAGCTTAAGTTAGTAGTTAGGTTAGTAAGAGAATAAAACAAGAGAACATGCCGTAGAAAAAAGTAAGTATGTGGACAGCATCTATCGAAGTAGGTAAAGATCAGATTTTATAAAATAATATTAGAATTACAACAGTTCCTAGTGACCGTTGTAATTCTATATATATTTCATGATAATGAGAATTCTATTGCGATAGATGGATGGAGAACCCAACTTACGAGTAGAGGTCTGTTAATTTTGCAGATTTTTTTTTTTTTTAAGTTTCCATTCCGTAGGTACAGGTTAGAATTTCGTTTGGATTTTGATATGTTTATAAATTTTCATGGGTTCAATGCTTATTATTAGGTTAAGTAAATTATAACGATGTTGTTGTATTCTATTACGTTAGAAGAAATATGTATTTTTGTAGATAAAATTCTTACTAAAATGAAAAAAATATATATAAAATGGAAAAAAATCAAATAAAAAATTTAAAATAAAAAATTACAAAAAAGAGTTATAATACTTTATAACAATTTTATTGGTTTTAATTGAAAATTGTAACATATGCCTCCGCTTTTAGGTCGTTGTTTTGTATCTATCAAGCATAAGGCGATCATCTATGTGGTAGGGTGGGTGGTATAGTGAATATGATCTGCCTGGGTGAAGCATATCTCCAAAGTTGAATAGGGATGATAAACTCGACTAAAATCTTATATTTTTACTTTAAATAACTGAATCTTGCATCTATTACAAAAAATGTATTTCTTTTAAAAATGTGCGTATTTAGCAATAAGTAACTGAAGCTGTTGATTAATCAAATCAGAACGTATATGTTAGTCAGTATTTATAGTGTTTGGGAAATGGTTAATGGATTGTGTTCGAGATAGACCTCAAGACCAACTGAAACATCTAGGAGGAAAATGTTACAAATGTTCATCAAAATTCGGTTTTCCTATGAATGAAGTGACAGCTCAACAAGAATTAGGATATTAATTACTCGTATTGGTTCTTTAAACATTCTTCACGGCAAAAAAAAATATCAATAGTTTCTTTCTTTACTGTACTTATATAGTAGGCAAAAGTAATATTTGTAAATTAAAACGTAAAATATGTATAAAATATGATAAAACAACGGTGTACTCCTCAGTTCTTGTAGCTGTCATGTCCCTAGCATCGAAATTCCTTCTTTACGTCTTCCTTATTCGAGTATCCTCCTGTTTTAAATTCTGAATGAGTGCTCTGAACGAATTATATTATTTGGCTTTTCGTCGTTGAATTTCTAGAGTTTATTTGCCTTGTTCACGTTTATAAATAATAATAAAATAAGAGAATTTATAAATCACTTGGTAAAATATTCTCGCCACCAAGTAATGTGACGATTAGCATCAGCTATTGGGAAATAAGAAGTACGTTAAAAATATTCGTGACGGACACTCCTTATGATTTACGTTGTGTTAACCTCATTAGCAGTGTCATTAGTTTAAACAACTATACATTTTTGATTCCTATCCCATGCGGTACAAAGGTAAAGGGCGACAGAATTGCCGCCCTACTACCGACTAGGGCTCGCTCTTCCACCGCTATGTTTTTTGGTAGTCATTGTATCGTCAATATAATTATTAATTCATCAATTATATCACTAGTATTGATTAGAAAATCATTTCGTGAAGCTTATCTGAGTAGATACCATCCTCTTTCTTCAGACAACTGACTCGTTGTCTTTCGGCTAGGGAAACCATAGAATCAGTTCTTCCTTTTATATTTTTCTTAACAACGATGCATCGGCGATACCTTAGAGTATCTGGTGTCAATTTGCGGTTATCAGACTATACAGTTTCATAATTCAGATGAGACTGAATAGTCTGATAACTCTCGATGGTACTTATCATCAGGTGGTTCGTCTGTTCGTTTATCGGCATATGTATATTTCACTGTTAACCATGTGGACCCGATCGTTGATATTAATCGTCTTACTTGCGTAAAGGTCTTCCACGTGTCATAACTCATATAGTTACTTTTGAGTTGAAGTCATCCTCGCGTGCATTAGTGCTATATGCCGAATAATGAACGAGGCTCTGGCGTGCCGTGGGCTGTAAGGGGCCACTGGGATTGGTGCAGCCCAGAATAATCTGAATTGCGCTGTCATTACTCGCGTGGATCCACTGGATCCCGAGGTATGATAACTTTAATTCGTCTGTTGTGACCCTTCTATCAAAAAACGATTTAGTTTTTGTCATAGAATAAATATTGCAAGATTCACCGGTATTAAATATTTTCTATTCAGAGTAAAAAGAGTGTAAGTAGATGACTGTTAAAATTTCAGATAAGCATTAAAAGATTTTCCTTTTTTCTTAAATTCACGTCTTCATGTCACAACAGTAGTAAATTAAGAACTTAAGAATGTAATTATATCTACCTTGGATCGTCGATATCTTGAAACATTGCCTTAGAGAATATCTTACCAAGTGTCCACATGTTATAATAAGGAAACGTAACTAAATAACTCGTAGTTGCAGACACTTTTTATTCTGTTACGTAATAAACATCTGGAAGTTAGTAAACATGTTTTACGAGATTATCTCGAGTTCTACTCGTATGTCGCATAACATGAACTGTTCCAAGCTACAAGGTCGCAGCTACTTGATTCATTTGTTACGGGGTTTTTACGGGGACTGTTAAATGTTTGCAACCTCAAATGCCTTAAGTGAACCTTATATTACAATTTTATTGTCAAGGCATATTTAAGTCAACCTCACGCGCCTTAAGTGTCATCACTACAATTATTGAGGCTCTGGCGCTTATGCTGTTTCCATCGTTTACATTATCGGGATGAATACGCCATTTTGTATTCCTGTAAGAGTGCCCGCTATTACTGTAGACTTACCTTCTTACCATTTATGTGACTTATATATTAATTTGAAAAAAAATGTTTCTTCGAACTTCAAATTAAACTTACCCATCGGAATAAATAGAAAATTTTAATTGAAATACAACTTCCATTACAAATAAACTGCTTTATAAGCTTAAATAGCGGGATCTTATCAGGAATTAATACGAAATCTGGAGTTCTGAGTTTGACGATGGCATGTCGTTTTTGTGTGAAATATTGTTATTCATTTTCATAAGCAATAGTTTTTTATAAAAATACCGATAAAATAATAGATAAAAAATAAAAAATAATGAATTAAAAATACAAAAAAATAATAAAAACATCAAAAACATAAAAAAAGTTAGTGTATATAGATAAGTGTTAATATAATAAATAACAAAGAAAAATAATGTATAAAAAAAAAACAAAAAACTAATAAAAACATCAAAAACGTAAAAAAAGTTAATGTATAATAGATAAGTGTTAATACTTAATATATTAATATTTAATAAATTATTATTATATATTATAATATATAATAACAATAATAATGGAAATAAAACACGGTAGTTAGAAGAAAATTACCCTAAATATTGATGATGGCAAATTTTACTGAAACGAAAGAATTTTCTTTATTTTTAAAAATAAGGAAAATTGCATTCAAAGATTAGAAGAGAAACAAATAAAGGCGACACGAAGCGAACTCAGCCGAACAATAAATCTGTGCATATTTGAAAATGGTTCTCATTTAGAGCAATTCATTGGCCAAATACGAGTCACCATTTTTTTAGATAGTAAGTAGGAATTTTACAATAAAAAAATTCAACGAACTCATATTTTTCTTGGTCTTCCTTTAATTTAAAACACTATGCTGCTTTTAAGAAATTGATCGTTATAAATAACACTTTCGGTTGGTAGTATAAAAGGATGTTTTATTTTTCACATTTCACTGTTTCGATTCCTGGCTCAAGCAGATGATTTTCCAGAAATCTATGAATGCAGTTTTAATTAGTTTTAAAAATAAAGGAAGGTTTCCTTTCAGTGAAATTTTCCATCGTCAGTACCTATTCAGGGTACTTTTCCTCTAAATACCGTCTTTTATTTCCAGGGTGGAAATACAATATTAAAAAGAGTACATTGTACAATATTAAAAACAAATTTTGTACTTCACATAATTCACTGCCAAGTTCAGATTTACTGCCATTATACTTCCATGAACACATATTCTTCCACGCAGTATTTAGCTAAGCAAGAGGGATGCAATACACCATTATTTTTTCTAATTAATATTGAGTTGTTATTGGGCAAGTGCGAGTTTAAGAATAGAGTTTAGCTATCAGGAGCTACTGTTACTTCCATACTTATTATTATACGTATACATACTGTTATTTCTTTGAATAATCAATTTTCATCTCATATTAATTTACAGTTAATTTACACTTGTGTTACTTTAGAAATCAAGTTCAAAATCATTTCACTCATAAGATACGTATCAAACTAGGATTTTTTTACCATCGAACGAAATATAAATACCAAATAACATGAGTTATGGAATGTAGTTTTGTGTGTTGTATCCCTATATTTGGTATTAATCTGGTAACTATGATTATTATATATTATAAATTATTCTACACTACTTTTAAGTTAGTTCGGTAGGTTAGTTATAAGTAATGTACATAGTTGGAATAAACATACATTATTTCAACTAGACATGTCTCTCTTTCGCAACCCTGATAATTAGATAAGGAAGAGTAGTTTGTATATACTACACAACGTGCACCTAACGGCAATTAGTAGGTATGTAAAGTACATACGTTAGGTAAAGATCTCCGTTAATAGATCTTCATTATTAGTAAGATTAGTAATAAGATATGGGATAATTAATAACAATGAATAAAAAGTGAAAATGAAACTTAATTAAGCGATTCGATGCAGCATTGTAAATATAACATGTTGCTAATTAGTTTACCTAGAAAAATAGCAGTTGAACTAGAAAATAAAGTTGTTAGTGAAGTAATAGTTATACTATTGATACAATTCTTACTAATTACAACAGATTCTTTGTCACTGACAAACTCTTAAGATAATAATTATGTTTAGAAAGTAACTACTAAAAAGTTTAATCGAGCGTAACTTCCATTACATTATTTTCTAGTTACAAGTTAAGGAACTTATATATGAAAAAAAATGAAGTAACGTTTGGTAGCTAAATAATAGTAGAAATGTAATTTAATACTCTTTAAGTAGCTTACGCCCCAACTCAGAGTCACTTAATGGTCATTAAAATCGCTCCTTAGTACAGAATCACAAAAATTCTCTCTCAAAGTCAGTTTAAAGACAATTAAAGTTAATTATACAAATACCATTACTTAAATATTTAATGTTGATTAACATTGAAGTCTTTGAATGTCAAGTCAAATAAACCATTCATCATGGACATTGACAGTTCGCAGTACTGCCATAAATAAAATGGTGTAATCTCTTTATTTTATTTTAAAGAAATAAGCTACTTCACAATGCTTTTATGTAAGAAAAAACAGTACACGAATTTCTTGTTATTATATTAGAATAAATCATAGTTCTAAAAGCATTAAAATAAATATTATCTTTAATTTAGTATCAATGTATTTTACGTGTGGCTACACAAACACTCCATCGATATGATTATCGATAAGGTTATTTGACGTTGGACCGCACTAAGGTCACTTAAAGTTGACAATACGACTCTGGGACGAACAGATACTTAACATATTTAATGTCAATTAGTTATGGACTTCTTACGACTAAATAAATGAACGTTTCTGAGTTGGGGCGTTAGCTCTTAGTTTAAATACGTATTTTTTATTATCTTTATTAATATTTTCGTGATATTTAAGTCTCTTAATCTTTCTCCTAATTTAAGTTAGATTAATCTCCTTTTCGTTACTTATGGATAACCGAAGTATTTTTATGATAGGTTTTTTAATCGTTAATTAATCTATTTTATTCATAGAATCTCTCTCTGAAATCTGAGTTGCATTGTTTGAATATATCTTTGAGTTGAATATAACTTCCATTACATTACTTTCTAGTTATAAGTTAAGGAACTATTGTACATATAATTGAAAACGGAAGAAAATAATAAAGCATTAAATCAGAAAAAATAAGAGTTGAATACTCACTCTTGAATTAGAATTAGATACTTACTCTATATGTAGCTGCTCTAATCTTAGCTTAAATGTGTTATTGGCTTGGGATTTTGATTTATCCTTTTGAATATTTTCATTACGTAGCCCTCTTAATCTCAATCTTACACTTCATTTAAGTTAGTTAGTTAGATTTATCTCCTTTTGGTTACTTATTATTAACCGAAGTATACATAGACAAAGACAAAATAATTTATTAATATAAGTTTCACTGATACAGATAAGCACGTCATCATTTTTTCAATCTACCAGCTTTTCGGAATGGTGCTTTTTCATGAAGGAGAAGAAAAGCCGTAAAGAAATTCTTCTGCATATCTTTTAAAAAAATACAAGTCGTAACAGTATTTTTGTAATAGGATTTTCAATCCTTTATCAATCTATTATTTAAATAATTTCATTCTAAAATCTGAGTTGCATTGTTTGAATATGTTTGAGTTGAATATAACTTCCATTGGATTATTTTCTAGTTATAAGTTAAGAAACTACTGTACATATAATTGAAAAAGTAAAGAAAAGGAATGGACACTAGGTAAGAAAGAATAAGAGTTGAATACTCATTGATTAGATACATACTCTTTATATAGCTTAGCTCTAAATTTTGCTTAAATACGTTATTGACTAGGGATTTTGGATTTATTCTCTTTAACATTTTCGTGACGAAATGCTCTTAATCTCTTGATCTTTCTCTTGATTTATTTAGGTTACATTTATTACCTTTCTCTAACTTATGGATAACCGAAGTATGTTTGTGATAGTTTTTTTTTATATTAGTAGTTTATTATTCTATTATTTTTAAGAATTTCGCTCTTGAATCTGAGTTGCATTGTATTAGTGTAAATGATGATTGAAATAATATTTTAAAGGTAAGCCAAGTAAAATTGTATTAAAACAAGCATATTTTTATTAATTCTACTTAGAATTTAAGATACAATATTTTTCTATTAGGGTTAAGGTCCAATCGAGGCATTTGCACTGCCCGACAAGAATTCTAAGGACTTAACTGGACGCGCATTCTATTTTTCACGACAGTAGTTGACTATATTTAGGTTCTCAGGTACGGGCGCTAATTCCTCTGAGAATTCTAAATGGCTTTTCATTCACCCGGAAAATAAATTTAGTGCAGCTCAAAAAAGCTTTCGATTTACATATTTTAAGATATAACAATTCTAAAAATGCATTAAATACGAGTCTTTTTTATGGAAATAGCCGGCAAACGAGCTGACGATCCACCTGAGATGAGCAACACCAAAGGCATCACTGATGCGTTGCCAGCCATAACAGAGAGAAAAGGAGAAAGAAAGAACTGACTCTCAAGCCCCCAGCCGGAACACGACGACTCGTGCTCAAGGGTGGTAGCTATCCAAGTGAACCCCATGGAGAAATAATAATAGTAATAATGGTATTAATTAACAATTAAATCAGTATTACCAATATAATCTCTCCAAGGGGCCCTACCACCAGCGGGCTGTATTTACTCGTCTCTTACGACACCCATCCGGCGTTAGATTGGGGTTAGCATTATAAGCGGCCCCAATACGGCAACTCGCGTATCATATGGTCTGCCTAAAAATTCATTAATCATCGTGAGGATGATTGAAAAGACATTTAGCTTTTGGTTAGGTTTAGAATAAAGTAGAAATATTTAGAACATGTTAGTTTCACATTTAAGTTTTCTTCTTAAGTAAGGTAATTTTTACTTAATTCTTTTATATATGTTGAATACTTATATGTGAAAGAATTAAGTGCAAGTTTATAATTGGTAAGTTATTAGAATTAAAGCCGGCGATAAATGAAATTAGGTTAGGTTAGATATTATACAAAAATTATAAAGTAGTGGTCAGTAGAAATATCAAACGTACATTATGTAGTACAAGTATATCTTAAATGTGAGTGAAGCGATGATTTCAAGAACAGTTATTATACCTTGTTACCTTCTTCATAGGATTATCCTAAGATCTGTGACCGACCTCAATCAGGATCTGTCCTGTTTGGGGTTAGTTAGAGACGTCGATTTGTAGACGTCTTAACATTGTACGAATTTCGTACTTTAAAAATAAATTTGTCATTGGGGATAAAATGGTTATGTACGGTAAAATAATTATATAAATTTTATTGGAAAATAAAGGAATTCGCTGCCAGTAACAAAGTAAATTAACTCTTTAACAGACGGAACATAGTGAAGCGGTACACGGTGTTAGCCGTAGATTTAATGTCTTTTATATTCGTAAAAAGATAATGTTTAGGTACTTCTGAATGAAAATATTGCTAATGAATATTTATTATTCAGGAATATTAATGATTTCAAAAATGATAGTTTTACGGAAAGTTATGTTACGAAAAGCATCATCTGTTCTGATTCGAGAATTAGATTAGGTATAAAACGTCAAATGCGTAAACTTAACTTCATTAAGCACGCGTGGTTTGCTCGAGTTTATCTTTTATGTAACTAAACGCTGTATCATGGTGAACGGGTGTTCATATCATGGTGAACGGGATTAAAGACTAGACAGAAACCAAGCAACTCCAAAAATTAGTAGGTTCATATACCGTACATAACGCGTGCTGTTGCGTACGTGCACGCCTAAAATAAGAAACTTGAGTCTGAAATCGCCGTTCCCGTGCCTCGTCATCCGAATGATGTTAGTAAAACTAAGATATCTTTTCAAAATAATACCTTCAAAGCGGTACATATAACAGTTAATTTTGGACTCGATCTTTTACAAAATTGACAATACATTAATATGAAAGCTTAAGCAACAATCAATATTATGAAACTGTAAAATTAAAAAGTATGTTTTTTAAATTATCTTGCATTACGTCTCATACAAATAATCGTCATCAGCACAAATCTTTCAATATGTACCTTACCTTGTACCTTGTAGGTAACTTATAAACATTAATTTTACAGTCCGATTTCGATTCGTGCCGTCATTGTATAAAGTTGATTTAAGTTAAGTAAAGTTAAGTAAATTTATCTATTTTGATAAAGAGTAGGCTGACCACCCCGTCTCTCTGTATTAATGTCGATTTATACATATACTATATTTTAGAATATAGTTAATCACTAATCCTTCGGTAGATGTAGTTTCGAGATTGTAAACAATCATTTAATTATATGCTTTGTATGTGTATTACTAATGTGCGATCCTAGTGACGTTGCAGAATATTTCTTATGGATATTTCGATGTGTTATTGTATCGAATTATTTTTTAGCAAGTAATGATAATGTACCTTTTTAAATTTAATATTATGGGCTGTGTATTTTCTGGAGATTGAATTTCCATTGTAAGGAAATAAGGCAAGGGATTAATAAAGATGGTTTTAAATTATTATTTCTTAGATTGTAGGTATTACACTGTATTGTCAGGTATGAAGATAGCGTTTGTGGTAAAGCGTATCATCAAAAGAGGTTATGTAACTTCTTAGCATTTTCAGACATTGTAATTGGAAATAGCTATTTTTTTCAAGTGTCTCTTGCAGTTACTACGTTTTATAAAACCTTTGGACTTGTATGTAGATTTTTGTACAACTGTGTGTAGATTTTTGTACACTCTTTCCTAAATAAATTATATGCATGTTTGATATTATCAGTAAATATTGAATATCTTCTCACTTACAAATTGTCTATAACCTATTCCTGTTTAGTAATACTAACATAATATTGTGTCTAAAACTTTTAATATTGTAAAATCTGCTAAAAACTATGAGATTTGGAATTAAATTGTAATGAAAGAAACAATTTTTGGATGTAATAATAAAGTCATTTCCGCAGAGATTAGCTACATTTTTGTGTCAAAGTTTGGATTGTTTAGACAAGCGGCACTGACTTTCTTTATAAAAATTTTTGATAGTAAGATTACCTCATATTTGATAACATACGATTCATTGGCATGAGGCGACGTAGTAATACTTGCATCTCACATTAATTGCTGTGAGTTTGAGGTTATTATCCAAAAAGTAAATGTGTAGGAATTAGAATCAAAATTAAATCTGTAATCTGTACTTCATTGAACTGCAAGTTGAGCTATGCACAATGATTTCATGCCATTGGATCAACGTGGGTTGCGGCAACTTATTTCTACACTAACTTGTTGATGTAGTCGTTTATCCTTCTATCTAAATTTATTACTATATTTTTTTTTTTTACTAAAAATAAAATCGCATTTATTTAGTTTTTACTTAAAATAAGAGTCATATATCTATAAATAAAATGTTGGATTGAAATCATGAAACTGTTAGTAATTGAGTATTTATAGATTTTCTCTTAATGTTACCTTAACAATAACTTACATTGTGCCGCAACCAAATGTATTTCTCACCAATACTTGATGTTAAATGACGAGGATAAAAGCTTTTGGGTCTCTAATAAAAAAAATTAGCTCATGCTGTTGTTCTTATTTAATATACCTATTTCAATTCTTATTCAAAATACAGAAGAATAGAAATATAGAAGCGCTCATATCCTAGTGGCTGAGGCGTTCATAGACCGGCGGTTTATGTCGATCCTATAATTGGTCATCCGAGTTAAGTAATAGCAGACTCGGTCGGTAGTTGGCTGAGTTAACGCTAATGGCAAATAAATCTTGAGCGCTTCCGTGTTTCGAAGGGCACAGTAAGACATGTTGAAGGCCTTCCAGCGGCATAAAAAGTTGGGTTGGCCACTATACTTTCCCCAATCTACACTAAAGTAGCGTGGCGAAGTATGCTCTAGACCTCCTCAAGAGAAGCTCAGTGCCTGTACTCAGAAGTGGGCCATGAATGGATTGATGCCATCCATTTTGGAAACACACAGCTACACACCTACACTTTAATTATACAAATAAACAGGTAATTTATGGAAAGTAATAGGTACATCTTAAAAATTAATAGCCGTCATCTTTTCATAAATTGCAATAATTTTGAGAAAATTTTTGACTTAGGTACTTACTACCGCTACTACTTGTAACGTGACCTTACTGCCTGGGTCTTGTATGAAATTTTTCCTGGTGCTATATTGGCGGTAGTATTTATTTTACACTTCATTTAAACTGTCATTTCACGTAAGTAATCTGATTGATGTACACAAATAAGTTCTAAAAAGCTTTGTATCATCAAACGACTGCTATAAGTCATTATTAACATCATTATTATTCAGTTTAAGTACCTACCAGATAACAAATTAAATTATACAGATGCCTAATCAAAATGTTTGAATGGCTTATTCGTCGTACCTTTTCTGAGGTACTTATAATCTGTCAATAACAAATATCATCGAAGAGCACTATAAACTGATAGTACAGATACCTGTAACTAACTTCAAATTTGATTTCTTAATTCAAACAAAAAATATTGAACAAGACAAACTGAAAATGTACCGCCCCACTGGAGCTTTTAATGTTTTTAAAACAAATAATAATTACAAGATAACATCCCTTTTGAGATCTGAGGGTGGTAACAATTTTTTTATCAACCAGCTAAATAAAGTCATCATCACAGACAAATACTGCCAATGCAAAACAACGTCTTGATCTTCTAAGGCGCAGCAGCGAGGTGATACCACCGGGAATGACAGAAGATTGACATCAACGTGGACTTACGTAAGTATGTTTTGTAAGTATACAAAAATAAAATACAAAAGTTATTCCGAAACGCAGAAAACTCTATGAACTTAGTGTTATAACGAGGTAGTACCTCGTTCAATATTCCTTGGCTGGCAGATGCAATTTTTTCTAAACTAGCTGACCCGGCGAACTTCGTTTCACCTAACAGTCAAGGAATGTACTTTGTTGTTACTTGTAACTTTTATAGTTTTTGTGTGTTTTACAAATCAGAGACCATTACATTATTTGCAGTAAAATATACTCTTTGGCCATTTTCTAAGTGGACTGCTAAATGAGCTACAGTGGGGTATCTTTCATGAATGGGAAAAGAAAAAATGCGCCAAATTGCTTCATTACTACTTCATAAATAAAATTCTCAGCACTAACTCCAATCACAGCCTTCTCATCTCAGCCAATTTATGGAATGGCCGATTTTATGGAATGGCAAGATTTAACATTGATTTGACATAGTTTTAGCATGGCTAATGGCCGGTTTCTGAGGTCTTTTTGACGGGAATTTATCTATTCAATAACGCTAACGGGTCGATAACTTCCGAAAAAGCGTTTCTGAGCACTGCGATAATAGATAAACTCAGTTTATACTAAGATTAACTTATCTAACCATAGATGGCCGTTTATCGGTTCCATAACTTTATTTGACATTTCATTTTAACATTTTGTGGACATATTATGACAAATTACAAAAATTTTAAGGTTATTTGTGTGTGCCGTAGAACATATTTAATTAAATATCATTGATTTTTATTGTTAGTGAAGTGAACATTAATTAAAATAGATGCTAACATAATGAATACGAGTAGCTCATCAGATTCCGATATGGAAGTTTCCGAGTTTATTGCAAATATTTCAGTACTTTAAGGCGTAGGAGAAATCCTTTTGAAATGTTTACGGACCAAGAATTTAAATTGAGATATCGATTTGATAAGAATACTGTGATACACCTAAGTGATGTTATTAGTCCTGCACTAGCTCCCGTTACGCATCGAAAATTTACATTGTCCGTGTTGGAACTAATTTTCATCGCGTTACGATTTTATGCTACAGGTACTTTCTAAGTAGTCATTGGTGATGACATAAACGTTCACAAAACTACTGTTTCACGAGTGCTTCATAAAGTAAGCAGGGAAATTGCGAAGTTAGCTAGGAGTTATATACAGATGCCAAACGTTGAAGACCTGAGGGAAGTCAAAGCACAATTTTTCAACATCGGTGGATTTCCGAATGTTATTGGTTGTATAGATGGATCACACATACCAATACAATCTCCTGGGGGTGAGCAAGCAGAGTTATTTAGAAATAGAAAAGGGTTATTTTCTAATAATGTGCAAATTGTATGTGATGCAAAGTTACAGATCAGAAACATAGATAGATGCCCGTTGGCATGGATCAACCCACGACAGTACAGTATATCACAACTCATTCTTGCGAGCACGTTTGCTTCTTGTCGTTGTGTTTCAAATATTTCTAACCGTTTAGCCATTATGATATCTTCATTTATTGCCTTCTGATTTTTTCTCTTTACTATTGCAGAACTGAGACTAGTTATGTTTTTCTTTTTTATTTCAGTTAAGAATGACTTCCTTATTTTCGGTGTGCTTTCGATATTCTTCACAAGTGGCGAAACTGGTTCTCTGGTACATTCAACTTTTTTGGAAGTTGACTGTTGGAAGTTGACGGGTATCGGACGCCAAATCTTCATTTGCCTCCAATACTACGACAAAATCTGCCTGTGTCACTTGACTTGAAACTTGTGTGGCTGTACTTGCCTGAATATCTGTTATAAATAAGTAATAAGTTGGTTAATATTATATAATATTTATTACAATCTGTGAGATATTTAATTAATACTATTATACTTATAATAATTATACTAGAAGTACTTGAGTATTTTTATAGTTTTTATTTCACATTTTTTTCATCCTTTCCAACAATGAGTATTTTTAATATTATGCATCTGATGCATTGCACCAATGATATTAAAATGAGTCAAATTCATTAGGTAAGGGTTTAAATTGGGGTGTTAATAAGGCCACAACTTTTTCATCAACTGTGGTTGTCTTTGGACAAAATAATCCACCTCCTGTCTTGTACATCTCAGACTGAAATTAAAAATGAATGCTGCATTAATATTGATGACATAATCAAGAGCTATTACTGCATAATAGTTAGAATTACCGTTCAGCCTACCTTATCATCACTCATATTTTTTCTCCCTTTTTCTTTAAATTGTCGTACAATGCGCGTAACTGTTTTTTAGTCCGAAGTCCAGTTTCCGACGCAGAATTGTATTTATTTGTCAGCGCCATCCAAGCTTGTTTTTTAGCCTCTACAGTAATCCCGTCTGTCTTTTTATTATCAATTAAGGAGACGAACTCTTTGGCTACTTCAATAAGAAGCATCTTTTCCCTATCACTAAAATTTTTGCTGCGTTTTCCAGATTCCATTATTTAGAAAACGAAACTATGTTAAATACTACCAAAGCAAAATACGCGAAATTAACTGAAATGAAATTCAAATACCAAAACAAGACGTGTGGTGTTTGACAAGACGTTTGACTTTGTTTTTAAATTGTATTATTGAATTAGACTACGGCGAACAAACGCTAAAAAATACCAAATTACAATATTTTTTAATTAAACAAGGTGTTGCTACATATTCGACGTCCCCGGGAATAAAATGGTAATAGAGAAAAGTAAATTTTACAGGAGAAGCAAAAAACCAGTTTTGTTTTATCCTAGGCAAAATAACGATTGGGTATCTTTGAATTATACATCAAAACATGCGTTATTTTTTCCGGAATTACATTCCATACAAAAATAAAAGAATATAATTATATCGTTTTAATTATCACCAAAAAACAATAACACTGTTATTATATGGAATTGTGTAGCAAGTAAGTATTTTATTCCCTCTATGACGTAACATGTATTTTTAAAATATTTTTGTTTTTGTTGTAGCTCGTAGTTTTTCATTCTGAAGGAATTTTCATCTTAATAAGGTAGGGTGGGCTTTATTAAAGTGTTAGTTAGAAAAATAATTTTAAATAATAACCATACCATACGTATTTTTTTTCAATTTGTACCTAAATGCAAAAATCCGGGTTTACCGGGTTATTTATAACGAAAAAAGTTTAAATTGCAAATATCTCCACAAGTAGCAAGATTTTTTTTTTGCTCATACAAATGAACATCAAATATATTGCATTTTGGCTTCTTCATCAGCTCCCGCCAGGAATACGTCGAGTTACAAATAACCCTGTGTATAAGAATTTTCAGCAGGCACACCCCAGAAACAAAGTATTTTGAGATTGAAACCATACAATCATAGAGTAGGGGAGACTTACGGCTGCCTGTAATTTTTACCATACAATTTTTTTTATTTTATTTTGACTTTTTTTTTATTGACAATCGGAAATGAAAATTTGACATCATTACATTTGTAATACCAACATTTCATGAGTATGTGATGTGATCACTGAACGTCAACGTCAATAATATGAAATGACCTAACATTTTTTACCGAATGTAAATGGACATTGTTGACATCATTGTTATTATCTGAAAAAATTATCTAATAAATTTTGACAATAGTGACATGCAAGCGTGACATATTTGACGCTTTCTTTAGTACTGACTCGGGATTGTATTTGCTTTTTTAGTTTGTATTTGCTTTGGTAGCTTCACATTGTAGTTGGATGAATATATCTGCCTTTTATTTCTTTAATCTGAGGTTATTATAGTCAATTTATCATTTCTTATTAATACAATTATTTTACGCTGGGTAATACGGGTACAGGTATTAATTTTAAAATACGTAAAAAAATGAATCGCTTCGGTTTAACTGACGTTTTAAGACGCAAAAAAAATAAAAATGAAATTTTTTGGCATTTTTCTTTTCAGCCATCCCGGAATTTGTGTAACCTTACATGTCAAACTTGACGGGTCTATTTCTTAAAATCTGCATTTAACAGACCAATTTTTATAGTTCTATTCCATACTTGCCCAGGAAATTTTTTTTCAACCACCTTAAGTCAAAGTTGTGGCGAAGAAAATCAAAAATAAAAATATCCAAAGTAGACGCTATTTTCTCATGATTTTCTAATAATATCAACAAAATTACATACTGATTTTAGAATAAAATACACACTGATACATTGTTAGAAAAATATATCAAAAATCTGTTTATTTGTGGACTTAACAGCAAGAAGTAGGGAAAGGAGCCGAGCTATCAAAATTAAAAAAAACGTCGAAATCTCTAAAGCGGTGACACTTTTATTAAGGTAATTTTTAAACGGTCCACCCTCAGCTATCTGATTCTGCCTTCTGTGGTTGAACTACTACTAAGGGGCACCCTTTATACTCCAAAACTATGCTTTATTTCTATAGTAGATCATTAATAGTTTGGAACCATGAAGTCTTTTCGTCTTTATGGTTTCTTGTGCGATGACATGTTTTTATTATTTTCATAGTTACATATTTTCATAATTAATAGAAAATCTGTCTCTAAAAATCACAGGTGTTTATCTACGCATGATTCCCTTGTACAAAATTTTACACAACCTTCTTCATTTTACCTTTCGCAACCCCACATCCCAACTCCCACTGCCACACATCACCTAACCACACCTTTAACACCCATACTCCAACACCCTATACCCCCCCAATAAGCCTCCTACTAGACACATCTGTTAGGAAAATTTTCAGATGTTCAATAACAAACAAGTGTATGTCGTTTATATTTATACAGGGTTCCGCGTCAGCAAGAAGGTTGAAATAATAATAATAATCGTTTATTTCAACCTTCTAAGGATCATATAATAATACAAGAATCAAAATATCATACCAATTAATTCATAACATTTGATTAAATTACATTTTTAATCTAAACATGTCACATATATTATAAATTATAATATTTACTTATTAATTAAATTATATATTAGGTTTATGTTACAATAACATAAATTATGATATATTCCCTTGATTGTTTTACTTTCAGATTACGAAAGAATTTTATTTTACTTAGGTCACAATTAAATATTGACACGAGAATTCACTAGCATGCGATCGGCGTATGAATCAGTAACGGCAGTTACAATACACATTGTGCAGACGAGGGCACAGTATAAGAATCATATATTATTATGATCCTTATACTGTGACGAGGGGTACAATCTTATAATATATGACGAGTATCTACCCGTATAAATAAATAAATTTATACGGTAGATACTCGTTATTTATTAACACTACTTACAATATTATTCAACAAAATACTTGAAGAAGAAACTGTACCGCAGCAATGGACAGAATCAGAAATTATATTATTATATAAAAAGGGTGATCCTAAAGACATAGGAAATTACCGTCCGATAAGTCTTATCGTCGATCTTGCTTATACACCGTTATTGTTTGTATATGCGAAAGCTGAATGTATTTTGATCAGAATCAGTTGCTGAATCGATCGCAATAATTGTTACACCATGTTATATTTTGTCCTAAAAATATTTTAAAAATGTTACAAGTTGGACACCAATGCAAAACATCGTTATTACCGACCATCTTAAGCCTTGGTGGATAGTTTCAACTTTGTTGGTTACAATAACAACAAAATAAGATTTCACATTAACATATGGCATGGGAGAACTACTACTGACATCTCAATTTTGTAAACTTATACATAAACTGTTATTCGGTTGCGTTGACAACCGAGATTGATTAAGATTGTCACACAGAGCACATAATCACTATGGATTGTCAAGTCTGGCGTTTTGCTTGCGCTCTCATAATAAAATTATTATCGTGTCTTAAAAAATTTGGCAAATGAGTTTTCAATACAGTAATGAGCAGTACACAGAAATGATACTCGAAGTGTTGTAAGGTGATAATGTGTCCATGGCAGTGCGACGGTACGAGGAGCAATTTGGTGTAAGAGTGTCGTAGAACACCATGCTTTCCGGCACACAACGCTTAAGGGACTACGGGTAGTTCCTGCCTCCTATCGCCGTTAATCGAGGTGTGAATCGCATTCCGACGGTAGTACAACAAGGGATTTTGGAATACATAGCCGACAATCCCGAGAGCAACACAACACATGTGCTTGTTTGTGCATAAGGCAAAATGGGGGACACTGAACAATTATGTATGACTTGTGTGAATGATTCACTATGAAAAATTATTAAATACATTATTGTAAATAATGGGGATTAATATAAACACGTCAAGATGGTTGACAGTTAACTGCGGCGGTCGCGAATCGACGCGGGCCGCACGCTCGGTGACCATGTTTATGCGGGGACAATGGAGAAACACAACAAGCTTGTAACTTTGTGAGTTTTCAAGATACACCTTTAAAAATTTTTATGTTGATTATTTAGGCGAAAATATTTGACACATGTATAGGTTTTTCTACCAAGAAAGAATAACGTTGTATAAACTCTTTGCATCCTGCTTACTACAAAGAATATTCTCACAAATAGACTCATGGAACATCAACCATCAACCTATGGAATAAGCGGGATTCTGAAGTGGATTTAGCACTATAGATCATATTCACACCGTAGATCACGTCATCGAAAAATATGTTTAATACAAAAAACCGCTCTACATAGCTTTTATTGATTATAAGAAAGCATTCGACCCTATTTCTCATATTAGCATATGGCAAGCACTAAACAAACAAAATATAAACGCAAAATATATAAACATTATTAAGAATATATATTCGAACTGCACCAGTAGACATTGTATGTAATTTAAAAGTAAGACATTGTATGCATCGAGGACAAAATAAAAGTAATAGTGTGGGTAGATCAATCGGATTTGCCTGCGCTTGTATGAAATGGGTTGTGGTCCAAACTAAAAGCGATTTCATGCGAAGTATTAAAATATTAAGAATTAAGTTTAATTAAACTGAGTTAACACTTAAAATGTGAGTACGTAACTTTCTTTAAAAAACGTTGAGCGAAGCCGATTCTCTAACATCTTTGGGAATATTATAATACAGTTGTGCACCCGCAAATTTTAATGTACTTTGGCCGAATTTTGTTCGTGAACGAGGTAATAAAAGATGGTGTGCGCGACGAGAACCATATTTGAGTGTTTCCCCTTTTGTACTAAAAGTGATATGAGAGTGTGTAAGTTTGTGGATTATTTTATAAACTAGAATGCACGTGTTATATTTATATAATTATTGGATCGTCATAACTTTTGTTTTCTCATATACAATTTTAGTGGGTGTTAAATAATCAAAATGATATAAGATTTTTAGTATTTTATTTTGCAGTATTTGTAGTGGTTTAATATTAGTTTTAGCTGCACTTCCCCATAGTTCAATAAGATAAAGTAAGTGAGGTTTTACCAGACTATTATACAGCGTGTAATAAGATCGGAATTAAATATTTCAGGGTTTTACTCAACTCGCGATTCTCAACCCGAATATGTAAAAAAAAAATTACCTTAATTTTCACTCAAATTATCCTTTAAAATAAATTAATCATAGACACTGCGCTTCAGAAAGCCTTGTAACCTAGTGACCTAGTGACCTCGTAACCTACCTATTGCAAAAGAACGAAACGAAATCTTCAGTGTTGCCAGACCAACATCCAGGAAATAAGAGCTAAAAATCAGGAGATTGGTCTCACAAATCAGGAGATAAATAAAATACTGAATTAAATTATTGTTCATTTTGCTTATACCTACATTTCACTATTCATTTTTGAGCTTACATTAAAATTAAAACAATTGTTCTTTAATTTGTTTTTAGTTCTCAAAATTCTAGCAATAACTCTGATACTCGATTTATTTTTCAATTTTGTATTTGTTATGTTAATAACTAAACTCTTATCAACTCAAAATTCTTTTATTCTGTAGTTTAAGTTTACTTTCTCCTGTTTTCATTCACTCCACTCCAAAGTCCAATCAAATCAAACAATTACATGAAAAAATTTAAATGTAACCTACAACTTATTAAAGTGGTACCGTAAAACATACCTATTTAATTTAGTCATGTAGTATTGGCGGGTAAAGGTTCTTTCCCGTACCTACTCATGGCAACCAGGCAACAACAACAGGATCGAAAATCGATAACGGCATATTTTATCAATGGATTTATTGCAAAAACATTTTATTTGATTGATGTATGTCCATTTTCCAAATTTAATACTGTTTCAAAACCCAAATATCAGGAGACTTTTTAATAAAATCAGTAGATCAGGAGAATTGTAGAGAAATCAGGAAATCTCCTAGAAAATCAGGTGGTCTGGCAACTCTGGCCATGTTGTCGGCACGCACAAAAGCAACTTGCCTTTTTCCATTGAATCATGCCGCCTAAAATACATTTAGACACACTGGTCGATTTCGACCAAAAGCATTATGATATCATTTAATTATTCTCGCTAAGTAAATATTAGCATTACTCAAATTACTCTAATCGACTACTCCCTTGAGACCCCTTGAGAGCCTTTTATTACTTGTTATCGCTGTAAATAAAAGAAATATGCCTACCCTATTTCTTATTAGTGTCACTGGTTCCAAAGATTTATTTTTTCTTTATTGCTCTAATAAAACAAAAACTTCTCCAGGAAAATGGCATTTTATTCTCACATCGTTTAATATGTTTCTTTAAGGTTGATAATTAATAATTGCCACAATCTTAAGTACAAAAAAATTAACCCTTTTAATCAGTGAAATTTTTAAATATTATTTGTGTAACCGTCTCCTAAGGGTGTTTTTAATAACGTGCGGATTTCATCACGCACGCGGGATTGCCCCGCATGCGAGTTTTTTCAAAATGGTGGACTTGTAGGTATGCCAACTAGGTTCAATGCCCTTTGAAAAAGTATTCAATTCACAGAAAAATTTCCTTTGAGTTTAATCATAGTAGGTTAGATACATTAATGATGATAAAATAATAAGAAGTTTAAATTAGACCGAATAAAATTAAAATTGTAATAAAATAAAATAATCATAATTTTTAATAAATCTAACAATAATAACTCAAGTAAGTGTTGAAAATAACAATCTTTTACGAATTCCATAAAGTAAAATGTTAAAATAATGTTATTGTCATTAGTCACTTAGTCATTAGTCACTTAGTGTTGTGTCACTCAAAAACTTGATTTATGTATGTTATTGTTAAATAAATAAGTGGAATCTTTGATTGAAATATTTTTTATTATTATTTAAAAACGCATCTGAATACTAAAAAATATCAATAACATAAAAAACAAAATTCATAAAATTGCTATGTTTTTGACCCGAAATTTGAAATCGCCCAGTGTGCGGCGACTTCGCAATTAACAATGAACACCGCCCGCCGCCTTTCGGCACGTGTCGCCTTGCCTTTGTCGGCAATTTTAATCACCGAACCCGCCAATGTTAGGGATGTTCGATCCAGGTGCCTTGTATCGATATTCCGTCGATATCGATCGCATTGAAGTGTATCGATCCAGGTATCGATACATGTGCTTTAATACGATTTTTTTGGATCAATCTGGATTGGATCAAATATTTTAAGATAATAAATATTTTGTATTTTTTACCTAATTTGAACTCAAATTTTTGATTTCTATTCGATCCACCTTTAAGTATCGATACAATCAATACGACAATACTTCGCTGCATTTATTGTTAAACTATTCGATATCTCCATATTTAGATCCGATTCTCCTTACTGCATCGATCTGCCAAGCAGTTACTATTGTCACTAAGCAGATATTTTATTTACCTCTAAGTTTAAAACAATTAGCTAACTCGATAATTCGATATGATCCACCGTAGATGTGTATCGTCTGTCAATTAATAGTATTGGAACGAAGTTCCTTATCGCGCGTTGTGAAAGGGGGCTAGACGGAAAATTACGGCACTTTTTGATTTTACGAATGACGACACTTTTTTTGAAGTGATTCAGTGAGTTTTACAGAGATGGCGCTGTACTGTACAACTTTCTGAATCACGCTAGCGTGATTAATTAAGTTTTACAGAGATGGCGCTGTACAACAAAACAATACTTAATCGAAAGGAACTTCGTTCCATCCGGGTGTCCCTTGATACCTCTCATGTTTTTTTGTCTAACTCTAAGGTTAAAACAATGACTTTAATTCATACAATAAACCGATCCTCCTTACATGTTTATCAAAATATCGATCGGCTAATATCTTGGCTAAATATTCTGTTTCGGTTACCTCTTCAGGATAAAAAAAAACCTGTCTCCTTAATTCGATCCGAATGATGCGATCCACCTCACTTGTGTATCGATCCGCCAGTGGATCGAATGCCATTGTATCGATACAAAAATCGAGGCGATCATATCCCATTGTATCGATCCACAGGATCGGATCGGATCTAACATCCCTATCACTTCAGTCAGCAGTCTGTTCAGTCTACGAGCGCGCGTGAGTAAAGATGCACGTTATTTGCACTACCGTGTGTTGCGGAAACGCGGCGAATGTGTGATTACGATATCTCTACGGATTAGTGACGTAAAACCATGACGTCATATCAGTATTCCAATGAGGAATATTGGGATATGGTTCGTGCTTACGCATTAGCCCACGATAGTGTGCTAGGAGCCTTCAATTTGTATCGAATGTATCATATTTAAACATTTTAACAAATGTGGTCGATGAAACGTTGGACAATGTGCCGTTAAGTTGCGAGTCCGCGAGTTTTTAAATACGTATTTCAGTGATAAGTGGATAGGGCGCGGCGAGCCCTCGCTCACTGGTGAATTACGGGTGAACTGAAAAGATTAGTGTATGTTGCTGAGTTCTCAGGCAGAGAAGACTTAAAGGTGCGTATTACTAATGCCCTTACTCACGTCCTTAACCGTCTAAAAGACAAATGTGTAGGCGTGCCGAACTTGGAGGAGGTGGTCATATTGAACAATTTTTGAGATTAGTGTAGGTTGTGTAAATGTTTAATTAAATTCAATAAGTGATGTAGTGGGAAGTATGATTTCATTTTTTAACTACGCCAGAAATACTTACATGTTCTAATTACAAATTTAGTATTAAATGTTTGCGATGCCTATTTCATGTTGGAAATTTGCTTAGCAGGTACATACCTAAGTAGTTTTGCCTGTCTTAAACCAGGTTTTAAGTATGATGGGAAAATGGATCATACTAACAGGTCATTCACCTAGATAACGCGAGTTCGACGCGCTGCTAGAGCGTCCACACGTTTTGAGATTTTTCGTATTTAGTTTGATATTATTATCTCTGTGATTTATGGGTGTTTTTATTTATTTCTTTGTTTATTCGGGCTGAGAATCGAGAACTAATCGGCCACCTGAAGTTTTCACATAATCAAAAAGCCACCCAGTATATGAGCGAGCACGTTTTGGAATACATCTGGCAATATTATGTAGTGATCCTACTAGTGACTAGGGTTGCCACCCGTACTATATTACATAGTATCGTGCTATATTTCAGTCAACTGTACTCTATGTTATGGAAAAATAATATAGTAAGAATAATACTATATTTTCATCGGTAATTCAGTTGTCGAGCTTTTTGTAACTGTGACTGAAATGTACCCGCAATGCAGCATTGGGAATTTCAGAACGAAACGCATTCACGTCGTTGGATCATGGATCTAAATTGCTCAGATTCCTATAATTATTTTAAAAATAATAAGACTTTGTTAACCAAAACTAATAACAAATACACATGGAAAATAAATATTTATAATATTAAAAATAATGTGTACTATATTTTTCCTTGAATTTCCCAATAGTACTATATTTTTTGCAATGTTTAGAAAAAAATACTATTTTACCTTCAGAAAAGGTGGCAACCCTACTAGTGACGGTAATTTACTTTGTATACGCTGAATACGTTAACACCACAGAACATCTAATAATTAGTTAGAAAGCTGTCGCCGTTTCAATAACCACTACTAATGAAAATGAACAAATACGCACGAGTAGCTAGGGATTGATTGTCGATAAAATTTTATCGGTATTTATTTTCGCAAGGTATACTTATTCATTATATACTTTTATACTTTTTGATTGTAATTAGTTACTCCGTCGACAGACTTATATTTCATCATGGCCTCCGAAACAAAGTCTTTTGAAATTACCGCACATGAAGGCATTTTTACGTAATTAAGTCGCAGTATTTCACAGTACTTTTCTCCGTTGGAGTTTGCGAGTCACTAAACAGCGCAATCGCGTGTTTTTGTGCGATGTGCGCATTTGATCACAGTATTGGCGCGCCTGCCTTGCCCACAATTCCTTTCTAACTAATTATTAGATGTTCTGTGGTTAACACCATGTTAATTTACCGTCCAATATCAGCCCGAGGTACTTTTCTCGCTTAACTTGTTGTAAGACCTGTCCGTTAATAGATAAATTATTGTGGTTTGGTAGTTTCTTATTTTTGGCACTAAATATAATATAGGTTGTTTTGGCTATATTTATTGTTAGTAGATTATATTGGAACCATCTGTCCAATTTATTTAGGTCTTCTTGAGCACATTTAATTATGTCATTGAGGTTATGACCGAAATAAAACAAACAAGTATCATCGGCATATAAAGTTAACTGGCCCTGCAAACCAGCCTGGTAAATATTATTAATATAAATTAAAAATAGCAGCGGACCGAGGATTGAACCTTGTGGAACACCACAGGCTAAAGGTTGGGGGACACTGATAATCTCCTTTCACGACTTGGTACCGATCAGATAGGTAAGAATGGAACATATTATACGCAGTACCGGTGACGCCGATACTCTTTAACTTTTTTAAAAGCAACGAGTGGCTGATTATATCGAAGGCCTTTTTTAAGTCAATGAAGACTCCTAGTGCTACGTGCTTTTGGTAAATTTTTGTTTTAATCGTAGATATTAAGTCAAATGCAGCATTCGGTGTGTTTGACTTAGATCGGAAACAGTATTGATGTTGATAAATAAATTGTATTTTAGTAAGATAATCATCAAGTCTTTTATAAATTACTTTTTCAAGTACCTTAGCAATACTGACACAGGACGGTAGTTTCCAGGGTCTGACTTAGCACCAGTTTTATATATGAGAGTGACTTTTGCTATTTTTAAAGCTTCGGGGAAGTGTCCTTTTTAAGTAATCTATTAATACAGTGGGTTAGGTTGTCGTGTGAAAGCCTTGCAGTTCTTATACGCAGGCGCAATGCTCCGGTTGTTACGTTTTCGAAGAATCACTTGCTGTTCTGTGGTATCCTTGGCTATACTCGGTAGGTCTGTTGGCGACCCGCTTCGGGAGGGCGAAAATCGCGATACGCTCATGACTTGTACCACACTACAAGTGTTACTAAGAGATTCGCTAAACGCGTAGATGCGTCGCTGAGTCGCCGTTTGAGGCTCAGGTAAGTGAGATTGATAGTCGGAAGTCTTGTTTACTCACTTTTTTGTAGTGCTGATAACGACGTATTGCAGTTTGCACAGTCAAGTAAGTTTAAACTATAAAACTGTTATGGGAAAGATTACTTTGGCAGGACTTTAATAACTGTATTTAAAGGTAACAGCAATAAACACGTCTACTCAGTTCGAACACCAGGCAGAGTATTTCTAGACACTACAATTCTACCCTGTCTCACCTACGTCAAACGTGGATCTATGATTACAAGGCGAGACATAAAATACAGACCACTCAGAGGGCAATGGAAAGGAGCTGTTTAAATATAAAACTGAGAGATAGAGTAAGAAACACAGAAATTCGGAAAATAACCAAGGTAAAGGATGCTCTACATTTCTCTCAACGTCTGGAATGGTCATGTTGCGAGATACAGTGACAACCGATGGACAATCAATGTCACAAAATGGAAAGGTCTGCTTGAATTGCAAGAAGAAGGTCGTGGTCGACCATATTGAAAGCATTTGTGAAATCAATAAGTACAAGTATGGTGACCAATCTACTCTCCATTCCCTCGTGAATATCTTCAGTCACCTTAAGAAGGGCAGAATTAGTGCTGTGACCGGGGCGAAAACCAGATTGAAATTGTGACAAGTAATTATGTTTCAACACATATTCCGATATCTGTTTATAAACAACACTTTCAAGCACTTTTGATAAGAATGGCAGTATAGATATCGGCCTATAGTTGTTAGGTTGGCTAGGGTTAGTTATTTTGGGTAGAGGAATTATATATGCATTACGCCAGGGACTAGGAAATGCCCCAGTCAACAACGAGGAGTTGATGATGTGAGTGATGACGGGAAGAAAGTCATCAAGGACAAGAGAGATCATAGTACGACTCACATCGTCACTCCCCACTGCCTTAGATTTAAGTGATAAAAATATTTTGCGAATTATACCTACCGAGACGTTAGAAAAAGTAAAGGGTGTGTTTTGAGGTAAGGCCCAGGAATTTATTCTCGAAATGGTCTGAAGTTTGATGAAATGATTTAGAGGTGAACCAGAAGCGAAGTGTAAATTGATTGATTCTTTCTTTGTATTGTGCTATCGGAAGCGCTCATAGCCCTGCGTTTGCGTCGATCTTAAGTGATCGAAAAAGTTAAGCAATAGCGGGCGTGGTCGGTAGTTGTATGGGTGACCGCTAGTGGCAAAAAATTCTTGAGCGTTTCCGTGCTTCGGAGGGCACGTAAAGTCGTCGGTCCCGGTTGTTATCATAATATGATTATAGTCGTTAAGCCATGTCGGAGGCCCTCGGGCGGTTTGAAAACTTCCGACATTCGGGTTGGCCACTAACCCCTCCACCAATCCGCACTGGAGCAGCGTGGTGGAGTATACTCTAGGCCTCCTCAAGAGGAGAGACCCGTGCCCAGTAGTGGGTCATTAATGGGTTGAAGCCAGCCATTGTGCTATCCTCTTCTCTTAGGTTGCCTGGAAGAGATCGCTGCT
Organism: Thymelicus lineola; assembly: GCA_963932265.1. Taxonomy (NCBI): domain Eukaryota; kingdom Metazoa; phylum Arthropoda; class Insecta; order Lepidoptera; family Hesperiidae; genus Thymelicus; species Thymelicus lineola. Next base: position 9,972,071 of record OZ010680.1, read on the forward strand.
TTAGCTATAAGGTCGCCTTTTGTATACCGTACCTTGTTTTATTTCTGTATATATGTTTCTGGTGTACAAATAAAGAGTATTTGTATTGTATTGTATATTTTTGGGTTATGGTGGGTACTATTTGCAAATGTAAGTCGATATTGTTTCATGTACTCTAAAGATAGATAATATTCTCATTATTCTTCTTGGGAGCAAAATATGATCATCAACTTAGTTTTGCGGTCATTGTCAATGCATCTAGAGGAGAAAGAAAGGCGTGCCTATGGGGCCTTGCGCAAAGCAGTGTTTTAGTCAAGGACGGCGTAGTACCCATGACTTTGAGTGATTTGAGTTCTTAAATCAATGGAAACCTTGTCGTAGGTCAATCACCAAGCAAATCTGTCGCCTCATCTTAGCTACCTGTTACACTATGAATGTTTGATTGAGTACAGTAACATATTAAACGCAGTAAATAAATATTTGCCATTCAATTGAGAAACATGTGATTATAATAAATAGTTGTATTATTAATTGTTTTTTTTCTTTATAGTCGATGATAAGTATACAAAAGAACATAGAAGCTAATGTAAATTTAATTTTTACTCAAACTTTAACCGCAAATAAGAACACAAAAACACATCGCTAATTGAAGAAAGAACATTCGAAAAACTTGTGTTTAAAGTAATTTTTATAATTTCATTAAGTATATTTAAGTATAAAATACCCATCGATAGCTCTTATTTCAACATACATTATTTTATACGGAAGGGAAGGCGCAGCGTCCTCGACGACAATAAATCAATACGCTTTTGAGGTAATAAGTGGGGTGTGTGGTGTGGGATATAGGTGTCGTGGAGGATGGGGCGCGCAGGGAGTATGCATTGCCATGGGCACCTACGCTCCTCACCTCCCACGCGACTGTCCGCCATGATCCTGCCTCGCCCATTTATTGATTTTATCAGACAGATTCGCATATGGACAGATTGTCTAAGTACGAAGGACATGTACCTGGAAAATGTTATTACCTTATTAGATCATCGCTATCTATTTGCTTATAGAGGCCATATACGATCATGTGTACTTGATCAAGCGTCAAGCGGACTTGACGCGGCATCCAGTATTTGATCCTGTATGGCCAGAGTAAGCTACCTGGCCATATAGTTATTTCATGCACACTGGATGGCGCGTTAAGTCAAACTGCAGACTTGACAAGTATACTTGATCGTGTGTGGCATCCATTACGCTTATGCTTATGCTTGTCCGTATAGACAATTTTACTTAATACGAAATTATGTACAATATACGGGGTAAATTTTTCAAGTGTGCGTGGATGGCCAAATCCGAAACTATGAGGAAGAACGAAAAATACTGAAAGGAGTCTCGGAGCCGATTTTGATGAAAACTAAAACTGCATCATTACATCTTTGAAAAATCAATATTCCTGGTCAGGAATCGAACACGTGGATTTAAAAAAAAGAACTCATCCTGTATTATTACACTATTCAATATTGTTGCTAACAAAGATCAAATTCTGGGAAGTAACGATACATATAATATAGCAAACTTAAGGAAAATGTAGAATTTTATGAAACTACTGCATTTTAGATGCTAATTTAATAGGTAGAAACGTATTTTGTTAAAAGTAAGCTCTTTCCTTAAGTTTTCCATACATCATTACTTCCCAGAATTCGATCCTTGTTAGCGACACTATCGAATGAAGTAATAATACAGGGTGCGTTGTTTTTCAAAATTAACGGGTTCGAATCCTGGCCAGAAATACTGATTTCTTGTATATCATTACTTCCCAGAATTTAATAAATATTAGCAACACTATCGAATGGTGTAATAATACAAGATGTGTTTTATTTTTTTTAAATCAATGGTTTTGATTGCTGGCTAGGAATATTTATTTTTCAAAAATGTAATGATGCAGATAAAGTTTTCATCAAAATCATCCCCGAGACTCCTTTCAGAATTTTTCGTTATTCCTCATAGTTTCAGATTTGGCCATCTACGCACACTTGAAAAATTCAGCCCTGTATAGTATGTAGGTAGTTCAGAGGACTAATAAGGAAAATTTTCAATTTTTTCCACTGGGTAAACATAACTTTACTTAACATACACAACCTTAGGCCATTGCGACAGTTTTAAATAAACCACGACGGACCATGAAACCGAATTAATGTTCAACAATTTTGGCAACGACGTTGTTTAATATGAAAAATGAGAAAAATGTTTAGTTTTGGAATAATTCTTGAACTTGTAACTTATAAGTAGACTCGGTATATGTGATGCAAAATTTTTCGCTGCGTGTTTTCTTTGTACATGTATTCGTAGAAATTTCAATAACTTGAAAGCTTCACAGGTTTTCAAATGGTCTTATTCTATTGGTTACAATATTCCACATCTTTAGACAAAAGAATCGTATATCGTAATCGTATACCGTAATCGTATACAATTCTTCGGAATCAAAAAAAAATACGCAAAAAATATTTTATATACAAGATTATAAAGAGAAGCCTATTGAAATCAAAAATTTAGTATATGGACAGATTTTGCGATAATCAGCAAAACAGCATTTTAATCATCAAGCATCAGTATTTTCAAAAAAATTTGTTTACTCTAGGAGATATTGCTAATTGAAAATACCTCTATCGCAAACTTGAATTACAAGTATTGAACCGACATTATTTGTAAAGCGGCTCAAATTTTGCTTTACGGCAAAATATTTCATTTCACTAGTCAATAGAGTACCCAACCAGAAGAGAATCAACATACATTAAGATAAACACAGACAAGTTAATTTGCGACCCCTTGCAGACGGCGGCTGCTATGGAAACAGACGGGAGGAGAATCCGATCGATGATGGCATCGAAAAGGGGTCCCTGTTAGTTCACAAACACAACTAGCTATATGTACTATAAGTCGGTGGTGAAGGTTTTGCATTACGGCTTGCTTTTAATAAATCCTTAGTGTAATCTGACTGGAAACGCTTTTTCTTCGTTAGAATGTTTTCTAGCTTTTTTTAGTGATGATATAATTGATAAAATATACGTACAATAAGGAAATAGAACAACATATGTAGGGGAAATTATAAATCCAATGACAAATAGATTACGAAAGAAAACCTTGAGTTATTTATATGACTTATTATTTTACCTGAAGTTTTGAAAAGTAACCAACGATATTATAAGTAAAGTAAAGTAAAGAAGGGGAAGTAACTTATTCATTTAAATTTTATTGGATACAAAATTGTTATAAGTTTTAATAATGTCTCAATATTTTAGGATTTTAAGTTTTATTGCACCTTTTTAGGGTTTCGTACGAAAAAACTAATAACGGAACCCATATAGGATCACTCATGCGACCGCCGTTCACAGCCAATTTACTCCGTAACTACTAGACCAAATGAGTTAAAAACCTGTATTTTTTGTTACCCAAAGACGAAGGTATAAAGTAAAAAATGAATTTTGAAAAAAAATAACAAAATCAAATTAAAAAGTTATAGTTCTACAATGGATACTTTTAAAATTATTCAAGTAAGAACGAAAATTAAAGCCAAAAATTGATCATTCCCCCTTATTAAAAAAACGGCAAAAATAAATAAAATAGAAAAATAACAAATACCTAATCAACGTACGGAACCCTCTCCAAGCGAGTTTAACTCGCACCCATACTGTATTGTACTTATTAACTTTGTTATATCTATGATTGTATTATCATAATTGAGTTCGTGAGATTTTTTTATTCCATATTCTAGTTAATATTAGATTTTATTATAGAAATGTATACCAAGCCCTATGAAAGATCGCTGCACTTTACTTAGGCGGAACGAAGGCGTAACTAATTGATGCATTCTTTTCGTATGGCGATTATTAATATCAAAATTTTGTTTATACGCGTTTATATTCTTCCGTATAAAAACTACATTGTTGAAGATATACTGGGAAGCTACTGTAAGTATACCTATTTCCTTGAACTTTTCACGCAAAGATTCCCGAGACCTAAGTTTATAAATAGCCCTAACTGCCCGTTTCTGGAGTATGAAAATTTGTTTTATATTGGCTGCTTTGCCCCACAGCAAGATGGCATAAGACATAACACTGTGGAAATAAGCAAAACAGACTATCCTAGCAGTTTCGACGTCTGTATACTGCCTTATTTTCCTAACAGCAAAAGCAGCCCTACCGAGTTTTGTCGCGAGATTTGTTATATGTGGGCCCCATTGAAGTTTACTATCTAAGATCACCCCTAAAAAGACCGTCGATTCCTCCATATGCAATGTTTCGTTATTTAGTTTAAGAGATTTGCTGACTTTTTTAACATTAGGTAGCACAAACTCTATACATTTCGTTTTTTTTGCATTTAATAGTAAATTATTGATAGTGAACCAACGCGACACATGCGAAAGAGCACTATTTACGTTGTCGAAATTTACTTTATTCCTTTCACACTTAAATATTAGTGATGTATCATCAGCAAATAGTACAATATCCGCTTGGTTCTTTACATAATGTGGTAAATCGTTAATGTATACCAGAAAAAGAAACGGACCCAAGATCGAGCCCTGCGGTACACCCATCACAGCCGGTGACCCCGATGACTTAATATCGTTTATGCTAACTTTTTGTATTCTATTACTCAAATAAGACGCGATCAAGCTAAGGGCCTTGTTTTTTATACCATAGTGGCCAAGTTTAAACAGCAACGTTTCGTGCTCAACACAATCAAATGCCTTAGATAAGTCACAAAATACTCCTATGGCATTATGTGACGCCTCCCATGCTTCAAATATATGCTTTAATAGCCTAGCCCCGGCATCGGTTGTACTACGGCCTTTAGTGAAACCGTATTGCTCAGGATGTAATAATTTATTATTGTTGAAATGGGTTAGCATTTGATTCAATATTATCTTTTCGAAAATCTTACTAAGGGTTGGTAAAACAGAAACTGGTCTATAGTTATTAAGATCAGTTTTTTCACCTGTTTTAAAAAGTGGAATGATTTTGCTGCATTTCATAAGATCTGGAAAGATACCTAGATCTATACATTTATTAAAAACTACGACCAAATATGGAGCTATAATACCTATAATATGCTGTATTATTTTTACCGAGACGCCCCACAAATCACCCGTATTCTTTACCTTCAGAGACTGATAGGCCTTAATTAAGTCTCTAGCAGTTATATGTTGAAATTCAAATAAAATATTACATTCATTAATATGATTTTTTAATATAGAAAGTGCTTCCGTCGGTGAAGAAGCTAGTGAACTGGTTAATGTTATAGGAATATTACGGAAGTGATTTTCAAACTCGCTTGCCACGTCTTTATCAGCACTGATTATATTATTATTAATCAATAATTCGTAATTGAAATCACAGGACTTTGCGTTACCGTTCTCACTGTTAATTATATTCCAAGTGGTTTTGATCTTGTTATCCGAATTAATAATTTTGTTCTTTATGTACATTGATTTCGCCTGAATACAAACAATTTTAAAGATTTTAGAATAATTTCTCACGTGCTCCTGGAAAGTTGGAGAAAAATTGTATTGTTTCTCGGCGTAAAGGTCATACATCCTGTTCGTACTTTTATAAATACCTACAGTAGCCCAATCACTAAATTTACTATTTTTAGCTAGATCTACATACGTAAACTTGAATATTTGATTAAATTCGTTATTTATGTTATTAGACAATGTGTTATATAGTTTAATTGGATCTCTTTGTTGTAATGTTAACTGAGTTTGCATTTTCGAGTGGATTTTTTCTTTAAAAGTTGAAATCTTATTTTTAGTTATTGGTCTACATTTTATTATTTGTTTTTTTCTAATTTGGAATCTTTGAATCCTTCTTCTTTTTTTTTCGCCTGCTGCATCAGCCTTTATAAATTCAAAGATAATAAAAAAGAAATCAACCAACTATGAAATTGAAAGCGATCGCTACTCCAGTGTAAAGTAGCGTCCCTTGGACAGCAATTATTGAAACTCAATGTTTGACAGAAAGAAACGGCTTTGAAGCGCCATTTAAGTAAATCAGTAACAATGACGATAGTTACACGTGTTACAGTGGCGATATTGTCAAGATTAAATAGAGATAAGCCAAACTATAACATATGCATATTGAAACGCCGCTTATAGCAAAAGTTATTCAATGTGATGAAATTAATATAAAAAAGTAAGGACCTCCAGATACCTGTTGTGGAATGGTAGATCAGCCAAACTATTAGAAATATACCTAATATGCCGTAGGAGAACGTTATTAATAGTATTTTGACTTGTAACCCCCCCCCCCCCCCTATTGACCCCTCCCCCCTACAAGATTAGGGCATTTAGTTATTCTGAGGACCCCCTTTCTCTCGGAACCCTTACGTAACTAGTGAATAGCCCATAAAACATTCAGGCAAAGTATTTCTTAAGTACTTGATAAAAGTATTTTGGTTAAATCTTTGTAATAACCCTTTTATTTTTGAAAAAACATAGCCAGTAACATTAACCAATTAACAAAAATCTAAATAATTAAAAAAATGTCAAACTCAAAAAGGTCCAATGCCGTGCTTCACCTGTGTGGTGTCGACTCCGCCTCTTTCATAAATTCCTGGAAGTTACTGACGTCATTCCGGTAATTATATTCGACTCTCTCTCTCTTATGTTCCTGGATGTTATTGACGTCATCTCCATATATCACTGTCTCTTTCTAAAGAGATTCCATCTCTTTTATCGGCGTATCACACCACGCCCAGTTTATTGATCGATACTTGAAAGTAGGTCGACTATTACTCGGTAATTTATTATTTATACTCTCAATTGAATTTGATTGTATTGAATGTGTATAAAAATTGGATGTATTGTAATTTAATTTAATTTACTATAATAAATTGTATAATAATGTTATTTTATGCAGTAAATTAAATTTATAAATATAAATTAATAAATATCAAATAGCTGTAATAAAAATTAATACAATACTGATATTTCGTAAATAGATTCCGAATTGAAAATCATCCTATCATTTTTCAATGCTCAAATATAATTATATAATTATGGTATCGTCAATCGTGTTTACTTAACGAAAAACGAACTACGAAAACAAATAATTACTTTTTAACAAAAAATTTAATCGACGAAAAAAACTGAAAAGCGAAAAATAAAATAAACCATTTAGTATTATAAATTAGATCCAAAATCAATAGTAAATAAACAATTTTGAGACGGCGATAAACAAACAAGCAAAATTAATTGCACAAAGTGTACAATGAGGGCAGCATGCGATGCACACGGCAGCAGCAGGCCAACTTCAATACATCCATTAAAAAAGAATCATCAAAATCAGACCACCCTGTGCCGATTAATGCGTGATCATACATTTAAAAAAAAAGAAAAACAATATACGTGTTGAATTGAGAATCCTCCTTTTCTTTCGTTGGTTAAAAAATTATGCCTATTATGTATTGACATTATTATAAATTTAATTTGATTTGATAAGTATAAGAGTAGTTATTGTTTTATTTTTCAATGAAGTGAAAGGATTATCAAAATTTTACAAAAAAAAACCGACTTAAAAATACAAGCAAAACATAATAACTACGTAGTTAGTCCGCGCGTACTAAGTTTTTCAAATCGCAACGCTATTTTTTCGGTAAATTTAGCTCGTTAACCATTTTATTTTGTCAGTTGTAAAATTAAATATTTTATGTCCGTTGGTGTGAAAATATAGGCAGTAATTTATAATAATATGTACGAGATTTTGCAGCTTTAAAATAGCATAAGAATACCCAAAATATTTGAGGCGTTCTCTCAATTCCTCATGGACCCCACCATCAGAAAAATATGGGACCAATCTAAAACCCTTTCGAATAAAAAAATAATCTTCCAAATCGGTTAACAAATGACGAAGTTTTAACCCTTTAAGGTTTTTTGTATCTAAATATGCACAACACATTTAAACGCACCTTACACAAAAAAAAGTCACACGAACGTATGACTCTTGCTGTTTGAATTATCAGCCTACAATAAAGCAAAAAATTAATAAGTCATGCCGCAGGTACTATCTCTTTCTCTTCCAAAACAGCAATAAATTAGACGGTTCGCGCCGAAATTGAGGAATAGTGGACGGTTAATTAAAATTTTGTATAAAGTTGTAGTAAAAGGGGGTAAATTGTGAATAATTTAGTGTCATATTATTTGAAAGGCATCTAATAATAACAAGTAAGTATTATTTCATTACAAAATTATGTTATTTTATGTATAATGAAGCAATAAAGTATTTGTACCTATCTAAAAAGATACGTTGCGACTTACCTTTATAAATCGAGTTTATTACTTGTGTATCTAAATAGACACTGGGCGTCTTTCTCAGTGATTAGCAAATTATTTAGTTGTGTCCAAAATTGTGTCCAAAGTGTATTTGAGAAGTGAGTTTGGCATCCTGTCGTTGGGGGTTATCCATAAAGATCTTTTGAGAGGATGTGACATGATATCGGACAAAGACTTGCTAAAGAAACGAAGAGGTAGCTATAAGGTTATGGTCGATAATATTAAGATAACAAATTGAGAACCTCCGCTTTTATGAAGTCGGGTAAAATCCCGCCAAATCCAATACTTGGAATACCAAATAAATATTTCCACTTAATATGTTAAGTGTTAATGTTTCCAGATATTGCCACTTACACGTTAAAACAATAAATATAACGCGCCCCCGCATTTATTTTCAAATCTCTATTCTCTACTACATTGTTCCATTTATCAACGGTTCTCTGTTATCAAACGCCAAGAGTTACAGTAGACAGTACCCAACCTTTTTATTATTAAATGCGTAGCATTTTGACAAAAACTTCAAAGTATATTTTCAAGGTTGAAAGGGTAAGAAAACCAACCCGACCCAGAGACCTTGAATAAATTTCACGGCCAAACCCGAATGAGGGTCGAGGCGAACGACCCCTCATGAGACCGTGAATGTCGGTGAACAAACCATTTATTATTCTCCAATACCGTCCTACTAAGATGTATTATTGTGCGATCACAGTGTTATACAATGAAACTTCAGGCAGTACAGTAACAGGCAGTAACTTCGGCTTGTCTATCAGACAATTGGTCATTTTTCATTATGGCTTCATTGCTGAAATTTGTATTTTTTTATTTTTCATTTTCATACAAATTAAATACTTAAATGTAAATCACCTAATGTGAAATCACTTTACGCAAGCTGAAGGCAGTTATTGTAAAATTTAGCTGATTTTAATGCCATCTTTTGGTCAGGCCGAGAACTTTTCACCTTGCCCTTGTATATCATCATCAATCAACACAGATTCAAGACCAAAAGGTTTACCAACACCAATCTTATTCTATTCATTTCTGAGTTAAAGATCAATAGATCAAAACATCGCATAGAAGCTATAGATCAAAACATATTATCTACAGGTGGATGCCGTGTATATTGATTTCTCAAAAGTGTTCGATAAAGTAAATCACAAAAGTCTTAGTAATAAACTTTATACTTTATAGTTAAATTCACCTTTTCGCTGATGACATTAAATAAATAAAAAAATGAACAGTAAAGATTCGAAGCGACTCCAGGAAGATATAATATACAAAATTGGTGCAGTATAAATAAAAATATCTGTTTACTCCTCAAATGTTGTTTCAAGGCTCTTAACAAATGATAGTCTCATAGGGCGAGGTCCAGAGAATAAGGTGGATGGGGTATCGTCTCCTAGCCCAAGTTCTCCAGCTGTTGGCGAACGGTAGATGCGACGCAAGATCGAGCGTTATCGTGTAGTAAAACTACATTGACTCGTCTTTGTCGTTTTTTCTTGATAGCAGAAGATAGTTCGGTGAGCTGGGTTGAATATTTCTCAGCGTTTAAAGTTTCATTGTGTAATAGTTCATGAAACATCATGCCTTCCCCGTCCCAGAAATAGCAAAGCAGAACTTTTAAGCGGTTCTCTTGACTCAGCTTCGGTTGAGTTGGTGGCGTTTCTTCTCGAGGCAGAAAAAAGCACGATGTGTATGTTTCTCATAATGAATCCATGATTTATCTTCAGTAACCAGATCAGACAAAAGCTCTTTATATCGGGGTCGCAGCAAAAGTGATTGACAGATAGCAACACGGACTGCACAACTGGCGTCGGTAAGGATGTGCGGTATCTGCCCATCGAGCCAAAACTTTTCGATATTCGAGCTCATGCAGTTAAGTGCTTTCGCTAAATTTCGTCGGATTCGACTGCAGTTCGCAGCGTAAATTGTCATCATTAAATGTAGGTGGTCGTCCTGGGCGTGACTGACTTTCAAGGCTCCTGTCTCCTGATTTAAAACGGTCAAACCACCTGGACACCGTGGCATAGCTTGTACTTCCAGCGCCCAATGCAGCGTTGATATTGTCACCTGCAGCTTGCGCACTGAGGCCTAACAAGTACTCGTATAAGTAAAGTGTAGTATAGTGTTCGAACTTGTCGCTTGTCCATTTTCTTCAAACTGACTAAACCGATCGCGAGGGCGGCTTTATATACCCTCACATCAGAAGTATCTAGAATGTTCTACAACATACTAGAATATTATCGAAAACAATTAACTTTAGAAAGGGAATGTATAGAGTTTTGTAGAGTGTCTCATTACTTTTGTGCCAACCATATACTTAAAGTCGTTGATGCGCTTCAATCAATCTTCAATCTTTACATACTATCTTTAATTTTTTGTACTGGAAAGTGAAAAATCGACTTTATCATTGGACGGCATATGCCTAGTGCATTGTTTTAGTAGTCTCAAACCATCCTCGGATTATTGCCTTTAAAATGAAACCATTTTGCGGCATATCGGTTGGATGGTTCCAGAGTCTATAAAGGACATCCGTACAAACATTTTTTGTGTTTTGTATATATAGATATTCACATCTCTAATTCGACTATGGCTGTATTTCATTAATATTTGCCTGTATGGCGTATTAAACGACGAAATTTACTACACTGACATTTTGAAATAAATAAATCAAGCAAACCTGGCTACACTTTTTTGCATACAAAAACACCGGGCCAGACTCCAATCGCGCAATTTCACAGTTATTGATTACTCAGATAGAAGTGCAATAAACTGACCCGATCGTCCATACTGACGCCATCTTTTGGCAGAATAAAAAATACAATTTTTCACATTATAATATGTAATTATTTATTATTTCTAATATTAATATTAACTATTCCTTATTCATATTACTGATCATTTCTGTGTGTTTCTTTTTCAAATAGATTCTGTAAATAAAAAGAGGTTTTGTAACTAAAGTTCGCTTTGATCGCTTTTCATTGTTAATTAAATATGTATCACAGTTAACTTAATTTTTACTTCTCTGAATATTTCAAAGGAATAAAGTTTACATCATTTCAAATCACAGAGATTGGTAATTTTGTTAAGAGCGGCATCTAACATTGCGTGTCATCAAAATTAGCAGTAGCTCAACACAATTCCTACTAATAAACGCCATCTACCTAAAAAGGATACCAATTTATATAGCGCCATCTCGTAAGTTATCGTAGATTTAATATAAATTTGTAATACAGATTCTGCAGCGACATCTCGTGTTGCGTATTTATGTTAAAGTTTTGTACAATAAATATGAAATATTCGTCAATCCGTTTGTAAGTCCCTGTGGCCTAATGTGGTAAGGCCCGGTTTCTGAAACCGGAGATTGTGGGTTCAAGTCCCACCAGGGCACCTTCTGCTACTAGTAGGAACCTACCGTTTTTGGCCTTTTTATGTTTTTTTGTGGAGAAATTGTTTCATTATTAAGATAGAAAAATAGTTTTTATTTTGTATAATGTAAAATGTAAATTATTTATTTATTTTGTCTTATAATTATAATAAATATTTTTGTTTTTGTCACATAATCACAAAAATTATACTTTCGAATTATTGTATAGGTTTACCTTTCGATATTTATTTTGTATCAGTGCTGCGTGTAACATTTTATAATTGTATCACAATATTAATAAAATTCGACTAATTTTGTTTTATTTCTTTAGATATAATAAAATTATCATGTCTTTTACCTCCTTACCTTACTCGTTTGTAGGGTAAGCAAACTCTGTAACGAGGTGTAATACCTCGTTCAATATTCCTTGGCTGGCAGATGCATTTTGGTTCAAAATTTTTAAATCATGCGTAGTAAAATGTCATAATGTGTCCCACCGCATTTGTATTTGTTTTTCAATTGTTTTGTAATTCAAATGCGACAATGACGTTCCGTGGACACATTTCGATCTTTTACTTCGAAAGATGCAAGCAAGCTTCAAGCCAGCGTCTGTTGACGAAAGTGTGCGTGTGACGTACGTCTAAATGGATAACGCGCCTTCTACTTTAACTCTGCCAACTTCAGACTTTCCTGCTTTTCACTAGCTACATTTGAAAATTGCGGTGTTAAATAAATCATTCTTTCAATATATTCTAATGCAGTAGGAAGTTTTCTATCCTTCATACTTTTGCTATTTTTATACCCTAATTTCTTGATATCTTCGAATTCAATCGAAGCAACATGGAAAGAACAGATAATTCTCCTTCAAGAAATAAAATCAAGTTATAGTTCTGATTTTCGATCTATTCCGACCAGGGAAGATTCCTCTCTAAATTGTTTGAGTTCCTTATCTGCCAACAATATTTTTTTAATGTTCGCATAATATTTAGAATCCCTCCCTTCCAATCCGATTTCCACATTACCTAAGTAAGTGCTTCACTTAAATAAAATAGCTTTATTAGCACATTTTTAAAGCATATAATCCCGGACCCAATATTTTTACAACGCTATGTATTCAATTACTTTGTAGTCAGTAGTTGGGTTTTAGTTTTTAACTTACATTACTTGTATCTTGTTGCGCTTAATTCAATGACGAATGCTTGAATACAATTCCAATTGATGTAAAGTGGCAATGAAATCTTGAGTAGTAAAATACACTAGCTTATTGAAAGCCTTTTAATTCATGATATCATGTTACCCACAGTGTAATCCTATGGCAACACTAACAGGACCAAGACATTATTTATGACTTAAGAACACAAAATTATATGCCACATGTTAATAAAACAACAATTGCTTTGTACACATACATTTAATTTCACATCTATTAAATTAGTTAATATGCACATAGAATGATTAAACATTTTGCCATAGTAGAATATGCGTTTAAATTTAACGCATTTTAATAACATTTTATATTTGTATCTCTGCTTAATTTAATTAAAGCATATTATAGTAGAAATAAAAATCGGTTTTGCTAAACAGGTACGAATATAGAAAGCGCATACGGTACGGAAATCTCTCTAATGGCGTATAGTACTCCTTATTTCTTTAAGTATAATATGTTGAAACAGGTACTAAAATTGACGAAAAACCTAAATCGCGGATAAAAATTTTCTAAGGACCTATTTTCAAATTAACATGACTTCCTTTTTAAAGTTACTATATTTTTAATTTTTTTAACAATAATAGTTATTCATCATCTTTGTTATTCTAGCACTGTCATATACGTCCCAAATTCTTAAATTATACTTTTTATTGATACTATTATGACTACCTAAATGGGTCCGCTTATGAGCGTCTTGTTAGTTAAATCAGTAATGCTACGGAAACGAACGAAAACCAGCATAAAATTGGTGTTGCTACGGTATATTATTTTTAACTGCACTAGCAACATACATAGCTGGTAGTATTTCTACCAACATAATAAGTAATGGTACAGTATATAAAATTTAACTGTGGAAATTGACCATTTCGTCTCAAAACCTTCTCGAGAATCCGCTTGGAATTTTGTTGAATGTTAATTTTTCATTAATTATATCTTTAATTTACCAAAATACTATAATTATAAAGGGTTATTGGTAATTGGTCATGATCCCTTGAAGGAATAGTAGAATACGTCATGCACTACATAAAATCCCACTAAAGTTTTATCTAAGAGTCTACCGTTTCAGAGATATGTTAATTTTTAATGACTTCTCGAAAAGTAGGGGATAGGCCGCTACAGAAGTGTATAAAAAATAAATTCTTGCACGGAATCATACTTTTTTACTGTTTATGACACTAAACCCCGTTATTCTGAACTATGAAATCAAATAAATCTAATACTGATTTTGAGATAGGACTCAAAACCCTTACAAATTGTAATAATGTTCGTAATTTACTTTGACAAATTTACAAATTACTTTTGTAATTTACATTAGGAGCACGTACGGAGCTTTTCGTGTCAATGAATACGGCAAGATACGTAACAGACATTCTAGGGCAGATTGGGATGCTTTTTGCCCCCTTCTTTGATGACAATGTTCTTTTAATGCATAATAATGCTTGGCCTCACATTGCGGCGGTAGTCTCAGAGTATCTTACTGAGGTCGAAATCCGGGTTATGGAGACCTAATTTCAATACACTCTAAAAAGTGTTGTTATAAAACTTATGTTTATAAAACTGAATTAATTGTGGCAGTATCGAAAGTCCGCGTTAATTGATATAGGTGTACCAGAATCTGATGCCAAAATGGGGTAATTAAAATTGGACACGCAACGTTCCCCAACATACTCAACATAGGTGAAATTGTAATGATACTTGTTGATCTTTGATATTTTTATCATGATTCCAGACATAATATTACAATGTAGGTAATTAACTTCAGAAGAAAATAATATAAAAGACAATGTTACAATATGCACATACATATTTTTATATTATAATTAATTATAAGAATGACTAGGTATTTTATGCAACTATTATACTTTAAAATTTAAAATAAGTACATTGATATTTTTTATTAACTTGATGAAGAGAATAAATAGATAATAATAATGAATTACTCTTCCAATATTTCACTTACGTGACCTTGCTTATTGTAACTTTTCATATCATATTAATTCATTTTTCCAAGCTTTAATTTGTAACAATATCTGTATTCTTAATTTCAATTGTGTTACTATCATTTGCAAATCTATTTGCATAATACAAAGAAAAAATAATATTAGGAAAATCAAGAAAACTAAGGAATCAAAACGAATCAATTCTACAAGATGGATAGTATTACTGTTATTGTAGATTGTCGTTTAAATACACCTTTTTTCTCACATGTTTTTCAATAAACATTGAAAATAATATTTCTAATTTGTGATCGTAATGGTGTTTTTGTTATTAAATAGAAAATATTCGTCATTTTAGATTAAGAAAAAATATCCATACAAATCTTTTTCTGACTTGATAATTGTTATAGTTTTTAATTTTTCATTGCCATATGAAAAGCCCATTTTTCTGCTGATGCAAAAATGCCATGAGATTCTGGTACACATTTATCTCTGCACCAATGTAAAGCGACGCATTATTTCTAATTTTAAATATAATTATTACTTCTTATAAATATATAATTTTGGAGATTTATTAAATTGATTAAATCCGGCTTTTGAGAACATCAGTCATTTTTAGTTTATTTTGAGATTTACCAGTACATCGATACAGAACAATGAAATAACGTATATGCGTATATTTTGTGCAGATGCGTTTATTTTCCAGGAGCGATGTAAGTTCGAAATAATAAAGTCCATTTGCAATACATAAATGATTTCAGTGTTATCCTGTTAAACTTATAAATAGTATGATTTCTACGTCAATCTTTTTTAATAAAAATTCTAAATTATAAATACAATACTTTTTATAATTAAAAAAATATAAGCAACGTTCATTTGTTTTTCAGATACTAGAAATGACCTTTACCTGTCTGTTTAATTTATGTAAAGTATTTTATATCCAATTTAATTATATCGCGAGTGGGTTGGCTAAATATTCCTGGCCATGAATGGACGTAGATATCACACAATGATCCTAGACTATTAAAATAAGCTGGCTAAACTTGTTAGGTTTACACCCAGTTTAACGACTTACTTATTTGATGTACTTGTAGATAGGTACCTAATATAGTAACTACGGCAAACTTATGTAGATATTTCAATATATTTTTAAAATTAATTTTGATTTTTAGTGTCTTCACGTCTAAATATTGTGCCATATTGAAATTTCCGTTTAATAAATAAAACACGCAAAGTATTCGTTAATAATTTATATATGTCAGATACACCAAATTTTTGTATCTGACATATATAAATTACTAGTGGATACCCCGCGTGTTCCACTACGCTAAAAGTGCTAATAACCTTTCTGATGACGGATCAATATTTTTGTGTTGACGTTAACGTTGATGCGCCATTTTTACATATATGAAAATAATATGACAATATATTATCTTCAAATTGTTGCATGGGAAAAGTGGAAAATCAACTTTATCAATGGACCGAATGCGCCTAATGTATTGTTTTAGTGGTCTCGACCCACCATCGGATCGTCAACCTTTCAAGTGAAACCATTTTGAGGCATATCAGTTGGATGGTTTCAGAATCTACAAAGGACATCCCTACAAACATTTTTGGAACGAAGTTCCTTATCGCGCGTTGTGAAAGGGGGCTAGACGGAAAATTACGACACTTTTTTTGAAGTGATTCAGTGAGTTTAACAGAGATGGCGCTGTACTGTACAACTTTCTGAATCACGCTAGAGTGATCACAGAGATGGCGCTGTACAACAAAACTTAAATCGAAAGGAACTTCGTTCCATCCGGGTGTCCCTTGACACCTCTCATGTTTTTTTATTTTTGTGTTATTATTATATACGTATTATTTGAAATGATCGCCTGGTTTGGTGATCTAGATTATATAATTAATTTTTAAATACACTGAATTGCTTTGGTGATCAAATAAATACGTTTTCCCACCGCGTTACTCGTTGATGTTATTTAACTCGGTTATTACATTATTATTTTAAATGTTTTTTTGTAGAAATACTTTTTTGTTTTGCTTATTTACATAATATTTTAATGCATCTTTTTAGGAACTGACTGTTTGTCTAATTATAAAGTATTTGATTTTGACTTGTAGGTTTGTGAAGGTCGTGTCTTGACAGGTGGGGTCTACGACATGTTGCGGTTGTAGAATCTACTCCTTGGGTTGAGGTTTCACCAGCTCGCATTTGCCAGGAGTCGCAGGAGTTTTCTCATCAGTGAAAAGGGGATTCTTGACCTCCATGTCGCCGGTCTGAAAATTGAAATAAATTATTTCTTTAGTCAAAATCGTCATTCAACTAAATCGATCGTCATTCAACTAAATCGATCGTAATAATTTTTACACCATGTTATAGTTTGTCCGAAAAATGTAAAAAAAAATGTTGAATTCCCAATCTAAAACATCGACACTTTGAACAATTATTAATTTATGTGTGAGTGATTGCCGATAAAATATGATTAAACTAATTATTGTAAATAATGGTGATTAAAATGTTTAAACATGCTAAGATGGTTAACAGTTAACCGCGGCGGGCCCGCACCGCCGAGGGCCGCACGCTCGGTGATCATGTTGATGCGGCAAGAGGGACAACGGAACAACACAACAAGCTTGTAACTTTGTTAGTTTTCAAGATACACCTTTGAAAATTTTTATGTAGATTGTTTAGACGAAAATATTTCACATTTATGTCGGTTTTTGTATATACAAAGAATAACGTTGTATATTTTTTATTACCATTAATTGTCAGCCTCTCAATATGTTTGTATTTGTCACTTATCACATTCTTGCTATCATCTACCGATGCTGGGCAATCGCTTTATTCTAATTTTGATCCTGTTCCGTGTTCTTTCTTGTTTATAATACAACTCCGTTTTGAATTTAGATGAGTTGCAGTTTATTCACGGTAATTTATATGTTTTTACATCTTAAACACGTAATGGCTATTTCGTAAGAATAAATATAACTTATAAAATTAA
This sequence comes from Thymelicus lineola, assembly GCA_963932265.1. Classification (NCBI taxonomy): domain Eukaryota; kingdom Metazoa; phylum Arthropoda; class Insecta; order Lepidoptera; family Hesperiidae; genus Thymelicus; species Thymelicus lineola. The sequence goes on from OZ010680.1 coordinate 9,989,877, forward strand.
GTTGCCTTATTCACGTGTTTCGTCGTGTTTTGAAGACCCCCCCCCCCCCCATTGCAAAATGCGAGGGGTCCCAGGTTCGATTCCCGGCCGGGGCAGATATTTATGTGACAGATAAATAATTCTTGTCATGGGCATTATTTTGATGTATCATATATGTCGCCCATGCCACCCTCGAGACAGGTAAAAAGTTTCTGGGGGGGTGTGAATGTGTTAGCATTTAAGCGTTTATTATAGATAGTATAAAGTGACAATCACGTTTAGCCCCTCGTTCAAAGTTGACATACCACCGTTCTAACTTTCCAGGCTTAAGATAGATTGGAAAAGTTCGTCATAGTTACTCGAAGTTAGTTATTGGATAAAAGTTTCCCATCAACACTACTAAAACTGAGTTATCTCTTGATAAAATGAATATTAAAGCTTTGTTTATTGGTAAACAAGTAAATAAAAACAAAAATGTAAAGACAAGGAAAGGGAAATATTTTTCCTTAAGAAATGAAATCTTTTCCACTAGATAAACATACCTTTTAGGTTACACTTTATCGGGGATTTCGTATTTCTTGAAAGATAACACACTCCTATTTTTAAACGCTTTTATTTAGCTTCACTTCGGAGCATCAAAGCATCAAATCGATCAAAATGCTACTCTATTTACACAGCAATAAGGTTTATATTTAGCTTCACTTCGGAGGATCAAATCTTGTAACGTTAATTTGAATGACTTCCCTTTAATGAAAATTGATGAAATTTGGCAGACATGTGTATTTCCGATGACAATACACGAAAATCAAAAAAAAAATTGAAATAAAAGCGTTTAAAAAAAAAATTTTTTTTGGATTCAACTTATTGACGATAGTTTCTTATTTGATAAGCATTTATATAGTTTTTAAAAATAAGTTTTACATCGGTAATTCGTGTTTTCAGTGTTTTCATTAGTTATTGCTTTACTATTATACAATTCCACACCATAGTAAGTGCCAATGAAGAATGTACCTAAATAACGAAAGTTAAAATGCGAGTACATATCCTCATATTACAATAAAATGTACTTTTCCAAATTTTTAGCCTCATGACAGGATTATGGACGAATTTAAGGGATCACAGGATATTGAAATAAAATCCTTATGTAGGAGGGATAGTGCAAAAGTGTAATGTCAAATGTTAAAATTGAGGTAAATGTTTTTGGTCATAAAAGACTAGACATTATTTTTTTTCCCACTAGTCCAGTTATATTCACAGAACTAGTGAAATTTTTATCCCACTAGTACTGTCAACAGGGTTACTCAACAGGACAAGTGGGAATAAATGACGCTTACGAGTATAACTCAGGACTTGTGACTCACAATTTTGTCAGGTCTTTAATTCTTCTGAAATCTTTAAGTTTTAATATAATGCAATTGTGTATCATTATTAGGTGTATTATTAACTTGAATTTGTAGATATAGATACTATTATGATGACCAAATTCAGATCAGAATATACTTACTGTAGCGAATCCAGGGCATTCATAGACAGTGTAATCACCTTCCTCGTTCTCTTCTTCAGATTCTGGGTCAGAAACCGAACCATTGCGTTGATCAACGCCGTTTCTGAAATTGGGAAAAAAATCATATTTACTACGCAAATACCTACTAAATTAAGAATAAGGAAAAAAGAGTAACTGCGAAGCTACAAATCTACGAGTATATAAAACACAAAATAAATGTAGGGATTTCTTTTAAAGACTCTGAAACCATACAATCGATGTGACCCAAAATGATTTCGTTTGAAAGGCGAAAATGGTTTGAGACTGCAAATACAATGCAATAGACGCATTCGGTCCATTCATAAATTCGATTTTCGACGTTTTCCATGCAAATTATTCCTGAATTGAAATTTATTTCTTTATTTTAGTGTAGCAGCATACGCCGGTTATCCACTAGAATTGTAATGTAGTCGATATATAATAATAATAATAATAAACATTTTAATTCAGGCATTTTCAGCCAATAAATTGTTAGTAACATTTTTTCTTAAAAAACTAGGGGTTAGTAAATACAGTTAAATCTATATATATCTTAACAATAAGTGACAAGAGTGAGCGTTTCCATCCTTAGGGCACGGCCGCTACAGCTCCGTTCACATGCAGGCCAATCCAGTGCCTCAGAAACGGAAAGTCCCACCTATCCGCCAGTGTGCTCAGAATGTTGTTGGTGCTGCCGCGCAGGCGGCTCAACAGTGATGCGCATCGCTTTTTTATAATGGCAAAAAAGTCATCAGTGTGAGCTTCGGCGAACATCCCTGATGAATTCCTGATCCCTGTATTATGAAAAACGTCTGTTACAACATCCTGACTACAATTTTGTGAATATGAGTCTTACAGAGTTTGCAATGTTGTTTGAACCTTTCTATATATATTATTATTAGAAATATTCATTAAATATTTTCATATCTTTCAAAGATAATACTGTAATAGCCAGTTGCGTGTCTGCTTCTGTCGAATTGCAATACTCTGTAACGCTCTTCTGGCTTTCTTGTATTGAGGAAAATACAATTTCGCGAACTGTCCCGTAATGGGATATGACAAAGTCGATACGCACATTCTGCGGCTGATACTTGTCATTCATGAAGAATTTTCATACATATCCTGAATAGCTTACGTGAAATGTCAGTCTCTTCACGTTGAATTTGTTGTATTGCTTGCGCAATTCCAGAATCTACACCTTCAAGTACTGCTTTTGAAAGGTACTTTAATAATAATAATAATAATAATCTTTTATTTCGGATCGAGTCCATAGTTGTTAGTAGCGGTATGTACTTACATCTAATGTTAGTAAAAGATAACAAATAATTAAAAAACTAAGCTGCCTACACTTCACGGACGGCATGCAAGCGCGCCCAGTGGCGGAACATTGGGGAGTCCCAACGGTCAACAAACGCATTCAGAATCCCGTTCGGGCTGGCGCGCAGCCGCTGCAGTAGCGAGGCGCATCGCTTGCGAATGATCGCCTGGAAGCCGTCCACCCGCCGCTCCGTGAACATTGTTGATGCACTGCAGTGACGCCGCAACCCGAACAAAATTCTGAACGCATTATTATATTGAACCATCAGGGCTCTGTATGTACGCTGCGTGTACTTGACCCACAGGCTGCAGGTATAAAAAGTTTGACAAAATGCCTTAAATAATGTCACCTTAACTTCGTCGGTGCACCGAGCAAACCTGCGGGCCAGCATGTTGCATCGTACAGACAGCGCCCTGCGTTCCCTCTCCATATCGGTGTTGTCACCCAGATCCTCCGAGACCCAGTGACCCAGATACTTGTAATTGTCGACTCTCTTCAAGGCGGTTCCACATAGAAGTAACGGGGGTGGATTCGAGAAAACTGTTTTCCCCGCCTTGAAGATCATCATCTCGCTTTTACTCACATTGTATCTGAGTCCATGAGCTCGGGCGTACTCCTCACAAATGTGAAGTAGCTGACGCATAGCTCTAATCGAAGGGCTCAGCAGTACCATGTCATCGGCGTAACTAATATTGTTTAAACATACCCCGTTAACGTGACACCCAACCTTGGTACTGCTTAGCTCCCCGATCAGCCGGTTAATGTATAAGTTGAATAAGCGGGGCGAGGTCAACCCCCCCTGCCTCACCCCGCATTTCAACCTGTACACATCCGAGTATGCGCCAGCTCACTTCACAACGTTTTGTTGACTACTGTACCAATATTTTAATATTGCTACAATGTCACTGGGTACATTAGCCTCCTCTTTAAGCTTCTGCCATAAAACATTGTATGAAACTAGATCGAAAGCCTTAGAAAGATCTAGATAACAAGCTAGTACAGGTGTCTTCCTATCTGTGTAGTACTGGACAGTCTGCTTTAAACACAGGATGGCACTCTCCGTTGAAAGACCTGATCTAAACCCAAATTGGGAGTCATGAAGCTTTATGTGCCTATCCAGGTGTTTGTCAATCAGGCTATCCAGCACTTTAGCGATGACGTTAGCTAACGATATAGGTCTGTAGTTCGACAGATCTGAAACATCACCCGTTCTGTTTTTAACTATAGGGACAACTACAGTATACATCAAATCATCAGGTAAGTGGCAGTGGCTGATACACAAATTGAAAAACCAAGCAAGAACTCGAGGGAGATGAGGACCAGCATATTTGAGATGTTCGATGCTAAGGTTATCGTGGCCGGGGGACTTTCCTCTCACCATTTTATGTATAACGGAAGCTATGTCTCTGGCTGTAAATCTAATATTGACGTCCCCAGTCAAGGACTCAGCATCAAACATCTGATTACTGGAACAATTGTTCACCGGTTCCACTTTAAAATGTTGCTGGAATAGATTCGCAACCTCCCGTGGTTCGTGAACGCCGGCTACGCTCGCAGGGCACCTCGGCTTCAGGTTTAATTTGTTAGTTTGTTTCCAAAAATTGCCAAAATGTTTACTGGAGTGATGTTGTGCTATTATGTCTAATCTAATTTGCTTTTCATTATCTTGACAGTATTTTAACTTCGATTTAAAAACCTGGCGTGTTTGACACATATCAATATAGTCGGGTCCACTTGTGGGCTTCCCCATTAGTAACCAGTTTTGATAAGCCAACCGAGCTGCCCTGTGAGCGCCGCTAACGTATTTATTCCACCCTGGAACTGGTCTATATTTTTTCTGCGTAGGTCCTATATAACTAGTTTCAGAAGCATGGCTGAGAATATGTACAATAGTTCTGTATATTTCATTAATTATTATCTTGTGACCTTCATCGCAACAAAATTTATCAGCACAGTTATTAAAGTTCGTAGGAAAGACAAGTTTACATAGTTCTGAGTGACAAATCTCCCGGTATTTATTGATCTGTTCTTGTTTCCTTTCACCCCATAGGATTTTATTACATGCGGTAATAGGTGCAGTTATAGTAGGTCGAATTAACTGAAAATCGCATTCAACCTGCAGGGGACAGTGATCAGACCAGTAAACACCGTAAAGCACCGATATAGTGCGCACAGATAGTTTTGCCGCGCTCGTCGTTAAACAGTGATCGAGCCAGCGGCGACAGCCGTGCGCATCACTTATAAATGTATAGCTATCTGCCGGCAACATATCCATATCTATACACGTCCACGACTGCTCACTACAAAAGTTAGCTAGTTCATTACCAAATGACTCACCCGGGTGCGCGTTAAAATCCCCAAGTACAAAAACAGATTCGATACCACTACTTTCAATTATTGCACTTATTTCACTCAAACACTCTGTGAACTCGCATAGGTTGTCTACACACGCGATCGGCATATACACTGATATGACTAGAAATGGTCGGTCACCATTTAGTATTTTAATAGCCGCAAGACGAACACTGTTACAAGTGAGAACGGTAACGCAGGGGAACGCAGTTTTTCTCCAGAGTATCCCTACGCCACCGTACGGTCTCCCGCGCAGTACTCCAGCAGTCGTGTCCACGGCAGAAGTGCCGGTGAACGCGAACCCGTCATCTATTGTACCGAGGTAGGGCACGTCGTGCGGTAGCAGCCACGTCTCTTGCAGTGCGACTATATCAGCTGTTCGACATAGTTTTCTTATGCAGTCCGTCGATCGAACAACATTCTTGCAGTTGAAGCTAATAAATGTCAATTTTTGTGTATTATCCATTTAAAATAATATTATTCGAGTTCTCCTCGCTTCTTCGAAACCGGTTAATGAAGCGTCTAAATGTGATTCCATGGGGCCATAACTTTACATCCATAAATATATTCAACTTACTCCGTGGTACCATGATTTTATATGCATTGTACTCTCGCTCATATTTCGTTTTTATTCTATCTAATTTCACCTCAACATTTGTTTTCTGTATTACATATCTAGTTATATCCTCTGGTGCTGTACATTTATCAACATTATTAATAAACAATGCTACACTTGAGTCCGCCGCCTTAAACTTCGTATCAGGTTCAGTTATCGCTTCCCCTTTTGCCGTCTCCAATCTATTTCTATATCTCCTTCTCTGTACTAATTTCCATTGCTCACTGGGTTGAATATCTCTCCATGTACCTGCCTCACTGACGTTTTGAGCAAATGATTTGCGCTGTAGTGGTGGATGAGCAACTGTATGAGTAGATGAGGCTTTGCTACTGACAGAACTCAGTGGCCTAAGCTTGGTTATCTCTACGGAAACAGGTGGTGTTTGGTGGAGTTTTTTAGTAGGCGTTACCATCTCGCGCGGGTTCCTGATAGTTACATCCACAGGTTTTTCTACGGTCAGCGTTGGAGTTGGTGCCGGTTCCGGAATGTGCACCAATCCTACTGGCCCACTATCACAGCCACTTGATAGATCAACCATATGCAATCCCTCCCGCCTCAAGGTGTTATTATTATGCACTTCAAAATTATTTACCAGTGAGGCGGTTTTCAAGCATTCTAACTCACTTTTTAAGACCGTGAACTCATCTAATGGTGTGTATTTTTCTTTTATAGTTATAACTTCCCTTTGAAGCACTAAAATATCCTTCAAGAGTTTGGTCACATCGATATGGTCAAAGTGAACCGGGGGTAGTTTGTTTATATTCCGCACAACAAAAATTGGGAATTCGTTGGGATCCAGCTCACGGAACCATCCTATTATGTCTTCTAAGTCTCGTTGAACCTTTCCATCTCGTTTTCGTTGTGATTTCTTCTTGTTGAGTTGTTTTACACACTCACATAATAAGTTTCTTGCATCCGTTATTTCATCCGAGCTAAATGCACTTGAACAAATTTGAATCAAGCTTACTTGATCTATAACATCCAATTTGTTTTGGATGAAAGCTAGAATTTCGTTGATTACAACGCCACAACTATTACATTTTGCACTCGACATTATTAGCTACAATACATGACAATGCGCAGATCACAACGCGAGCGTCATCGATGACGCGGCGACGGCGACTGCACTTTGCAATATAGTACGCTATCGCTTCATTTGATCCGCATGGTTGAATATCCATGTTACCTGACCAGAGTCTTAATAACTCTGGGTGGTAATTGTTTACCCAAGCATCCTCCTTTCGACGCTTAAGTAAACAAATTCTGCCACCATTACGGAGAAAATCATCTGAAGAATGTGACACTATTCATGTCTCAACACATTCTTGACGTGGAAAGTTGAATCGACATCTTACCGAGGTATTATTTTTGTACAAGTGCTGATCTCCAATACGCTGCAAAACCTCTTAAATTCTTCACATAAAGATGAATGTCTTCAATTGCTCCCTCTTGATTAACGATTTTCTTGCCGCATGCTTATATAGTGCTTTTAATTCGATAATATTTAAAGAACGATAAGGCATAAAAGAGATAATCGTTACGTTGAAATCTTGTATCACTTCCCAAAATTCTGAACTGAAAGTAGTCTAAAGCTGTAATTTTTACGAGCCTTTGCTATTTAAAACCGTTGTTTCCATAGGGAAACAAAAAGTACCAGGCAAATTCTTCTGCTTTCAGTTCATGACCCACGTTTACGATATTGTTTTTCGTTTTCGGGTAATTTCATTGTTACGGGTTTCGTGAAACCTTTAATTCATCTTCCACATTGGGTTGCATTACATCAATCGGTGCCATTACTGATGTCTGCAATGGAATTGTTTGATGAATTAATTCTTGTTGGGAAGTAAGTGATCATTTGGGACGCATCTGGTATCCTCTCAGCTCTCTGATGTGTTTCTGTAATTTCAGACTCATCATGTACATCGAAATCTTCAACATCGACGTAATCAATTGTAAACTGTACATTTTTGTTGCCTGTTGTACGTTTACAAATTCTCAGGAGTTCGTCTAAATTATCGCATTCGATAATGCAAGCTTTCCCATTTGTGTTGTGGTTGTTGTGAGTGTTGTTGTGAATGAGAGTTGCTGCAGTAATATTTGTTGTTATAGTGCATCACTCCAAATGATTGCCATTCTGTAATTAGTATCCCTGCACTATGCTCTACGAACAGATTTTCTAAACCTTGACGAAGGGTGCAGCCGAAATTTTTTTGGTTTAATTTAGCATTCAAGCATCCATAAATACTTGGTTCTTCGTCAAAAGTGGTCTGAAATCTTTTGTCGAATGTGACCAAATCATGTTTGATGGTATTGAAATTTCGCACCAATAGATATCCATCATCTTTAATAGGGTATGCCGCTAAATTTATCTCCGTTTGAAATCTTATATTGCTGTGGATTTGGTCACCTGTAATCATATTCAGATTAAGGATATTTGTAGACCAATGTTGTGGTGAAAGAATACAGGCCCTTAGGATGTTTGCCAATGTCATCGCACAGCATTGTACGCCTGCAAATCCTGATGTAAATATGACGTCGTTACCTTGAAGCACATACGATTCTCGAATAATCATTAATTTTCATATAAGCGCTAGCATCGTTTGTAGATTCTTCATTGGTCTCTGTAGCAATTTCTACTGGTGCTTTTTCTACTCTTATGATATCCTCTTCATTAATTATAACGTTTTGATCGATACTGACATCTTTGTACAGTGGATTATTTGCAACTAACCAATAGAATGCATCATAAACTTTTTGCCTAGATATTGAAAACTGTCGTGTTATGTTAATATTTTCAAGGCGCTCCGTAACAACAACTATTCCGGCATTGTTTGTGGTTCTTGGCAACATTTTCGGAAGGCTTTCAGTAATTTCGAAAATATCTTGAGCGAACAATACCACTTGGCCTTGAAAACTGTATTGCCCAAATAAGCCACTTAATTTGATGATCTTAACAAAAGGAATAATGCGTGAAATTAACCTTTGTTCGGCTGGTGATAACTCCGTAATCACCTCTGGAATAAAGCCTGAATCCAAATTATTCCAATAAGATTTAGATGGTGCAATATTTTTTCGAACCAAATGTGCCTTGCAACGGTTGCAAACAACTAAACAATTTTTCTGTTTTAATTCGTTAGGTAAATATGGTGCAGTTTCGGTATGTACAATCCATTTGGATATTTGATGTCGATAGCACCGTTTGTTTCAAACTTCACATATCTTATCACAAAACGTGTTAATTGACTGCATAAATCCCGTTACACTGGCTCTACTTAATCTTCTGAATTCAGCAGTTCGTTGTCGCATTTGCTGCAAAAGAGGCTCGGATCTCAGCCATGGAATGACGCACTTGCTGCAAGCGAGCTGCTCTGACTTCCTCTGACTACTTGGCTCTATAATTTCTCATATAGAGCGTTCTTTTCTTCTTTCTCTCTTCTAATTCCTCGCTTGAGAGCTTTGACGTTCGTTTTGTTTTATTATATTTTTTTTTGTTTTTTCTTTCCATGATGTTCCCACGAACAATGGACAATTAGATGATCCGCCTCCCTCAGTACTCACTAGCTATGATTTTAATAAAGTAGCGTTCACATAATGCAACATAAGATGTAAGATTTAAGCATTTACAATGTAAGATTTGATGAAATGAACATCGAACAAGTATAATTTATACAAGGAGAAAAAATATGGATATATGGATAAAGAGGATAAAACAGCAGCAGAAAATATATAGAATACTGAAGAAGATGAAAAAGAGAAAAAAGATGAAAATGGAGAAGAAGAAAATAATTTTCTGGGATATTTTTCTGGTTTTTTTTAAAGTATGGGGGAAGAATTACGACAAAATTGAAAAAACATGTGATCAAAACATAGAAAAAAAATAAATCGGATCGAGTAATTGATAAGGCGCTCTAGTTTATTGAAAAGGTCCTCATTCTGGTCAGAGTAGCACACATCAACAAAACAATGATAGGAAGTACGATTTTTATCAGGTACCTTTTTGTTGAGATAGATAGAAAGTTCCTGTGGCGATTCAGCGTACGCAACACCGCAAAGACCGACCTACTAACCTCATTTATCTGAACGGTCAAACTGAAGGTAGAATTCAGATAAATTCCTAGATTTTTCACAGTAGAAGAGTAAGGAATGACTGTTTTCTGTTATTTTTAAGTCAGATCGATAGACATCACGTCAAAAATCTTCTTCCTGCACCTTGTAAACTTAAAATTCCATGTCAGTTCATATGCCAAAAATGCATATGTTTAGAAAAATGGAAGTTAGAGAAATTGAAATTATTTGCGATAATATTTTTCCCATCGTTCTAACTAGCGATTGATTTAAGACTGAACAAATCTACCAATTTATCTTAATTCTTGTAATTGTGATTAGACCCGAGTAAGTTAAACAGATAATGGTTTGTGATGATGAAAAAAGCCATACCTTTCCATAGCAAGGATTTGTTGTTTCTGGTGCTGGTAGTGATACATGTGTGCAGAGTGTGCCAGCTTGCGATCTCCAGCAAGCTCAGGAGTGGGGCCGGTGACTCCATAAGCCGGATAGTCCACATCTGCAGCTGCCTTGGCCCTCTTTGAAAGCCTGTTAAGTGATGACGTGTAAGTAACGAATCACTACTATTAGTGGCAGTAAGCGTGCTCTAATGTGAGGATAATTAACAAATTATGGTCGCTGCATGAAAAGGTTGGCAAATGAAAGCAGAATACTTATTATACTAACTTGGGTTGAATATTCTCTTCGGAAAAAATCTTATTTAAAAAGAAGGAACTTTGAAAGTATACGAATGTGATGAGGTAATCCTATTTAACCACATGTTATAGAAGTAAGAGGTGGATACAAAGATGATTTTTTAATTTATTTCTTAGTTTTATAATCACGAGAAAATTCTCTTACTTGTTATACCTACTTGTTTTTTATACAAAAGCACATCAGCGTGCTTACGCATTTTTGTATGTATCTTATATTTAAAATATAATTTTGATAATGCATAGAAAATGAATATTAAAAAAGCCTAAGTGACTAAGCATAAGACTAAAGTATTGTATTACAGTTACAAGTAACACGACTAGTAGAAAATAGTTAACGATGACTCGAGCTTATCGCACAAATTGGCTGTCCCAAGGCGCTTGTAACTAAGCGCATAGTTTTTGAGCTAACGTTCAACTTAAACGAATTTCCTCTTTTACGAGTAGAAAATTATTCTTCATTATCATACTTTATTACATTTTATTCTGTATGGAAGAAAATTAACGAGAACGTTTAATAATTGAAACATTAAATATTGTTTAGATTTAATAACAACAAAGGATATTTAATCTGCATAATCAATATATATTCTGGTTTTAACACTTCAGTAATGATAAAAGATATGATGGCTTATTATATACGTAAAACGCACCGCGACTGAGGTTTTCTCAGAGATAAATTTTGCTCAACAACTGAAAACCTAAAGTTTATAAGTATATTATAGCTTCCTTAATGATGAAATACCCATAAATTAATATCATACAAATAGATATGTATTTCAAAATTCTTAGTAAGAAGCATTAGCTAAAACTTATGCAATTATGAGATGAGTTTATATTAAAATTTGAGACGATTAAACAGGTGAACATTTGAAATGCGGAATCGATACTTCTGTATTATTTTTTTACTCGACATAATGCTTCACACAATTCCACAAGCTTGTTTTTATTTAATAACCTATATTAATAACTCCATGAACTAATATATTAATTCGTTCACTGTAATAACTAGTTAAAAACACGTAGGTTTTGTAATACCACGAAACCCAAATCCAAACCGTATGGTGCAAATGGTCAATGATAATACTGTATTTAATTATATGAAACTGAATCTGTAACAACAAAGGTAACAAAAAATGTGTAAAAAATTTAAATAAGTGTATGTATGTATTCAACCCAAGCTGTATAAAAATGCGTCATACTTACGTGTACCAGCCGAATGCGAACCCAACGATGGCCATCATGAGCGCAGCGCCAACAGCCGCAACCAATGCAATGCCGTATATCGACTCAGGAGAATCACTGCTCACGATTCCAGTGTCGTATATGTGGATATGCTCAGGTCTTTCAGTACCCCCGCTGGAGCCCGGGTCCTCGGAACTAAACAAATTTAAATTTATAAAACTTATGACTATTATTATTATTATTGCAACAATCTTCAAATCTGTTGAGTCGTGAAATTCTCAAAAAAGCAATAATTGTGTGTCGTTTAATGTTTGCTTCCGTGACTGCTGGTGATATAATTTTTCTTTGCGCCTTGAGTGTGTATAAAGAAATCAGCTCTGTTTTGTGTCTATTATGAGCTGTGTCTTATTTAAAACCTTTGAGGGTAATACTGACACAATCGTAAAGATTTTGATAATTTTATTACCTACAAGAAAAAATCGATGTGTGATTTTAATGATTTGACCTGATTTAAAAATTGACCTGGATACTGTCTCTGATAATGTCTTAATAAAATAAAAGCTAAAAGGTTGTTGCCTGTTTCTTTGTTTTCAAAGAAAAGGCATTGTTGTTAATAAATATCTTTAAATAAGAAACAAGAGTTTTATAATATTTTATAAATTTTATTTATTGACTTTACGTATACTTGATTATTTTCCATTGTTATGAAATAGAACTTGAACGTGGAGACTTGTCGGCTGATCTTATATCGGATTGCACTTGATGCTCTTCTCAATTCTCGTAGCAGCAGCGTAGTAGCGGAGCTACGTGCCGTAGAGGCATATCAACAAGTCAATATGCCACGTTTGTTATATAATGCAACAAATTTTAGCGATAGTTGTGCTTTTATTGCCTTTTTCTACAATCTTTAACTTTTGTAGTATGTCGAATCCTCGATCAAACCTAATTTCTGTTTGTATACGAACGAAGCTCATCTCCAAGGCTACATACCAGTCATAGATTTTGGGGCTAATTTGTGGTACCTAGTAATACTTATCATTAGCTGTTTTCTAAAACAAAGTGTACGTCCGCGTCTCAATAGTCACGTTTATCACTCGATTAGTTATAAATTATTACAATTGACATAAGCCGTTATTGTGAACTTTCAAAGTTTTTATTTATAGATTTCAATGATTCAGATCACAAAGGAAAACGTGACCCTATCGTATTAGGGTGATTTTGACGACGCAGCGTTTACAGAAACCAGTACTCACTCATTGATAAAGGTTAGAGAATTTACTGCTATTAATTAGAATTATGTCATACATACAGTATGCTTAATATTGTGTGTTAACATTATACAAGTACAATGTACAATAAAGTCATGATATAACGATGACATTTTATGTACAAACATTTTTAATAAGCTAAAGGTCTTTTTGTACGCATGCAGATGATATTTATTTATTTATTCGTGTTAAAAAGGGGAAGATACTTCATTTAATGGTAATGTTTTAAACCGACCTTATAAAAACATTTACCTGCTTCTACGTATAAAAAAGGCTTTTACAATTTGTTATTAGCTCCCAGCCTTGAAATTTAATAGAACACTGGCGGCCATTTGTAATAATGTCACGATCTTGGAAGATAAATGCCCCTCAGGACTATTATTGTTTCTTTTAGCTCAATGGGAAGCGTAATAATGTTTTTGTGTACATAATGTTTTTGTTTTAATTTCAATGAAAATTTTATTTTATATTTTTAAATTAAGGAATGGTAAATATATACGTTACTTCAACTAAGTACGAGCTCAAAATGTCTAATTTGATTATTATCCCATAATAGATCTTGCCTTTTTCAATAACATAATCATCGTTATCTTGTTCATTTCGAAATTTTACTTGGGGTCGGTGCAATATGGTCATCTCTACACTTATGTACACTTTTCATATAATTTCTCACACAATCCATCAATCTTTTTTTGCCCTCATCCCCTTCTTCGCATCACACGCGTTTATTTTCGCCTCATCACATACCCATATCATTCAACTTTTCTGTAATTTTTTCCACTTTCAAACTTCTTCTAATAAACTCATTCGTTACTTTATCCATTTTCGTCATTCCACACAATCTATGTTCCACACTCACATCTAAACATATTTGTCAAATAAAAAATATTTGCATCGTATGAGGATACTAACGTAACTTCTAATCTTAATGATATTCAATATTCGACAAATATGAGGAGGAAACATTGAAGTATAATGTCATAGAACAGACATCTCGAACAAAATGTGTGTCCCTCCCGGGAGGTTCGATTTTCAAAATTGAGCCCCGGTTCTCCTTTCATGTTTAATGTTTATCCCTTTTCATCGCCTAAAGGGTCAGTATATTCTATAAATTACAAATATGTCCTTATTTATAAAGATGCGAATAGAGCCAGCAGGCGATGGATTAAAATAGTAGCAATAAAAACCCACCCACTATCGGAACTGTAGTCGAGCGTTTATCCTTCTTCGCTTCGGCTTAATGATGCTCGTAAAAGATCGTATTAGATCTATCTCGTCTCATTAATACAATACAATACAATACAAAAATCTTTATTTCATCTCATCCACAAATTACATTCAGGTAACATTTTAAAATATGAATAAAAGGAAAAGATATGTAAGTGCTAAGTAATCTGTGGGAGATCTGGTCTTTAAACTAAGCCTTGGCCTGTATTAATACACTCAATAAACAAGCTTTTTATCTTAAAGAGAAACTGCTTTTTTATTTTTAAACACAACTTGCAATGCTGTAATAGCTTGATTACCTAAAGCTGGCACGTTCACAGTATTTACAGTAAAATATAATCATATCAATGTTATCATATTATCATGTTTCAAAAATCGTTTTATATTCAGAAACTCAGTAATACAGAAATATGATGTTGGTTTTTTTAGACCGAAATTTATTTTATTTAAATATCTCCCTCTAAAGCTACAGCTCAGCAAAGGCTAAAACTTTTTATAAGTAAATTATGAAACCACTAATGAAAAAGAAAAGTAAATTCGTATTAAAGAACGCAATGCATTGTATTGCAACAAACAACAACAAAGGTGATGTAACAAAATGAAATAAAATGGCTTATTTTAAAAAACTTCTTGAAGCCTTAAAATAAATATCTGTAACTGAAACAAAGTTGCTTAAATGTCTTGCTTCACGTCGTGTTACTTAATTGGGTAATTTTCAGGAGAAAAAAAGTGTTGTGTCTCTTAATCACTATTTTGCTCGATTTGTAAACTAATACGATGGAAATAGAAAAATATTGATCAATCATTATGATATCATTGCAATGCGACAAGTATTTAATGTCTAATTTTATTCTACGACCACAGCGTCATAAGCTAGGGTATCATTAGGTAAGCTTAGCTAAGTGAGTGAAGAAAATAAATCCACTAAGATCTACAAATACAGATGCAGTGAGCATACTCGTCTTTTAACAAAGGGAAAAGGATGATGTAGACATGACGTTTTAGAATCAAAGTAAATAAATCTCAAATTGAAAAGACTAAAGTGTCTTTTACATTATGAAAAACTAACCATACTTTGAATATCGTCGAGAGGTTTAAGGTATTGTTCTGTTTAACCAGTTCAACAAGTATAATTTGAAACATACATATAGATGGAACACCGTTTTCGAACTATTTATCTGTTCAAAGACGCCAAAATCAATCAAATGGTATGTTCTAAGTTAGAAATAATGACTTAAATACCAGTTGCGACTGTACAAACAATACAGTGACCCGTTCTTGGCTTTTACTTTACTTTCCCTTTGTTAAATATTTATTTTTGTAACTTACAAGTTAGGAGTCATTCAATAATTACGTAAGAACAATTTTGAGCAATGAATCCACTTAAGGGTAGCCAAGTAAGAACACGTAAGATTATTTAGACTTCCCCTTCCTCTTATTACATAAGCCTCTATTGAGTTTTGGAAAAGGATCTGCAATTGGCCAAACCCATAATTTGACCTCATAGATTACCCCAATTGACCTACATCAAAGATCTTTTAAGTTGTGAAAATTTTTACAAGTATGATTCCCCTCGTTTCCTGATATAAGAGCACGTAGAGATTTTGAGGACCCCCCTGCCCCTTGAGACCATTACGTAATTATGAACGATTCCCTAATACTAAACAAGACTGTTCTGCACAAAATTTAAAAAATGTAATTGTAAGTTTTATTACTAAACTAAACACATGAAAACCCTTCCATATTATTATTTTTTGATGAAAGTAAAACGACGTTTAAAGATTTACAAAAATAGTGTTAGTATATAATATTCTACTGCTACTACGTTACTACAGAAACAAAGCACACAACATTTTATAGAGTCAATTGTTTAGATAAAGATGGTGCATTTGAACTAAGAATCACGAAAATTAAAATTATCTAAGTATACAAAAACGACAGAAACATAGATATGCTTCAAGTACAATAACCAATGGCAAACAAATACACAGGTTTGAATTAACTACTCGAGTTGCATTTGAATGTAACTATTGATATAAATATGACACATAAGGTCATTAGTATGTGCAATTAATTTTTATTGACAAAATTAAAAAACGGCATTAAATGTATGTTAACCTATAATAATAGGTTTTTATCTATGAAATTGGAGACTTTATACCCAGAATTTTCAGAGTTAATTATTTATGGATTGACGCGCAATTTGAAGTTCATATTTTGATTCGAAACCCGTGTTAGTATAATTTCAAATACAGTCATTTGTTTTCAGATAGTGATTTGTTTTTGTGAAATTGTGATAGTTTTTGGCATCATGGACTGAAAATTCAATTCCATTCCATGAGTTCCTACGTGAAAATTGCGCTGCGCAAATAACACGAACCAATAACGACGTGTACGAGCTTAACACTGCTTGCATAAATACGGTTCATTATTGGTTCAATCGTTTTGAATCTGGAAATTTTGATTTGAAGATAGAGCCTCGCGGTCAGCCGGTAACCATTGTCGTCAACGATGAATTAAAGGCATTAGTGGAAGCGGATCCAACTCAATCTACGGTTGAGCTTACTGCAGGCTTTGAAGTTAGTGTCAAAACAAAATTGAAGCACTTGCGTCAAATCGTAAAGATAAAAAAGCTAGATAAGTAGGTGCCAAACGAAGAATGCATAGCAATACTGTATCAGCACAGAAACGAGGAATTCTAAATCGAATAATCGAAAAAAACCGTAAGCGTTCGTCTCAATGGGTTAACCCGGGTACAGCATGTAATCAGTCTGGTGGACCAGTGCCGAACTTTTACATCACATCTTCTTACTGAATGGCACAAGAGTGACGCTAGATGTTTATTGCCAGAATTGCAAACAATAATGGAGAAGCTCGCAATTCAACAATCAAAATCTTCCTCATTGCTTCTCCTCGACAACGCCCGAGCTCATATTTCACGACATACCATCGCAAAGCTACAAGAGTAACAGCTGGAAACTCTCTGTCACCCACCGTGCTCATCGGACTTTGCCCCATAAGATTTCTACTTTTTCAAAATTTAAATGGTATTTTTAATTGGGAAAAAGTTCACACCCGAGAGGCAGTAAACAAAGGGTTTTCGCTGACTTCATCGCCTCCCGTCTGGCAGAATTCTACAGTAAAGAGATAAACAAACTTGCATCAAAATGGCAAATTGTATTGGCCAGTACTTTGATTAGCTAATATATAAAATTCCAAAATTTTTATATTTTAAAATTTTCATAAATCTCCAATTTCATAGGTAAAGACCTATATATTATGATAGTGCTATATTTTCCATGTTTAATTTATTCGACTGATTTCCTTGTCGTATTATATTTCCCCGACATCAGTATCAGTTATAAAGTATTTTTATTTCTTAAAGTAGACTAAATTTAAAAATAAAAATAAAACCCGCCTGCTATCTAAAAGCTATCATGATATAACTTTTTGAAATTCTTACGGTGAGCTCTTTAATTTGAAACCTATGGCATGGCATCTCACAGCCAGTATATTTTTTTTATTTTACTTATCTAAGATCACTTGGGCTGTCAAGACGCATGTAATGGTGTCTTTATTATATGTATAGACCTGTGAAAAAATATAGTATACATACGTATAAATCGGTCCAGCGGTTTGGAAGATATGAGGTAATAAGGAATATTACACACATACATACAAGATACGCGTGAAAAACATAAGCAGTCCTTGGCAATCGTGTAAAAATACCACCGATAACAAGTGGTAATAAAAAAACCATATAAATCATCTAGCTGCTAAAATACTTTTGATTATATTTAAAGTTTTGCTACGTTCTGATTATTATTGATATGATTTTTATTGTACGATATGAATTTAAAGCGCAGTTGTATTTTACTACTTTTCTTGCTAACATGTTAATGTTTTTTTTTAAATTAATACTTGATTATCTGAAACACGAATAGTGCGCACTAAATCAATAAAATTGTTATGTTTATTTTTTATTTATTGAACTTCGTAACAGCCATGATTGATCGATTATTTTAATTTTAACAAATACCGTCAATGTTATAGTTTTAACTAATCCCTACTGTTAGAGATTTTTCAACATCAGAGGGATTTTTTCCAATGTATGAAGCAACTGTGTGCTGTTTTTTTAGTAACCCTTTGACATGCTTTTGAAATATTCAAGCATTAATCTAATTATCCGTAAGATTTTATTGGTCTGATAATTAAAAATAACCAGTGAAAGCAGTTAATTAACCATCATGGCCATTACATCCATCCGCCAACTAGCGCAAATGAAATGTTGATGGATATTAAGTCAGGGGATGTGTTGCCCATGCTACTATCGGGGATTTCTATGTGCATAATTATGAGTTTCACCTCTTTTCCACCTCAATGGGACGGTGGATTTTCAACCAGTTCAGGTTGGCTGGTAGTAAAGATACGGGCATGCGGTACTCCTTACTAGCCCTGCAATAAATACCTACTTTATTTATTCGTTAGTACTTCGTCTGAATTCTTCGCCACTTGTCATAGTAAAGTCAGTTATTTCATGTTCTAATACTGCTACAAACTCAAGCAAAACTACGAAAATCTAAAAAAAAAAATTCACAGTTCGAACTGGGCTTGCATAGAATTTGCGACTTTTTATAACGAAAACGGGCGTGCAGTATATTATGTTCATTTTATGTCTACAATCCACAGAACTTAAGTTTAAGTTAAAATTTAAATTCCTGGCTCATAACACATTGTGTAAAAAATTGTAGGTCCAAAAAAATTTTTTTTTCTTAAGTATAAAAAGGCATCTTATAAAGGGTGTCCTGATGTAGTGGAACAACCGTAGGGGGCAGATATCTTGAACCTGGACCTAACATAATTGTGTCAAAAAATTTCCTTTGTAAAAGTGTAATCGTTAGATTATAGCCTTTTTTAAAATTTCGAAAATTCAGCAGAAATATAAATACTTGTGTACCTCGTTATGCCAATAGGACTCAAGTTAACATATTATAAATTCTATCTTATCTATAATTAATAGTAGTAGAGACACAACGTCCCTTTCTAATTATATCTTATTATAATATTATATATTTCATTTAATTTACAAACCAGCTCCGCAGTCGAAACTATTCGTACGATTCGAAATATTATTTACATTGATTTTTTACAATCCATATAATCTACAAAACTTGAAATAACTGCAGCAAAAAATGTAGCCGTGATATATATAGTCATATCGAACTTAATAAATATAATAGCTCATGCCAAGAAAAAGAAAATTAGCTGAAAAACCCAAGTACATCGTAGCGTATATAAAAATTGTAGTTGATTAGTAAATATTTTAATTCACACACAATCACAATAATCTATACTAATATTAAAAAGCTGAAGAGTTTATTTGGTTGAACGTGCTAATCTCAGGAACTACCGGTTCGAATTGAAAAATTATTTTTGTGTTTGGTAGTCCATTCATCGGGGAAGGCTATATAACATCATATAATTTAGTAGTTAGTTTTTTCCACAAATTAACGCGAGTGAAGCTGCGAGGCACAGCAAGTTTATAATACAACACAATTGTTTACGATATAGTTCATAATTGAAGTATTTTTCAAAGCTCGCTGAAAAAACTTTATTCTGTATAACATGTTTTAATAACTTAAGATTTAATTAACCTCTGACATTATTCTGTTAAAAGTGGAGCTCATAAGCGCATAACTGCTCGTATGAATTCACCGGAAATAATTCCATGCTTGAACTTTCTAAACTACCTCTCAATGTTCCTCGCAAATGAAGCCTTGTGAAAGGTATTCTTTAATTAAAGATACCTTTAATTTTTAATTTTATACTACTAAAGGTTATACTACCAATTTAAAATTTAAAGGTTTATGTCGAGACTAATTTAATATAAGTAGAAAAAACTGTATTAAATTATATCTTCGTGGATTGACAGTTAAATGAATGGTAGCCACAGTACAGACCTTATAATTCATTTTAAATATTTATAATCCTTCTAATACTTTTAATGGAATGTCAGCACTGTAAGTGTCATACAGCTACACAATAATAAAAAATAAGCTTAGCTTTTGCACAATATTTATTTGTATGTTGTGTTGTAGAAAGATGACAGTAGAAAAGTAAATAACGTGATATAAACTGCACGCCCGCGTGCTATTTCGATGTCGTATTCTAAAAACGAATAATAGTTACCTACTAAAAAAGTAATGAGATATACCCAAGTCTATCCTAGCAGTAAATCACTTAAATTAAACTAGCCTTTCCCAACTTCGAAAACATAAAGTTGTTCACTAATTTGGCAGGTAATCTCATAAAATCTCATCAAACAAGTAAAAAATATAAAGCAATGAAAATAAATTATCAAATTACTTCCATACTCCACATTAAAAATAGTTACATATATAACGCCTCCTGTTTAGATTACTGTCAAACTATTAAAAACATAGGTGTCAACTTATTCACCAACACAACTTATAAACAAAGGCGACTGGGATGGTTTCTTGCAATATTGGTCTAGAAGATCGAAACAAGATGAAAGTATGCTAGTTTGAAAGTTTATAAATTATTAAGTTATCCGTGAAAATTGGGCGAATTTTGACACTCTATAAATAACACTGTAAAAGAGAGATAATTAAAACAGGCGAAAAAAATGATTACATATTTTGAGATTGTCACCAATTTTGCTGATTGCCAAAATAAGGAAGAAGTACGGCGTTTTCAATCACTTAAGGAATTGTAGGTCAAAGGCACTGGTTTCTATCTTTGTGCTATTAAAATTATATATGAAAGTCACTTGCCCTTGTGAGTGTGTGACAATCACAAATACATTTTTCATGAAATGTCATCAGTCAAGGGACAGTTAAGAGGCCATGATGAGCCGAATAAAAGTCTCATAATTATTTTAAACGTAAATCGTAAAATAGAATTTTATTACAAAATACGATGACAATAATTAACTTTTTAACTATTCATCCCTTGCAATTTGATTCATTACCTGGACTCATAAATACTTACAAGTAATAAATCAATTCCGATAATAAGCATTTTTGAATTCCTGTTATATTTCCTGTTAATAACCGTAATTTTAAACTCTCATTTTACTTGTTTCGGTCAGTAACCCAAATGCAGTCTCCTTTAACACTCAGAACCACTTATAAATTAGATACAAATTAAGAAAAGATATAATCTTTAAATTAAAAATGTTACAATTAAAGCGAAAATGGTTGGGGTTGAAAGATAATGTAATGATAATAATATACATTGAAATTGGAAATAAGTAAAGTAATAACTTACAGGCCGATCCGTAGTTTTTCAAGATTGGAAGCTACCAATGTTTTTGTTCGACTCAAATTAGGATTCTGCCTGATCTGCCGTGGTTCGATAGGAACTTTTGGATTCTGAAGCACCATTTCTGGATTCTCGGCTGCAAAAAAAATACAATTTATTAACACACCCTCCTTAATATTTTGTCAAAATGTTATAACCAACGTTATTTAAAACTCGGTACGTTGAAGATTTTGAACACGAAATCACGGTTCCTACGGAATTCAAACTGTCATTAGCTGCTTTAGTTTACTGCGACCATTAACAACCTTTTCCTCATAACTTAGCAGTCATGCACTGAAGAATTATCGTTCGCCATTTTTCAATTTGACTGTATTCTAATGGACTGTTTAAAATTTTTAAGTCATTAAAGTTTCTGGCAAAATTTAAATTTCTTCAGAAAAGTAATCAACTCAGATTATAATGTAATGCAAGTGACTATCAAGCAAGATAGAGCTACAGAACTTCCATGCTTCGTCTTTAAACTTTACAATTTATTTTGCACTGGTATTCATATTTATGCCACAATACTCGTATTCAGTTTGCTGTGATCCTCTGCCTACAAGCTGACTTGTTATTGTGCAGATATAAGCCTTTTCCAGTGCAAGCAAAATGGGATAAAGAGCTTAGAATTGAATATTTAATAATATGTATTATAATATTTCACCTTAGGATTTATTTCTACAAGTTCGAAAAGTTGTTGCTTACCAGCATGTTTCGGTACAGCCTTTTCATAATATCCTGATTCCAGAGGAGTCAAAGCAAAGCCTTTTTTCAAAGTCGGGGGACTCGTTTGCTGAATTGGGTAGAGAGGCGATGTCAATCCTAGGGCCTCATGGTCCATTGATGGATCAGATAACTTTAGAGGCATCTGTTGGAATTCATTATGCTTTTGGTAGTTCTGCGTCAACTCTTCAGAAAGATCTCTGAGGTTGTCTACATACAATCTTATGGGCAGGTTCTGACGTGGTGGCAACGGGTTACTCAGATCCATGGAAGTCTCAGAATTGTCATCATTTGTATTGTCAATGTATCCAAACTCCTATGGACAAAAAATAACTTATAGTCATCGCGAACTAAGAGGCCCAATTTGTCCAAAGAATTCTCAAAGAAATTAAAATTAAAAGATTAATTACATTACGCCATGTCGAGGTTACTTATGTTTAATCAATTTTATAGACAGTCCAATGGCAATTATACATCTGTATGTTTACAGTACCGCGCCAATCACTTTGTTTTACCGAGTAAACTTTATTTTTCTTTTTATTAGAAGATTGAAGCATCTGACTTTTCAACTTGATATTCTTGAGCCAGTGCTTAAGTATATCACGTTGAAAATCAGTATTGATATGAAAGATGTAAAAATGCCTTGGAATAAATAATATTATTACAATATGAAACATATAATAATTGCAACGAATAATAAAAAAAGTTACAAAATGTTCACGGGATGTGTTTGCCATTAAAATATATTATAACATAATACAGATAGTATTCATTTTGGCATCAGACACTTAACTTCCTCTTAACTGTTCAATTTAACCAAGTTTAGCTGAAAAGTCATCCTATTAATATCATGTATGTTGTCGTTTTCTATTTCCAGCGGACTCTTTCCGGTGATGTCAACTGTGAGTGACGTTTTAATAAAATTTTCCTTTGTCACAAATGAACATCGGAAAATGAGAAGTAAAACATTTTCATAATGAAAAACTTGAAAACACCTTCAATGCATTGGTACTTCGCTTCAACATATACTTAATATTTTTTACCACAGAGTGCTACTCCAACTCTCAGTTCCAATATGGATTGATACAATAATTACTAACCAACTCAAGAGTCAGAAATTATTTTGCCGCCTGAAGCCAACATGTCTTAACGATTACTACCTATGAAGTATTAACTGGGAACCTCCCATCCCAGTATAACTAGCTTTGTGAGGCGGTCACCCATCTAACTAATGATTTCGCCAGAAGTTTTTCAACTCGGGCTTAAGATTAACATTATCCATTTAGCTGGAAATACTTCGGTCTATAGTAAATATGCACATTTTCGGCAATTTACTAATGTTCTCTCCTAATATGAGTTTGAAATTTAAATTGGTTGTGTTAATAGCAGTAAACATATTCTTTATTAAAATTCACATCCAACTATAGTAACATAGAACCGAATCACCTGTTACAGCGTGGGCGGCGGTTAATGACCTCCGCTCGATGTGTATACATTTGCTTATCTCATTTTATTGGATTAGTGCATTGATTAAGATTAGCAAACTCAAGAATTATTGATAACTAAATTAAGGCTATGCTAATGAGACTGCAAGAAATTCGACGTGCTAGAGAGGGCAACACCAAGTACCAATTATACCCCTAGGGACGTGGCCAATTTGCTTAAAACATGTTATCCGACACCTTAAGGCTGCGGGCACGGGATCTGCGACGAGCGGCGCGATGGCGGTTGCGGCGCGGCGCGGCGCGGGGCGATTAGCAGCGGTGTCTTGCGGGGCACGAAAAAACGGTCGCTCAATCGCGCTAAAGTAGTGTTGTGAAGAATGATAATATTATAATCTGTTTATTTATACTTTTATTGTTGAAGCGATGGCGTAAAGTGACTTTCGGAAAAAAGTGACGCTTGGTTTTCATACAGATGAAAATACATGTTTCATCTATTCGGTTGTGAAAAATATGAGTTTACGTTGAAGAGAATTATTGGAGCCTAGTATCCTGATGAGAGCTGAATTATTATTTCCAAGAAATGGTGTTCATCCAATAAATAAAGAAAGAAGTAATTTAGGAGAATTTTCTACTCTTTATAACTAAGTTTTCATTCAAAAAATATTAAAACTATACGAGAATGAGTACATTTTGATTATATTTTGGAGAATATTCAGAGAATATTTATATGGTGCAAGTTTTCACTGTCCCATATAGCAACTTTTGATGAAATACACGAAATAAGTTCTTCATTATAAATTTTCATTATTTTAAAATTATAATTCAATACAATTCTATGTACTATCAATCTATGTAGTTTGTTCCCATCTCTTCCGCGCCGCCGCGCATCGCCCCGCACCGCCCGTGCATCGCGCATCGCGCCGCTCGAAATCGCGGGTCTCGTGCCCGGTCCCATAGTACGCCATACTGTTGATTCCATCGCTTCAAATCGCGCCGCGCCGCAACCGCCATCGCGCCGCCCGCCGCAAATCTCGTGCCCGCAGCCTTACACCCGCGCACGCCACATGTCTCTACAGTCGTCTTTCAACACCCGTTGTATAAAAATTTTAATTCGTAAATTGGCAATAGACAACACTATTCATTTTATTCTAAATGGAATACAATTTTCTGAAGTAATACTGTACATATTATCGATATACATAATAATATACTCGTATATCTACTTATTATAACCATAAGATATAACTTAGCCCAAATTACAATAAACATTATGATCGATATTATTGATTATTCGCGTATCTTAATAAATGTTACGAACAAAATATTTATTATAATATCCCTTATAATATTGGTTTTGTTTATTTAGTTCAATTTTGTACTTTAATAGTTTGTTATAAACCTCTGCAATTTTAAATTAACGAATAATAAGCAAACTTCAACTCTAATTTTCTCTATGAATTTAATGTCCTTGACGATTTATGTTTAGAACGTCATTTTTATGAATTTCCATTTGTATAATTATTTTTTTATGACCATAATATGTAAACCAGTGTGTATGAGCAGTACTTACACGATAAATATCTTCCAATCCAGGATCCAGATCCATGTTCTCATCATAATTCAGCAGCGGTGCGCGGAGGAAGTGAGGAATGATATAGTCATCAAAGGAGATGGGTGCAGGAAAAGCTGACTGGATCCTTTGTGGAGAATCCTCGAATGGGATGTGTGTCTGAAGTGGATGTCCTGTCGGTAGCGATGATGAAGCTGTGGAAAAATACTGTGATAAATATAAATGATAAAACGTTTTTTGCCATTTATTCAATAAAAATACGAAACGTATGCTACGCGATGCCAAAACTTTGCACGTTATTTAAAACAATGCACTCAAGTAGAAATGATTTCGTATAGATAATGTTACCCAGTAAGATGTGCAGAAAGTAGGATATTTTAGTCACAGATTTTATAACAGCAAGTAAAATCTTAAAGTTCTCGTATAAAGTGTTAATAATAATACAAAGTACCTAACTGATTGACTTTAATGTATTATATAAAATTCCGTTCAAATTCGATCACAAAGCGGAAGTCTCTAGAATATATTTAGAAGCCGCTAGTGGTCATGGTAGTGAACTTAGCAGATCATTTCTCAGCAGATCAAAAAAAATTGAACGCGAAACCTGATAGTTTTGGCTTCTAAAAAGAAAACAACTATTTTTTTCATAACTTACATAATTTAAAAATTTGAACTTTTCTCCTGCTTGACAAAGTGTCGTGAGTCTCTATTATTGTTATTTACTACTGAATGATAAATGTGAGAGTTCTAGCTTCTTCGAATAAAACAACAATTTTTACATCATTTCAAAAATTTCAAAATTTTTACTTTTTTGTTTTGATTTTTTTTTGTTTAATCGATAGAACTATATCTCAAATTTTTTAGGAACTGTAGAACTCATTGCATGTGAATAGAACTCTTATTTATTTCTGATCAACTAAAAATGATCTGCTACATCAGGAAGTTAGCAGAGCATTTCATTTTTTTTGCAGTTTTAATAAAATATATTATAATATCCAATTCAAATTCCAGCTTCCTAGTACTAAGGGTCTCTGCACTATGCTGCGGGTTCTATTAAACTGTCTTGCTGTTTTACAACTAGGCAAAGTATGTGTAACTAAACTTAAAGTCCCGAAGCGAAGCGAGGACGGATTTGCTTGGGTTCGTATGCAATGATATTATAATGTAAAAAAAAGAGGTAGATATGTCACTGGCGTGCCTACGATGAAGATCGTAAGAGCAGGCAACTGACCTCGTCTGCTCGTAGTCGCTCTGTCAATACAAGATGATACGCACGCTTTTGTTGTTGTAAGAAATGCTCGATATTTGACATACAGCGGCAATGACTTCGTGTGTTTTTGTAGTGTGCTTGGTGTAGTCAAACAAAAGATAAACGTATGTGTGACGTAGCTCTTTTTGGAACAGATTTTTTGGTTGATTTGCGAGGGGATATTTACTGCACCAAATCTCTTTTATTCTAATGAAAAGTAAATTGACTCAATAATAACCAACACATCAGTACAGCACAACTACAATACACGAATGTTAAACAAAGGAGAGTTTCGATAACAGAGTTGTTACTCCGATCTTCATTAATCATATTCAATCAGTAGAGATCATGAAACTAGGTTTGCGCAAAACATCGCTCGAATGAATTTATCGTTATTGTGTTGAGAGTACGGTCGTGTTGCCAATTTTTCAAAATTAGAAATTTAAAAATGAAAACAATTATAGGCGTTCCACAGGGGTCTGTGATATCTCTATCTTCTACACCGTTTATTCTTCATATCAATGACATACTGCACGTGCCAGTGGCATCCATTATTTTTCAGGATGACACAGGGGATGCCTACTACACAGCAAATTTGTCTTAGTTACAAGTGGTGGATAGCAGAACCAAACTTGCGACTGAAGTTGAAAACTCTGAAGCAAATCTCGAAATGGGGTCAATTCAATTTAGTTGAGTTCAACACTACGAACACACAAGTTAGTGCGTTTACCGCTAAGAAAACACTATGTTTTTGCTTCTTAATTCTAGGGTATCGCTTCACCTGCTAAATAATATTATTTAAAAAAAGAAAAATAAACAAGAGAGAAAGTGTTTCGCTCAATTCGCTTTGATGCGCCAGCTTACCATGACGTCTATGAAACTCAGTTGTTAGTTATACTATAGTGCAAGTTCCAACAAATTATCTTTACTCTCTTACAATCATTTTAATGACCTCTGTATTCAAATACAGAATGTATTTATGTCTGTTTTATTGTATTAAAGATAGCGTTACTCTATTTTAACGTACAGTTTGCTGCATATACAATCAGAACTCTGTGACCTAGATAATTAGCGATCGGCAGCCCCTCAAAGCTTTTCTAATCTTCTTTTTCTTCTTCTTTTCGTAATCTGGAGTTGTTATCTATACTGATGGTGCAAGTAACAGATATTAATGACTACTTTGGCGTATTTTGTTACATATGTGTATAGTATTATTAATTATTATAGTAATTAATGTAATACGAAAAGTTTATTAAACTTGATTTCGAATAGATTCGACTCGTATAATACAATTTCTAAAGAAACTTTTTGAATTTGGACTAAACACTTGGTGAATCTGATAAAAAAAAACGAAAAATTTTACCTTTTCCTAACTTCAATGAAATGTTTTAGTTTTTTTATGTTACATATTTACAAAATTGACATCTGTAAATTAAGCGTACATTTTTTATTCCTCTTACGCCCCAACTAAGAGTCACTAACGGTTACTTTAATCGTTCCTTAGTAAAGAATCACTATACAAATTCTGTACTAAGGCGCAATTTAAGTAACCGTTAGTGACTCTCTCCGTTAGTGAGTTGGGGCGTTTGTGTTTGAAATACATAGTAATTTGAAATTGGAACAAAAACGTGTAACAAATTTAATTCCCTAAGTTAAATTGCTGCTGCAATTTCCTGAGTCATTGGAATTACTGTTTAAGTTAATAACGAAACGCAATTTTATTTGTGGAGTACAACTAATGGTCATAGCACACATATCAACTCGTAAACGGAACGTAAACGTATCAACTCTTGCATGTCAGTATTCTTTGTATGAAACTCCCTACTGTAAAGCACACTTATCGGATCCGTAACGTAATCGCCTCGCCTCGAGACAAGCTTACGGTGCGTGGACGACTTGCCGTACCCGCGCTTACGTCTCACCGTACGCTATCCGTCGACTTTCCGTTTCCTAGTGCACGCCCCGCGCCACGGCTACCGCTGCGTCGGCGAACTGCTGTCATTCATTCCGTCAACCAGCGGCCGGCGAGCCGTAAGCGCGGCGTCGCCTAGCCGTAGCCGAGCTTACGTTAGGTTGACGGCGAGGCGATCCGGTGCCGATCCCTTTCCGAGTTGATATGTGCGCTACGACCATTAAGCGTATTTAATATCATGGCTGGAACATGTCAGAACAACTCCCATTTAGCTGGTGGAGGAGGACGACGGTACTTGACTAAACAAAATTAGCACTTTAAAGCCGAATATTTACAACGACATCGACACTTCATACAATGGGGTAGACGAGAAAATAATCATCGCCGCTTTATGGTTGTAGCACACATATCAACTCGAAAAGGGATCGTCACCGGATCGCCTCGCCGTCAACCTAACGTAAGCGCGTTACCAACCGACCAACATCTCCAAATCGACTCGGCTACGGCTAGGCGACGCCGCGCTTACGGCTCGAACGACAGCAGTTCGCCGACGCAGCGGTAGCCGCGGCGCGGGGCGTGCACGAGGAAACGGAAAGTCGAAGGATAGCGTACGGTGAGGCGTAAGCGCGGGTACGGCAAGTCGTCCACGCACCGAGGCGAGGCGATTACGTTACGAATCCGATAAGTGTGCTTTACAGTAGGGAGTTTCATACAAAGAATACTGACATGCAAGAGTTGATACGTTTACGTTCCCTTTACGAGTTGATATGTGTGCTACGACCATTACCTGTACGGTACGGACATGACCAAATTATAAGAGTCCGGTTTGTCTACGGAACATTAACAAGAGCAATGTGTCTCGTAGGACACCACTGCGGGACGAAGTTTATTCATTATAGGTATATTAAATAACAGACACAATGCCATAAATTAACAAAGTTTGAAAGTATATTATTACAAATATTTAAAAACTATTTTAAACCGATTTAAAATTAGCGTTTCGTACCGACCTAGTTTATTCCCGACGGAACTCGTTCATAGTCATATGAAATTTTGTTTGTCTAGACGGCTTCAATTGATTAGCGGCCTGTAGAGTAGCGTGCTTAAAGACAACCCTTTTCAAGGTTCCTTTATACCCCTAAAATGGTTTTACAACACTGCACTGACTGCACTGATGACTTCGAGAATGTGATCTATTATCACTCCACATTATATGTAACTGGAAGAAGCACAATACATGTATGCAGGCGTATACTTTTACATGTGTGCGTATGTTTTCTAAATGGGTCCCATAAGAGCGAACCATAAACATGCATTAACGTAGTGCCATAAAACTTTACTGCAAAGTACATTATGGCATAATTAAAGTCTGCATTAGGTCGCATCTCATAGCGCTCTTAAAGACAATAGCGATAATGCAAGAAACTTTACTGATATCATCTTTACTATTATAACAAAAATTTGATTTTTTTTTGAAGATATCAATGATGTACGCAAGTGACTTTGTAAGTCCACTGCTGGAACTAATTCCAGGATACATTTTTCATTCCAGGAGTACATTTTCGCAAGTTGCGAAAATGATTTTGAATCGGGTCCGACCGGGCGGTGCAGCGGTGCTTTGCCGAGGTGTTTCAACTAGGTGAAGCACAGAATACTCACATTATTCATGTGGGCAATGCTACACTGATAATATTACTGTACAGTCAGGCCTGGCACACTCCGAACTTTTGGTATGATGCTATAAGTGCGTGCCGCGTTCGACATGTCGGGCTAATTTCAGAAGGAGTGCCACACGCCCGCGTCGGTCGTGTCATAATTACATTCGTAATCTATCACACATAGCACGTCTTTTTCCCAGTAACAGTAAGTGCAGAAAGCTATATTTTATTTATAATATGTGCCACAAAGACACATTTATCAAAGAGAATCACATTATTACTATTATTATCATTTTAAAATTTTCATTTGGCAATATAAATAACGGTCGAACATCGATCACAGAGCGAGTTTCTAGTTGCCCATGTCGATATACTCGAATCTTCTGTTCCATTTTATTATTAAACTAGCTGTTGCCCACAATTTCGCACGCTTATCATATTTATCCCCTATTTCACCCCTTGGGGGTTGAATTTTGAAAAATCCTTCCTTAGATGATGCCTACGCCATAAAAGGTATACGTGTACTTAATTTCATTTTCAACAACTGTTGTTCATGTTTCTAACCCTGAGGGTTTGGCCTGTGTGTTGATACATCACTTAATCACTTTTGCCTTTTATAATATACTAGGAAATCGCCCACGCTTCGCTTCAGGAAAAATAGTAAAAAATACTATAGCCTATGTCATCCGGGAATAGTGTAGCTTCCCAACAGTGAAAGAATTTTTCAAATCGGTTCGGTAGTTTCGGTGCCTATTCAATGCAAACAAACAATCAAATCTTTCCTCTTTATAAAATTGGTATAGATATATACAGATAAACTTTACAGCGCAGAAACCATACAGCCTCAATTATGTATATTTAATCTATGGAATCAAAACTGTCGTTGAAAATTAATAATTCAACGTATTGGGCGGCTTAGAATAGAATATTATAATTTCTCCGTGGGTTGCCTTGGTGTAAAGTTATGTTTGTATGAATATTCAACAAAAAACGATAAAGTGCAAAATGTAAGTAAAATTTACGAAAAATATCTTACATCGCAAAATTCAACTGATGTCAGGTTGAAAAAATTGTGTAACACTCCAATCAAACATTATTTTGAAAATATCTACAGTTCAAGGAGAATTTTCAAAGATAATATAATAATACTGTGTTGCCCGCAGCTTCGCATGCGGAAATTATGCTTATCATATTTGTAACCCTTACAGAAGAAAATTTAAAAACAGGTTAATTTGTATTGAACTACTTATATTTAGGAATGTACATACTGATGAAACCTACGATATAATAACAAATCTATGCCTTCTTCAATAATAGCTAGTTCAATAATAAAATGGAATAGAAGATTCGAGTATATCGACGTTAGCAACTAGAAACTCGCTCTGTGATCGATATTCGACCGTTATTTATATTGCCAAATGAAAATTTCAAATTGATACTACAGAATGTTGTGATTCTCTTTGATAAATGTGTCTTTGTGGCACATATTATAATTAATAAAATATAGCTTTATGCACTTCCTATTACTAGGACAAAAAATTATGTAATAGCACAGAATAAATAATAGAGTAGTAATACTAGAGTGAATGAAAATACTTTTACTATGCCTTATTTCCTACTAGTACCTACATACATGCGTGTATTTTTCTTAAAAATATGTCATGTACGACAGTTTTCCATTCACATGTTAATAATTTGTTTGCAATATAAAGATTATTTACTGTAGTAAACTGTATTGTAGGCAATTTAATTACACGATAAAATTAAACGTTAACGTTAAATTAATCATTTTTATCAAATATCCATATTACAATATTATTGCACAACGTTCACAAATACTGTATTCATGAAAAAAATATACAATTATCTACACGATACAATTTCTCATATGTAATCGACGTGAAATACCATCCTTTTGGATTTATAATAATAATAATAGTTTGAAAAAATAAAAGCATGTATAACGATCGTATTGTTTTGACTATAGATATAAATTGCCTGAACTGCAAACCCCAACATTATGGTTAATGCGGTTTTACATAATAATTATGTGTTATCACAGCGGCGATAATAATTATTTAAGTGTCAATTCACACATACCACAACCAGTCCTCATTACAACCATACGGCTGCATAGGTCAATGCAAATTTGAATGTTTTACTTACACAGACTACTTGCTGCCATCCAAATAAAATAAAAACCGTCCCAAACTACAAAGACAGTTCATTTAATGATAATGTACTTTTAGTTTTCATTATTTTGTTCATTGCCAATAAAGCTAAGATTTAAATAAGCTTATCTAGTAAATAAAATATTTTTTTTGTATTTATAATAGTTAACTCGTGACTAGTCTTGTAGTTAAAGACAATGAGAACGAAACACTGACTGGGTGGCCAAATGGAAAAGAGTGTGTGAAAAAAATCGCCATAGCAAAGTCGGTAACTCATCTAATTGTACTTGCCATGCCATTTCTGAAATTCTCACAAATGGAGATGTATATTGTCCCCTAAAATAAAAACGTTCTTACAAATGCTCCGACGGTCACCGTAGATTGATCCAATGCCCAATTTTTCGCTACTTTCGACATTGTGTTACATTATATCTATAGTAAATTCAGTTAGATCAAATACACACGGTTCTGGTAAAAGAGAACCCCAAGTTATTACCTAGAAATTTCTGCTAGAAAATTTAATGGCATCGCCTCTGCAAAAATATCAAATGAAATACTTGAGCTTCCAGGATGTCTATAGAGTTATAAAATAATTGCTTTTAGACGTCACACCGCGCAGCGTTCTACGGAGAGCTTTACTGGATATTTTTCTACGTGATCTAATTCAAAATGTTATCCGCATATGAACAAGGGTGATTGTTTAATTAGTAATAGATTCGCAGACGTCGTCCGAAACACTATAGTTCAAACTTAGTTGCTAATCTAATCATTTAATTCGTTACCAGGTACCGGTTTTGTATCTTAATGCAAGTACCTAATCTATCAAAAGATAATACTTATCATCGGCTTTACAAGAAACAATCGAAGGAACGATATCCTCGCATAAATACCCTTATGGAAAAGAGGCAGTGGTATATGGCTACGCCTTTTCCATGTGAAAGAATCTTTTCAAAAGCTGGCAATAATTAATGAACATTGTAAGCTTAAACCTGTACATTTACAACTCGGCTGTAATTTTTGCGAAAATTTGAAAATTATTTTCTACAGTAGCGCTTTTTTAAGATCAATCGACCTATATATATTTCTAGGAACTTTTTGTCACTGGCCACACACTTATCTGGTAGAGTTTTACTGATGTTATCAAAATATTTAATGTTATCAATTTATCGTTGTTATTTATTTGACGACCCGTGTGGCGCAATGGTTACCATGCCGGATCGCCGCGCCAAGGGTCCTGGGTTCGATTCCCAGCGAGGCGGAAAGAATGATGAGTTTGAATTTCTATTCTTGCTCTGGGTGTGAATGTCCTTGTCTTGTGTGTTGTCCATGGCACCCACGACACAGGGAATCCTAGTGTGGGGCTATGAGTGTGAAGCGTAATTTATTTATTTATTTATTATCAATGTAAGGTTCAAACAAATAATGTTATCAATTATTTTTTTGAACCTTTTGAACATTTCTTATTTTCAAGATATTTGCCAAAGTGGTTATTCATGGTGGTTTCAGTAAACTGGAATTTAAGTTCACGATATTTTGTTAATTAAAAAATTGCTCCTCATATAAAACGTGCGATGTTATAGTTACTGAACTAAATACATTTCTTTGAAGTTGCTTATAAAAATAACAAAATAACGGTTCACACTCATAGCCCCACACTAGGATTCCCTGTGTCGTGGGTGCCATGGACAACACACAAGACAAGGACATTCACACCCAGACCGAGAACAGAAATTCAAACTCATCATTCAAATTTCTGCCTCGCTGGGAATCGAACCCAGGACCCTTGGCGCGGCGATCCGGCATGGTAACCATTGCGCCACACTGGTCGTCAACATCGTCGTTGTCGTTTTAACATTTTGATTTTTTATCTAAGTTAAAAAATATGTTAAGTTAGTGCTAGTGGTTATCCACTGGATTATATTATTATAATCCATATCTATTCATGTTATAAAACTTAAGAAACCAGATTTTTGTGGTCTGTGATCACTAATCCCATAATTATTACTCTAGTCTTTAACATTCTCTTTTGAAATTGAACCTTTCCATTTCTATTGAATCGGTTCTTTAAAATCGAAAGAACAAGACACATCTAGTTTGAAAATTAGATGACATAGTAAAAGATAAAAATAAATTAAAATTTCACGATCTTTGATGGTCGATCACACCCGCCAAATTATACTAGTCTCGCTTCGCTACGGAAAAGCGATTATAAAAACACCCACACTATACGAGTAAAACGCGAATGAATGAATTTAATTTTCCAACTATTTTATCCTTCGAGCGCTCAGATTTCATTCAGTTTATGTTGCAAAGTTATAGTTAAGGTACTTTATTGTTCCACGCGCTCTCCGTCCATTAGGAAACGTGAAATTCTAGAACAAAATTATGAAAAACACAATGCACACAGAAAATTTTGAGCTGTTTGAATATTAGACAGTGTTTACGTGGCGTTTAGCAGGAATTCACATATGCAGTCATAAAAACATTTCCTTCCAAGTTGAGATCAAGCTCTATAAAAAAAGTTTAGCACAAGTGGGGCGCTAAGCGCAGAAAATATGAGCCATTCCAGTAGAAGTAAGAAGTAAGATAAACATAACTATTACGTAAAACTACGAAGCAAAAGTAGAAAGTTAATAAGATACATATTTATAACAAAGTTTATAATTTGTTGATATGAGTAGAGCGGACGCTTTTTCTTTGATTCAAACAGAATTATTGATTCTGAATCCCAAAATATCACTTTATTTCATAAACAAAATTATTTACCGTAATTAAAAGCACTCCACGTTTATACTGTGGTTCAGCCAGTGGGTACTACAATTAGCGTACGGTAACACTACCTATATTGTGTGTTTTTGAAAGGAGATCCGTCAAAGTGGTACTGGTTTGTACATTAATATTGTGCAATAGGTAGTGGCAGCGTATTTTTTATCATTTTTTTATTAAAAAAATTTATTAAAAGTAATACTAAGCAACTACACCATAGAAGGCTTAACAGTCTAAAGTTAATAAAACATTCTGTGAATCGTGCCAGAAAAACTATTGCCGTCCATGTTTCTACTACTAATGTTACCCACACATGTGACGACCCATGTGGCGCAATGGTTACCATGCCGGATCGCCGCGCCAAGGGTCCTGAGTTCGATTCCCAGCGAGGCAGAAATTTGAATGATGAGTTTGAATTTCTGTTCTTGGTCTGGGTGTGAATGTCCTTGTCTTGTATGTTGTCCATGGCACCCACGACACAGGGAATCCTAGTGTGGGGCTGTGAGTGTGTAGCGTTAGTGAAAAATATATATAATATAATAAAATTATGTAACGGGTACCGATATGGCGGAGCTTATAACGGGAAATATGTCTCCTAATGGAACAGGAATTTGCCCGCCGGATGTTTTCACCCGCCGCTCTATTCAATCTCGGCTTTAACGAGACTGCTGCTTTCTAACCAGATGAGGCGGCACGTGTATTTTTTCACCTAGTTGCTCCCACGCTTACCGCTTCTGGTAATTATTTTATAAGGAAGTATCACGTGAGATGAAGTACGTCCAGAGTCAAAGATCGGCGCCCAAGGTGGTAATCATCCCTTTTGTTACCGAACGAGTCCCGCGTATAAGTTTTAAGTTTAGTTTTGATCCTTGTACATACCAAACATTAGATCAATCAGTTCAACTAATTTTAGCCCGGTTTTATTTTATAACAAAATCGCTTTATAAATTACGAGGACACGTACCTACTGGTAAAGAACATTCATATTTATGATTATAATATGTTAAATTTCTAATTCCAATTTATCGACATATAATTAATTACCAATTAATTCACAACACTGACCGCATTCAAGCTCTGCAGTCAACTCGCGCGGCTACTGTACTTGGTAGTGAAGTTGCCTGCGACAAGGGTTTTCGGGTTAAATTCCAGGCCGTGGCAGATATTTATGTAACAGATAAATATTTATTCTCGACTGTTTGTAATTTTGTTAATTGTGTCGTACTTGCCATGCGACATAGTTTGTTTCGTAGACAACACATGCAGAGAAAACACAGGGACCAGTTATTTCTATCTTGCTAGTGCTACGAGCCACGGTATGAGGTAAGCGCTACGCCTGGAATGAAACTATCGGCTACAACGAATCATAATACTCATAATTTAATATGGCGGCGCCCAGGGCTTTCTTTGCTACGAAATTAAACATTTCAATGATCTCGTAACAATGACGAGGCGCTCTCAAAATACATCATTTTATACTTTTACATAATTATTACTGGTATGATTGTCTTCCCATGAAGCCTACCTGACTAGCTATTAACATTGTGCTTGGGTCAGCTGCCATACAAATCATCTTGTTCCGTCTAGGAGCTTGGAATCCAATTCTCTCTTTCTTTCTCTTTTTCGTCGGCAATGTATCCTTTTGTGTTAATTTGTCCATGGGCTAAGATGGCCGAGTTTGATTTGCACTTGCTTATTTTTTGTGTTTAGCTACACGCTTATTATTGTGTATTTTTATTTTAGATCCCTCTAACATCAGCTGAAAAATGAAAAGATACCGAGCAAAATTAAAGGAGGACCCAGTAAGATATGATGAGTACAAAAAAAAAGGTTTAAAAAGGATTCAACAAAAGGACAAAAAGGTTTCCGAAATGTCAGAAAGTGAAAAAGAAGCCAAGATAAAAATATGGAGAGAGCAAAAAAGAAAAATCCCTGTCAAGAGACTAATAAAAAGTTAAGGAAAAACTTCAGTTTCGCTCTAAAACGGATAGGTTTCTTATTTATTTTTTAATGAATGTTCATTAAAAAATAAATAAGAAACCTTAAAAAAAAAGAAATTATCGCAACAATATGATGCTTTCGAAAAAGATTTCAAAATTAGAAAAAATCATCGTGAAGAAGAAAATAAGAGAAGAAAGGAGAATGCCCATAGCCAGTACTATCAAAAAAATAATTGTGTCACAATGACTTTTGGACAAAAATTAAATTAAAATATTTCAAGCATATACCCTATTTCCAAAAAAAATCCTCTTTGGGAATAATTTTCTGAAATTAATAAGTAACTTAACTTCCGTTTTACAAAAGAAAACCATTGGGTCACTTATGTTTGGATAAGGGCCAATCAGAAATCTTTTAAGATCCTTCGGGCCAATAGGTTGCATTGATTCCATTAGGCCGCGCGCACTTTGGACACGAATTCATATCGTACGTATACTTACGATACGATCGTGGTCGTATGAATTGAGTGCGCACAGTGAATACGTTTTTCTCCGTCAAATAAGTAGTTTTCTAGTGACAACGCATTTGTAAAGTTCTTTGGTTGGAGCGCGATGAAATAATCTGTATGTTCACGATAATTTTCTTATTAACACGGAGACTGCGGTGGCGTCGTCGCTGTCGTAGAACCGAATGGGATGCGAGAAATATATTTAAAAAGACACGATTTTAGTGAATTTCATCATATTATGGAAGACTTATATAATGACCACACACTGTTTCATGGTTATGTTGGTTGTATTACGTATGAAAAAAGAAAATTCATTAATTTATGTCCGTAAACATAGTTAATGAATTTTTCTACATCCATTTTTTAAGTTTCGACGTACGAATGTGTTTTAAAATCCCAACAAGTTCGGATTGTGTTCGGACGTCGGATGTACACGTACGTATACGCATGACTAACTCGCGCCCAGTCTGCGCGCTCCCATAGTACTAGGAAGGTCGGGATCGTTCGTGCGTGTTCGTACGTGTACTTACGAGTAAAATTCGTACGAAAACGTGTCCAAAGTGCGCGTGGCCTTATGATTACATGACAAACTAGATGATGTAAGGGACTGTCAAATGAATTAGAAAATTGTTTTAATCAGCCAGTAGTAATAGTTTTCTGTGATTATAATACATTACAATACATGGCATTTTGGGACTGTCAAATGAATTCGAAACTTAAAAGATCGACATTATATACGCAATCGACTTTAATACGGCGGCATAGAGTCCATATTACTGTGAGTTTACTATATCTTAAATTCAAAGTAATTTTGTAGAAAATCTCGTATTTCCTACTATTAACATTGACTAAAGTTAGTATGTGTAATTTATTAAGATAACATAATCAAATAAAGGTATTTTTATCAGGACACAAAAATGTTAAAGTCAGTACATTTCTCCATACTAAATAGGCACTCTCCTTTTAGAGGCTACTATTCGTAGCACATATAATAAATGTGAAACAAAAAAGATAAAAGAATTCTCAAAAAAATTACTATGAACGACCAAGTCTGATGTCCATGGACGACGATAGCCACTTACCATCAGGTGGATCATCAGCTCATTTGCCGACTATTTCTATAAAAAAAAAGTAAAGAAGAACAAATGTAAAAAATATCTTCGCCATGACATCAGCCACAATACTGCTAGAAACAAAAAGTGTCGCACGTTTAAAAAAGAAAAAAAGCAGAAAAGATATTTAACGGATACTTTATATAAGTTATTTAAAATATACAAAGCGGAAGGGGGCAAATACAGCTTCACGACTTTCTTTAAATATAAACCTTTCTTTATATTAACACCTACTATAAGTACTATAAGTACTAAGAAACACCTGCCTGTATATTAAACATGAGAACATGAATTTCTTGTTTTGTGCATTAAAAAAAAGTGGTCTGATTGACTACAAGAACATGTCAGATGTTTTGATAAATTTATATTGCGATATTAATAATATTTTATGCATGTCTAAATCTTGTGAAAACTGTAAAAAAAATAAAGCCCAAATACAAGTTTGACGAAAAAACAATAACAGACGTTGAATGGTTCCAATGGGAGCGAGACAAACACCAATATGAAAAAATTGAAAATGTGAAATAAAGTCCAATTTAGGGTTTAAAAAAACCAAATTTCAGTTCATTACGGCATGATATGTTGGGCAAAACAGTCCCAGTCTTTTTGCACTGTATCTGAAAGTAAGTCCCATGAACCAGCAGCAATATGGGCTCATCTCCTTCCAGTTATTCGAATAATTAAAAATAAAACACCCCATGTAACAACAATACATTTCTTTTCAGATGGGCCAAGCTCCCAATACCGACAGAAAAATTTTTATCTCTTAAATTTATTTACTACCAAACTGAATTTACATTTGACTACTCTTATTCGGAGAGTGACCACGGGAAAAGTGTAGCTGACGGTATAGGAGGTGCAGTCAAAAGAACTCGTGACAGGCAAATTGCCTATAACAATGATGTGACCAATGCTCTCGAAGCGTTTGAGATGATAAGAAAATGCATGAAAAGTTTAATATGTATTTATATCGCAGAAATTGATATTGTCAATACATATATCTAAATTAATACCCGCCAATTTAAGAACGATCATTGGAACTATGAAAATCCATCACACAATTTCGAAATCGAACAATACAATATATCACAGAGAGCTCAGCTGTTTTGCACACCATACTGTCTTTGTGATTGCTATTTTACGACCAAACACCAGTTTGAAACACAAAAAACTGTAACAATCTAAAAAATACAAACATAAATACAACAAAAAACAACTACTACTTAAAAATCCTAAAAGAGAATAAATCAAAAAATCGAGTCGTTACTCGACTTTTAAGATTTTAATAATTCGTTAATTATTATATTTAGGAACATGTTCAACATATTATTGATTCCTAGATTTAAAAAAATCCATTTTATATTAATTACAGTGTAAATTGTAACTAAACATTAAAATCATAAGAAGCTTCGGCATTAACTTATTATAACGCAAGAAACTATAATAGAATTACGTTAGAATATAATTTATTAAAGTATAAACAGACAGTAGGTTACATACGGTATGTATGTTTTCTGTTTCAGTTGTAAACGAGAGAAAATGATGTCACCATTACTTATCCGTGAAAGTCATCTGTAAGAGCGGCAACGTCGCAGTTCGCGATCACAGAGCGATTTCATACTACGAAAGGATTGCAGCATTGTGAATAGTACTTTTCCTATTAGCGGTCTGTAAATTAAAGGGGATTATGTCAACTAGCTTGCTGCAGTACCGAATCCTATGTCTATCCTAAAGGCTTTAAAGCCCCGAGTCGAAACACGACGTGTCGTTGGCGATTTACTCAAACAAGAGAATGGTGACTAGACTTCCAAAATAAACGCAGTCAACGAGCATAGAAAGTGAATAAATGGTGATGGTTTGAGTGATTAATTCTTGACGGAACATCTTTTTCATCCTCTAAAACATAGGATTCCGGGAAGAAATTTCACTCTAGCGAGATTGGGATGAGTTTGGAACTACATTACCGGAAGGATAGGGTCGCATGATTATTTATTATACATTATTATTTTATTATTATTTTTTTGCATAAAAATTATAATTACAATACTTTAAAGAAATATCAATTGCATGATTGAACTACGAAGGCACATTTCTCGTATCATTGAGAAATGTTAGCAATGAAAATGAAAATTAAATATCTATGCAGAGCTTATGGAAGAAGAAGATGGGTCAATTTATTGACGGCCAGTGTAACATATTATATTGAAGTCGGTTAAAATATGAATTCAAATTACGTTTTTTGGTCTGAATCAAGTCTATTTGGTCTCATTTCTCCCTATTACAAGTATAAAAGTGTATAACCTGTATTACTAACTTTGTACTAATCTCTAATAATAAGAGCTAATTTAGCGTCATATTATATTTAGTTTTTCTGACATACTTCTAAAACTAGCCCATTGTGGGCATTTTTGTCCATAAAATTGGGTATATTTTATGCCCTAAAATTATCGCTCGTTAGTTGCACGACACCCTGTATAATTTATACCATTACTTGTCTTTGTAATGATAGGTACTCTACGAAAGACAGAAAATAAAATTTTCCTATCACAGTGTTGAAGAATATTTAAGTAGGGATATTTCCACGAAACGGCTTGTTGGAGAGTTTTTAAGTAGCGATATTTCCACGAAACGTCTTTTTGTTTCAATTAAATATAATTGTTCCCAATTGACCCAAATGTTGGACAAAAAAATATGAACGTTTTCATACTTAGTCTTAATTACATTGCCTTATATAAAATAAAAATAAATAAATATCCATATTAGACCTTAGTCTACTCACCTCTAAGCTTTTATGATTCTCCTCTGCCTTTAGAATTCAGTAGTTTTAAAGGGAAGAAAATCCACAAATAGCGCTCAAGTTTATCAGGCTTACACGTGACTTGGCTATTGAGATCTATTCTTATAGAATGAAATACATTGCTTGTCCTCATTCTGCCAGCACATAAATGTATTTTTAAGATTACCATTAGTGCTTCGTTTTCCCATTGTGAGGTTACATTTATAATTTAAAAGGTATATCTAACAGTGTGTTTATTTGTTCAGGCCCTTTGGTTAACTAAATATGAACTACGGGGCATTCACCTACTGTTTTCGTTCACATGTACACCTATAAAAAATTATACGTGTAAGTATACGTAAAATACCAATACCAAGATATCGTAATTGTTCCTTTGCATTTAAAATGTTTAATGCCTGTCATGATATAAGTTCGAAATCATATTATAGTATTTTAAATACAAGTACAAAATCTCAATGCTGCATATAGGCATAGGCATACATACATGCAACTACAGTTCCAGTTAAAGTGGATGAAAATAGCTTTAAGTAAGCTTCAAAAGAAAATATAAAACAATAATTTATTACTTCGCCCGCGGAAGAGGTTTAAAAAAAACGGAATCAAAAATTAAAAATATTATAAGCGTCCCAAACATCCCAGAGAAACCGGGACAAAATCTATCCTCTTTCCTTTTCAGGACATGGACAAATTGGACAATCTGATTGCCAAGTTTCATCTTAATCTTTACAACGGTTAGCGTGAGATCAAAAGACAAATATCTAAAATTCTTTATAAACTTTCACACTTATAATGTTAGTAGAATATACGGTACATATAAGTAGATAGAGGTGTATAAGAAGTACATAATAAGGTATACAGGGTGTAATAAGGTATGGATCAACGATATCCCAGGGGTGAGGGACCTCATTAACTACCAATTTGACCCCCATGTATATTCAGAAATATTCAGTGGTTCGCACGATAGTAGATAAGGAATTTGTGATTTCTTTGAGAAAACTTGAAAATGCGGTCTTACTTAACAGATAAGCTGATAGTAGACATAACGGTTTACGCTCGTGAGTTTTTTTCCTGAAACTAGCTCAGTAGTAAGCGTTCTTATCATCCAAACTTTGTAAATCAATGCTTTATTAAAATCAAACACAATTGAAATAATATTAATTTTTTAGAAAATTAGATGTAAACTCTAATTTTCAGGGACTCTAGAAAAAGTATTTATCTTTATCACAATCTAAATATTATATAATATAATACCATGGACTCATGAATTATTGGACTTTTTCACAAACTATCTTAAACACTACTGGAATTCATGTAAATGTCTTAAATATTTATTTTGGCTAGCAATACGGCAACATGAAAAAAATGTAATTGAGTCCTATTATGGTAATTATTCCGATTATAGGAATTACCAAGTAGTTCAATACAACAAGTGTACAAGTACAATTTAAAAGTGTTTTTTTTCAGATACTATACAATACCAAAGTATTTACGACCTCAATGCTCTAAAAACTATGCTCTTTTTTATGGAAATACCTAGCTCATACCTACTCAGGTAAATATCC
Source organism: Thymelicus lineola (assembly GCA_963932265.1). Classification (NCBI taxonomy): domain Eukaryota; kingdom Metazoa; phylum Arthropoda; class Insecta; order Lepidoptera; family Hesperiidae; genus Thymelicus; species Thymelicus lineola. The sequence goes on from OZ010680.1 coordinate 10,032,835, forward strand.
AGTTAACCTATCTCGAACTCAGAACGAATAGTGAAGAATAGTCTATTTAGTAATCTTCATAATCTAGTTTTCCATAACAATATGAGCACGAGTAACTAAATTACAGATACAATCTGCTTAGAATACATAATTACATACCTAGGTAGGTCATCTACCTGATATCCTTAATAATGAAATGATTGTAATGCAAAACGTTTTCGGCGAAATTAACATAGCAATACAATTCATTTTAGACAGAATACAATACGCAAATATTTTTGTTTGCTAATTTACTATTGTGTACCGTTCACGTAATACAGTACAATACGATATGTGGTACTTAAAAGACTGGATGTAACTTGCAAAAACATTTTTGTGCAAGTAAAACCTGCCCTATTTCATTTTTTATAACAACTCTTCAAAATCGACAACTATAAAAGTAGGCAGAAATCAAGAATTTTCTTCTCAATTAGAGCCGCGGAGAAAATGAGCTGGATAGACAACAACAGCTCTTAGGACAGAAGAATCATTGGATCGGACAGATTATCGACACCAGCAGCATGCTAATCATTTGTCGCCTCTGTGAGCAAGTGAAATACCGAAACAATTAACAGAAAGGTTCACAGGAAGCACTGAAGACATAATAAATAGTACATAATTGTACAGAAGACTCACTCCACAAAATCATTTATATAAATAGCCACTCTTGCTTCGAAGCAATAAAGTGTAATTCAAGTCGCACAGCGCTAATCAGAAATAGTAATGAGGCACCTCTCTTTCCATTGTTTCGTATCCTCTCCGGCTATAAAATAAAAAGAAAGAAGAAGAAAGAAAGAATATAAAATTTACATGAAACTTTAATTACCAGCTAAATGCCCATGCCACTTTTATGAACAAATGATGTTTCAAATAAATCTAGGCTAGGTAAGTAGCTACTTACTAGGTAATATTATGTAGATCAGAAAACAATTTTTTGACAATGTCTGCATACGAACTTTAACCTAAGAAGATGGTCGTACAATATTATGTTAGGGTGTGAACTTTGTCTATGAATAAAATATATTTCAGGTGTTTAGGTATCTATGCGTATCAAATCTGGAATGACATACGACCAAAAACTTGAAAAACGTGGAGATTCAGATTCTTGTTATTGTTTAGGCAGATGAATGAATGTTTGGGGCGAATAATATTATTACCAAGCCGGGAATTATCCCAATACATTTACAATATAAGTTTATCATATACTAGGAAATCGCCCTTGCTTCGCTTCGGGAAAAATAGTAAAAAAAGTATAATATAGCCTATGTCACCCGAGGATAGTGTAGCTTCCCAACAGTGAAAGAATTATTCAAATCGGTTTGGTAGTTTCGGAGCCTGTTCAATGCAAACAATCAAATCTTTCCTCTTTATAATACTACTAGTACGAGTATACATAGATGTACATTGGTCTCAGTTTTCTGAGGCAAATAGGCAGCCCCAGTATTAAACATTTTTTAAATGACCACATTTCTCAAGTACATCGACATTTCCGCATATTAAAGGAGTTTAGAGACAAGTAATAAAAAAATACACCGAGTTAATATTTTGGTACAGGAATTCATAACAGCTCTAAAGAATATTCCCAATGGAAGCTTCAAAGTGGTGATCCACCCTGACCGCGTGCCCTATTTCCACTAGTAAGGTGGCAACGACAGCAATATCAGATTTCCGATACGCATAAGTCTTCCAATATCCTATTATTTTGTTGAAAGGCTAGGAAGGCTATTTTGTCATACTAAAGATGAATCTTGACATTTTAAGAGTGAGAAAATTTTTCCTGCATAACAATAATTTTGAATAACTGTATCGTTGGATACAACTTCTGCATCCGTTCATAATTGACATACGTGTGAACTGAATATGTAAAACATGTGAACATGCTTAAAACATGTGAACATGCATAAAACATGTGAACATGCATAAAAAGTGAGCGCTTGAGGTTAATCTATTTCAATCAAAGCAAGTTGCAAGGACTGCATTCATTTGCAAGACTCTATAAGGAATGGCGCGCAGGTGAATACTTATGATTGTTAGAAAATGTATTATTTTATGATTATTGTTTTTTTACTCTCTAGGTGTTGTAAGTTATAAAGTAGACTGTGGGTTGACGGAAGTCCGTGAAAGTTAATCAAAATATGTATTTTAGTATTTCAAATTGCCTTTACTAGCAAAATATTTATTATTATATGTATTTTAAAACTAATACTATTTTGTTGCTGTTTTGTTTCTTATTTTTGTTTATTGTGTTTTAATAATAAATATTATACTTAGAAGTAAGGACCGTAAGGACTAATTGCGAGACGATTGCGAGAGATTTTTGATTTTGAAAATATAAAACATGTTTTATTCTGAGTTACTCAAAGTTATTGCAATATACTACTACTGGAAGCGTTTATTTTCATATGGTTAACAGCCCAAGGTACGTCCATGAATGATTGCAAGATCATTATTTGCATGAAAAATTAGATAAAAGCGTTGTCAGTGTGTCTACGCTGATAAACAATGAAGGATTAGTTAAAAATTTCCGAAAGGACAGTCTGAAGGTGTACAGCTCAAGAAAATTGGTTCAGTCATTACCACAACCACAGCAACACAAAAATACGTCTTTCCGAAGCTAAGCAACCACTATGAACAAGAAAACATCGAAATAATGATTTTTGAAGATTGGAATTGACTGAGAAGAATTGTTTAACTAATGTGATTTGTTAATTACTGTTATTTTTTTTATAATTACACTTTACAGTATGTTTTTCGGTCGAATCCACGTTTCAGGTTTTGGTTGGCAAAAGTTCATTTGTTCGACGCCGCCATGGGGGACCAGCTCTACTCTTTTGCCTAACAGAGCGGGTAAAACACCAACATAAGTCACTATCAATGAGAAAACGGTTCTCCTGAACCCCTGACATTATTAAAATATGTTTTTTGTTAAATTTGGTATAACTAAAGTCCCCTTATACTTCAATGAATAATTTTGAATTCATTGTAGCCTATTTTCATTTAAGTGCATTTTTGAAATGACCTGGTTTCGGAGATTGTCCTAGTTTCACTTGCTCTAGGTCAAACGCTTAGAGAGGATTTAAAGCCCTAACTTATTCACTAAAGCATGTACTAAAATGGGTTAACAGAATAACTGTAAAATACCGTGACCACAGTTTTATTTTTACTATTTCATTGTGTACAAATACTAAAATTTACATTAAAATACACAGTTAAAATTATACAAATTACTTTTCAGTGACCCTGCCTCTGAAGCGAGGGGGCTCGGTTTCTTTCCGGTACTAATAATACTCATTCTCAAGTGGCAATGTTTCATTTAAGTGTTACGTGTTTCATTTATGTGTTAAATATCGATAGGGCCTTCGATAGGGTGTGGCACAAGGCATTACTGCCTAAGCTGGCTTCCTACGGGATTCCCATGAAATTGTGCAAAAGGATTGCCAGTTTTTATTGGAGCGGAGCATCAAGGTCTTAGTCGTTGACGAAACATGCTCGGATATGAAGCCCATAAATGCTGGCGTCCCACAAGGCTCTGTGCTTTCACTTACACTGTTCATCATGCATATCAATGATACTCTTATGCTTGATATCGGGGATACCTATTGCTATGCTGATGACAGTACGGGTGATGCTCGTAATACGGGCCGAGTAAATCTTTCTCGGGTGTAGATTGAAGAGAAGATGATAAAACTTGTGTCTGAAGTCGAGACATCTCTGGAGCGGGTCTCGGAATGGGGTAGATTAAATTTAGTCCATCAACCGCGAGAAGACCCAAGTCTGCGCGTTAACCGCTAAAGAAACCCCATTAGTCATAGCACCACAGTTCAAGAAAATTTCTCTTAAAATCCTTAAAAGTATTGGGATCCTTGGTGTCGACATTTCGAATGAAGTTCAGTTTCGGGACCTCTTGGTTAGTGAGGCCCAACTAGTTGCAAGAAAATTGGGACTGCTCAACAGAGTTAAGCAGTACTTCACCCTTAAGCACAGGCTAATGCTCTATAAGGCGCAAATTCAGCCGCATATGGAGCTACCTATGGGCCGGAGCCGCAGCTGGCCAAATGAATCCGTTCAACCGAATTCAACGGCGAGCCATTCGTTTTGTCGACGATCCCAAGCTTACCGACGGATTAGAGTCGCTTGAGTTGAGGAGAGATGTAAGCTTTCTCTGCGTATTCTACCGTATGTATCATGGGGAATGTTCTGAAGAACTGTTTGGTTTAATCCCTGCGGTAAATTTTCGTCACCGCACATCCCTGTTATCTCTGCTCTCTCGTAGCTATTTACACAGCATACACTTTTTGTTTAGTGTAGCCCCAAAAATCAGAATGAATGAATGAATGAATTTATTTGCTCAAGTATGCGTACATATAAGGTCACAAATAATAAATTAAAATCCGGCACACTGCCGGTTGAACCGGCGTATAAATGTCAGAATAAATGTCAGAAGGCGTTAAATCATGAGACCAAGAGAGAGAGGTGGTCTCAATTGAAACAGAGTATTGATGCTGCTACTATAAAATACAGCGAACTTTTTGGAAGTGCAAATAACCACTCAAAGGATGTCATTTAGAGCCTTAACCTGTATTAATGCCAATGGCGGTCATTGCGAAAACGTTATGAATTATTTACTGTTTTTTTTTTAAATAAATTATTTAAATTTCCACTTGCTTTTATTGTTTCCTTATCTTTAAAATTATTCTATCAAAGGGCGAAGGATATTTTTGATAGTAAGATACTTAAATTATCCACAAGCCTGGTTTTAAAAGTCTAATCTTAATAATAGTTAATAAAATAATAATATTCATAGAGCATTTTTCCAACTTTAATGGTAAAAAGACCTGTGCTTTAATGGTATTTGTCGATAGTTTTGTCCAAATAATCAATAGATGCCGGGCGGTCACTTCACTTTCCCCTAGAAGTAACGTGTAAGTAAGTTTATCTTCTTTCTATCGATGATGAATGATGAAGGTCGTTTATTAGTCACAAGGAAGAACGAAAATCAATGTGAAACACTGACGTACATTATTGTTTCTTATCAATTTATCATACCTCTACTGATAACTGATAGTTGTGAATAACTAACTAGAAACAAAAACCAAACGTGATAAATTTTGTAGGATGCGTACAAAATCGCTATTTTCTATGGACATAAGCTGAATAAATGTAAGTTGACCCTAAGGCTTCCGATTTTACTTCGGAACCCTAAAAACACTAAATAGTTACCCAAACAGCATTAAAAGAACTGCAAATAAATCGGATCAGCGATTACTGAGATAAGCGGAAAAAAGCGATGTAATTATTATAACTAAATGATTTGTTGTTTGTTCAGTTGTTGCAAATGTTTATATTAAGCAGTCCAGTGATGTCTGATAATTTTTATTTCGTCCCTGATTGAGGGGGTTCAAGTGTAATACAAAAAATAGTAGTATTCTTGAACCTCCTTTACCGGGGGTTTTAGTGGAATAGTTGTGTTCGTGGCGCCCCTAGAGGATCCAAGCAGGGGATCCAGGTGGAATGCACTGACAAAAGAAATTAAGATGTATAGTTATTCTCCTTGGCGAATTCCCCAGTAACATGGTCACTACTAAGACGGATGGATAATATTTGTTCCCAATTTAGCCGATGATAACAAAATCCTATACAATGAATATTTTAAAAGTACGACCTGACTTAAGTGAGCAACTACGGCATTGTGACGTAGCTCTCGTTTATCTACCCAAACTTCAAGCATAGAATGTTTGCACAAACTGCTAGTTCGCTGTCTTTTTCTTATAAAGCGCCTTTCGACTAGTGTTTGCTCGACACACGCCATTTAAGCACTCAGAGCTAACAGTTCTGTTGTTTTCCACGCCTTTGGCGCACCACGCCGTTTTGATAGTAAATATGTCGGTAGATATCCTACGCTTTATAGTATGTTTTAAATATCAGAGCTGTAAGTTAGCTGAAATTAAAGTTCCGAGCCCCACATTGACTAAATTATTGTTTACGGTGGTGATGATGAAGCAAACATTCGCTAGATTTGAAATCGATGTATAGGATATCGATTAATTGATGCGAATATGTCATGTCAAATTTTATAAACCTTTAAAAATCACATATGGTCCGTAAAAGGGCCATTGGTGTACAATATGACAGATGATAATGCATGATTTAGTTAAAACTCAAATATTTATTATATGAATATCTGTCTATAATGTCTATAATAAATATCTTTCTTTTAATTATTATTTTGTATCATTATCAATTTATACAATTACAACTCATTCGTTAGACAACGTGTGCGTTCTATTATCTACATTAATATTATAAAGAGGAAAGATTTGATTGTTTGTTTGCATTGCTCCGAAACTACCGAACCGATTTGAAAAATTCTTTCACTGTTGGGAAGCTACAATATCCACAGATGACATAAGCTATATTAAATTTTATTACTATTTTCCCGAAGCGAAGCGAGGGCGATTTCCTAGTAATACATAAAAGGACAAAATCTCATAAGGACAAATTGTCAACAGTACCACTTGGCCAGCTGGGGCTCCGGCCCAAAGGTGTAAGCAGTACTTCATGTGCGATCGATATTGCGCCATAAAGAGCAGTAGCTTGTGCATGTAAAGAACAATGCCCAAAAATTATTTTTTATTTTAGCGTCTTAAAACGTCAGTTATACCGAAGCAATTCAATTATTTTTGTACGTATTTTAAAATTAATACCTGTACCCCTATTACCCAGCGTAAAATAATTTTATTAATAAGTGATGAATTGACTATAATAACAATGATGTCAACAATGTCCATTTTCATTCGGGCACTCACTTCGATACATAGCTTGTATCAAGCAAGATATAGGGAGACTTCTGGCTAATATTACACACAAAATTTTGTTATAAATGTTGGTATGACAAATGTAATGATGTCAAATTTCCATTTCCGGTTGTCAATAAAAAAAAGTCAGAATAAAATAATGGTAAAACTTACAGGCAGCCGTAAGTCTCCCCTACTCTATGACCGCACGGTTATAAGAATTCAATCTCAAAATACTTTGGTTCTGGGGTGTGTTTGCTGAAAATTCTTATATATCTAAGCTCAGAAATTAAAGCGGCGATTTTTAGATTTTTTTTATTTTAAGACGCTAAAGTTGAACATGAAATAAAACGATGTATGGCAGTTTGGCATTGTTCTTTAAAATAAATGTAAATTTAGTCTACCCCATTCCGAGACCCGCCGACTTCAAACACAAGTTTTATCCTCTTCTCCTCAATCTGCACCCGAGAAAGATAAGCTCAGCCTGTATAATGAGCATCACCCGTACTGTCATCAGCATAACAATGGATATCCCCAATATCAAGCATATCATGGATATACATGATGAACAGTGTATACTGTAGGTGAAAGCACTGAGCCTTGTGGGACGCTAACATTTATGGGCTTCGTGTCCAAACATATTCCGTCAACGATAACCTTGATGCTCCACTCCGATAAAAATCTGGCAATCGATTTGCACAATTTCTCGGGTATTCCGTAGGAAGGCAGCTTAGATCGTTATGCTTTCTGCCACACCCTACCGAAGGTCTTTACAACATCCAAACTTCCAGCCAATGCGAGTAAGTAATATACTAAAAGATCGCCAGCCGATCTACCATGGCGGAAGTCGTATTTATAATCGCTAATCTGCTGGCGATCTTCTAAAATACTGGAGAAGCTGAGTATTTATTACACACTCAAATATTTTGGAGAGCAGAGAGGTTATAACTCCGAAGCACACGTTTTTAGCACATCACCAGGTATACCATCTGGCCCATTCGACTTGTTGATGTCGACAGAAAAAAGTGCATGACACACGGCATTCTGAGTAAAATGCACGTCAGGCAACAGCTCACCACATTGCAAGATGGTAGCCGCTTAGGAGATTAGGTATTAGGAGATTTTCTAATGTAACAAGCCGACCATTAACGAGCTGAGTATCCACCTAATGGCAAATGCCCGCTCGTGGACTTCAGCAACACCAACGCAGTTGCAAACTCTATTTTTTTCTTTCAAAATTTGTGTCTTAGGCTGTTTCTACATTTTTTGCCACTTAAAACTGAAATGTATTGAGAATCTGTAAACTTTTTGCGAATAAACCTTACAATGAAGTCTGTGCGACTATGCGTATTTTCCAGACGTGCAAAGTGTAACTTATTTTTTGTATTAAATTAACGCTGGTTATGAATTTACAGGCTTTTTGTAAATTTTTTATATGTATAGGTATGGTGTCTTCGTTATTAATTTTTTGTCTTTTTTTTTTATTTGACATTTTTGATTATTTAAATTTATAACTAGTCAAGACTTATAATAATTTGTTGTTTTGCGTATAATGATTATGTGTATTAATAAATTTATAATTTTTAAAACCTATTAACAAAGAAATAAGTATAACATGTAATCGAAGAATCGCTAGGTACATTCCTAAGTGGCAAATACGTGATTTGCATCTTTTGTTACTGTGATCATTTGGTACTCAAACTAGATAAATTAGGTAAACAAAAATCGTTCTGAATTAACACAAAGAATTTTAAAAATACTCACGACAATTTCCGTAGTAAATAGCATATAATAAACGGACGGCATGGTCCAGGCACCAATAATTTTGAGGATAAAATCCGGATTTCGGATTCGTATTATTATTATACAAATAATAATACATAAAATATATTATTATGTTCCATCAATCGATAATTATCAATCGATTCAATCGATTATAAAATCGTATGTAATGAGATTTATCTCATTATTTATACTGTGAAAACTTTTGAAGTTATACTTCTTTTGGCGCGATGGTGAAAAATGATGAGAGTGAATTTCTACGATGCGCGCGCACACCGACACCTAAATTCTGCATCGTGAAGTTAGCTCAATTCTGTATTTTTTCTGTATGCAAAAAAGTTTTCACAGTATTTACCTCATTACAAACGATTTTATAATCGATTGAATTGATTCATAATAATCGATTGATGGAATATAATAATATATTTTATGTATTATTTGTTAATTATAATTATAATATTAATTTATTTCTTACATGTTTTCGTATTCCATACATATTAAAACTATGTAATATTTAGAATTACCATTCAATCGTTACGCTAATTTTATTAAATCACATTTCGAATATTTTGACATCGATTAATCGATTGACAACAAAGATGATGTAATCCCTAATAATGTCATTTTGGTAACCATAGTATTTATAAATAACACCACTGTACTGTCATATTTGTCATCGATCTTTCATGTTTCTACGCGTGGTTTTTTGTATTTTTCTATTAAATATTTTCAGCGTACCTATTTGGAGTCCTATTTACTATTGAAACTCATCGACACGCACACAGTTATTTTAATTTACTGTTGTATTCGATTTCGTAGTTGTGTTTTGGTGAATGTGTTTTCGCAGTTTCGCTACAATTTCTGGCAAACCAATACTATATGAATATGGACTACTTAATCGCCTGTTTTGTGACTGACAAAGGTTCAGAATAAGTCCTGAACACTGGATAACGTACCCTATACATCTTTAGAAGATCAGTAGTTTGCTGTGGCCATACTTACAATGAGTATGTTATGGTATCTTGATTGGGCAAGGTACCAACGAAATATAGCGCCTCCTGCACAACTAGACGAACTATTAATATAAATGATAACTAATAAAATCTCTTGAAATATGCAATAGCTTTTATTGTACAACCTTTTTATGACATTCGTTTTGGGTAAAAACCATTTAAGTAGTAGATAGTATAATAGACACCCGCCAACTTAGTTTTAACCATTAAACTCGTAGATTCTATTGGCAAGTCACGTATTAATTTTGGGATTTTATTATAGAAATGTACACCAAGCCCTATGAAAGATCGTTGCACTTTACTTTGGCGGAACGAAGGCGTAATTAATTGATACATTCTTTTTGTTTGGCGATTATTAATATCAAAATTTTGTTTATACGCGTTTATATTCTTCCTTATAAAAACTACATTATTAATTTATTAAGTTGGTTAACCTTAGCTGTGTGTTGTAATGTTTAGTTTGTACGATTCCCTAACATGAAATATTACATGTTTCTTCTGATGTATATAAATATTATTTACTAGGTTGATCCAAAAGTAACGATTGTAAAAATGATACACGTTCAAATAAAATAATGTATTATTTTACAGTCTCCTAACTAATCAGTTCACATTCTCGGTAGTTATATTAAAATTACAACAAATTGAATTGCTTTAAATTGGGTTGGCATACGAATGATCCAAACGCACGCCTAATGATAAATAATCACTATCGGACGAACATGAATCATCAAAACTGCTCTCAGATTCCGTATCACACTCGTCTTTCAATTCTATAATAAATTTATCAATTTCCGCGTCTAAGCTTCCATCCATTTTACAAAACTTATCCTCAATATGTCGCACATGTTCTATACGCAGTCGGGTTTTTTGTATTTTTTAATTTTTTTGTGTGTAATAGACCTATCATTGATTCAGTTGAAAAAAATATTAGAACACGATTTCGTGAGCCATGACCACGTTTTATGCTATAATATGTACCTACATTTGCCCAAAATTCTTCTGTATTTTCATTGAGCGACTCAGTTTCTTTTGTTTTTTGTATTTATAACACTATTTTCTATTTTAATTTTCAATATTATATTACATTGGTAGAAAATGCAAAAAATCGGAAGAAACGGTCGCTAAAACGGGATATCGGGAGACGATAACCAAAATCAGTAGATCTCCCGATAAATCGGGAACTTTTACAACACTCGTCACTTGACAGCAAGTAATGCTAATCTAATGGGAAGGTAATGACAGCTTGTCAGAGGTAAAATAACTGTGAACGGACTGTAGTAGTAAATAGTAATCGATACTTGTCTTTGGGACTAGGAGCACATTCTTTTTCTCTCCTTAATCTGTATTAAAGTTTAATGCCTGTCGAAAATAAATTATTCTTCAACTGAACTGAATAAAAACTTTCATTCCCTCCCCCCCACAAAAACTGGTTTTACAGCAGCATGGTATCGTAATAGTTCTCGTAATAGAACATAGATGGTGTTTTTACAATTGTAAAAACAGAAAAAAAAAGATTTACAATTGATTTGTTTTTGCAATTGTAAAAACACCATCTATGTTCTATTACGAGAACTATTACGATACGTAGCAAAGTAATATTAGAATATACTACAAAATTAATCACAGATGGCGCTTAACACATATAGTTTGGCTATAGAGATTCGTAAATTAAATTATTTCAAAATATTATTTCATTTTTATTTTTAGTATTGCTGTTTTTGAATATTGTATTTTGAACAATGTTTTTTTAATATTGTTTTTTGATTTTTTTTTCATGTCAAAGAATATAACTTCTCACGCGCGTACAAAAGTACACGCACCCTTTTTTTTTGCATTATTTTGTTCATTTGGCAACAGCAGCTGAAGCTAAGATTTAAATATGTTTATCTTATAAATAAGACGAATTTTTTGGTATATAGTTTACTCTTGTCTAGTCCGATGTTCTAGCACAGATTACATATGGTTCGAGGCCGAAAATTGGGGTTCTCCTTTAAACCAACCTTACAATATACGATACGTATATGGTATTGGTAGTTAAGTATCTGTAAAGATAGCTAAAAGTAAACTCAAATGGTAAAATTTTAAATTCAAATTCAAATCAGTTTATTTGCACGAATATGGGTACAAAGGTATTAAAAAAAAATATTATGTTCGCCACATTCCGCCTTATAAGGCATGCAAACTTATACATAAAATAATATAAAAAATATGTCTTATCTACTGATCCACTACTTACATTACATCAATCTCTTAACTATATGATGTCACAATATTAAAATACAAATAATATTAAAATGCATTGGATTAAGTTCAATTTAGATTTACATTATAAATTATAGAAAATATTATGTATCATGTCAAGTGAATTGAGAAATTACATTATAATCATGTCACATTAAATTATATTAAAAGGCCCATTGCTGTGATTGTTTAAGTTCTAATAACTCTTTAACTGAATAGAATAAGTGAGTCATTAACCACTCCTTTAGCTTGGACTTGAGTAGTTTCTCTGGCAGGTCTCGTATATTACGAGGTATAGCGTTAAATATTTTTATGCACATTCCTACACAGTTCTTTTTATACAAGGTCGTATTTGGTACCCTTCCATACACTAATCTGTCTGAATTTCTAGTATTCCTCACAAAAAAATCCCTGGCTTTTGTAAATTGTGACGGATTTTTTATTACATACATTACAATTTCTAAGATGTAAATACAGGGAAGTGGAAGTATTCCTAGTTGCTTGAACAAAGGCTTGCATGATTCAAATGGCGGTTTTCCACAGATGGCTCTTATACATTTTTTTTGTGCAATAAATACTCTATTTATGTCACTTGCGTTTCCCCATACTACGAGTCCGTATCTTAAAACTGATCCTATATAACCATGGTAAGCAGAAATGACTGTATTAATTGATGCTGTTTTTCTTAAATTTCGTAATACATAAATAAATCTGTTAATTTTATTGCATATTTTATCTATGTGTGGACTCCATGCACATCTATTGTCAATAATAAGACCTAAAAATTTAGTTTGTTCCACTTCATTAATCGCGTTGTTTTTATAGTGTAGTGATAGTTTGCCCTTATTAGCATTATTACTATTAGAAAATGTCATAAAATTAGTTTTATTTAGATTTGCGTTCAAATTATTATCGTGAAGCCATTGTATAATTTTGTCAATCGTATTATTAATATCCGTTTCGTTATATTTATTCATTATAATTGATATGTCGTCAGCAAATAATATACATTTATCTGAAATAATGTCAGGGAGATCATTGATATATAATAAGAATAAAAGTGGACCAAGTATGCTACCCTGAGGGACACCAAATTTATTTATACGAAAATCCGATCTACTTGTGCTTAATTCTGCATTATTATTTATGTAATGTATGTCAACACATTGGGTGCGGTTTTTCAAATAATTCTGAATCCAGTTGAGTGCTGGACCTCTTATGCCATAATTTTCTAGTTTGCAGAGAAGCAAATTATGTGATACAAAATCAAATACCTTACTCATGTCAAAATATACTACAATTGGAGTGCGTCTATTATCTATATGAGTAAGTACAGTGCTTATTAAATCAAAACAAGCATTAGTAGTAGACTTTTGCCTTTGGAACCCGTATTGCACCTTTTTTAGAATTGCAAATTTTTCTATATATTCCGTTAATCTGACATACATTGCCTTTTCAAATACTTTTGATAAGACAGGTAGAAGAGTAACTGGGCGATAGTTGCAAATGTCCTCTTTACTACCTTTTTTGTGCAGTGGCTTTACGATCGCCAGTTTAAGTGGTGTTGGAAACCATCCGTTTTTAAATGAAAAGTTGATGAAGAATTGGAGTACCGGGGCTAGTTCATCTTTTACAGATTTCAATATTTTTGTTGTTACTTCATCTATACCCTCTGCCTTACTATTGTTTAAGGCTGGTAGTTTCAACTATGATCAATTCAAGTTTAAGACGTAAAAGTTTATAAAAATGGTTCAACTGTTTGCGATAGGAGTAAGTGCGATGTAAAACTAAGGAAGAAATATTTTTTTAAAACAATTTAATCGTTTTAAAGACTATTATAAATACATTCTGAATCATTAAATAAAATTACTTTACGCTTAATGAAACAAAATTACTATATGTATACATAAAAACTTTCGACTTTAACAAAATCGAAAGAATCGTCAACAAGCATTTGGCCGCAAGAGGGCCACATTCCGCAACTTGTTGACATACGCACCCTATTTCCTCTATTCATCCAGCGATTTATTCATACAACTTTTGAATTCCTTTCTTTCACTTATTCCTTTTTTTTCACTTATTCAGATTAAAATTGAATTCAGAACGTTCTTATAAAAGTTCAGAAATCCCCGCCCAAACTATCGCGGCGCTGTAAGAGTAACAGGTGTTCCTTCAAAAGAATCAACGCGAGTTATCGCTCGTAAACTTCGGATTCCAAATTCGCAAAGGCCTTGTGAAAATTCGCGATGACTTTTAACGTGTTTTAGCTCAATTATTTTGTGTAAAAAATCCATGCATGATTTTTTTTACTTACCCGGTGGTCGTGCTAGTACACACGCGGTGAGGACCGCGATCAACGCTACCAGCGTATGCATCCCGCTCTCACCTAAGCACAGTGAGCTTCGACAACCAACTCCTCGATGTTTACCGCGAACGACAGCCTGTGGGGCGCACACTCGGCGGCCGATCGATATACGCCCACATAATATTTTCTCTCTACTTTCAAAATGACGTAACTACTCAGCCAGTCCGTAATACTGCGAACGAAGACACTACCGCTTCACTTATAACCTTTAGTCTCACTGCACTCATCCAGACGAGCTCCCGAATTTCGTCAGTTATTCAAAAAAGCTCCTTACCGTCCATCTCTTAAAACAGCATTTCTATAAATCATCCGGGATCGAATCCTAGCGAGGGGAGAGACGCGAATCAAACGAATCGAACGAGCCTTACTCTGTCCCGGGCATCCGTCTCGATTAGAAGTCCTTGTTATATGTTCCTTATTGAAATTATTGATTAAAATTGTAGAATTGTTGAGTTTTATCGCGAATTTTGTGAAAGGTGGTAGCTGAGCTGCAGTTACTGACACTCGGAAATATGTAAGTATATTATTGTTCAATAATTTAATGCGAACTGTTGAATATGACTGCGTGCTATCGCTGCCCGGCCTTATCTTTCGTCCTTAGCATAATGTGTGGGCGACATATTATTTTAAGTTTATCTCTTAAAATAATACCAGATACCATTGTTACTACGAATATATAATTATAATATATATGTATGATAATTATATTATATTATATATTCATAATTAAAATGTACCTTTCCCTCATAAATATTGTTAGTAATGTAAACATTTTATTGTTGCTCATGTTTTTTAATGACTCATGGTTAATTGTGGACTTTATATCTGTTTTTCGACAAGAAAATTGCATTCACGCATACTTGCGCTTCTGCGCAGAAACAGACGCCATTTGTAATTGATGATGAAACTGGCTGAAAGTCCATAATTGACTGATGTCGACAGGACCAAAGATGAGAGTCATAAAAATGTGAATAACGTTATATTTGTATGAAAATTAAAATGGATGATTTCGAAGTACAGGACTCCGTGAGAGGACCTGCAAAAAATGAATCTCAGTGCGCAGCCGCGTAGCTCGCAGACAGAAATCCTTGCAACTGCCCTATCTATGTATATAATTATGATTATGTATAAAGCTCGCCTGGCGCAATCAATAATATTCAGCTCTCCTATTGGACCGGGTGCTGTATCTATCTCACTTATGTCTACTACCCCCAAGTACCTTAATATCTAAAAGGGTAATACTTGCTCTGCAAATTGAATTGATAGCTCTCCAGCATTGCAATGTAACATCAATGCGCGATAATGCTGGCGTTAAAAACTATTGTCTGTCTGTTATAATTTTAAAAGTGACAATTTGGTTTTAGCCAGCATCATGTCAGAGCCCCTGTCACTCCGCGAGGCTCGTACAAAGCGGCAAAAAGCGGATGTTTATAAAACCTCCCGATCGGAGTTTCGGTAAGTAAGCAGAACTACAAAAAATAATTAATGAGTAGTTTGATGATTTTTGTTTTTTGCATCCCCATTCACTTAGCTGTTTGTGTAATTATAAGCATTCAATCATGTCAATGCATTAATTTACATATTTTTAGATCATCGACGTATCATGTGTCATAGGTATTATTTTATGTATATTTCGCAGATTTACAAAATAACTTTTTGCTATTGGCCGAAGCCTCTTTTGAACTTTTTTCATTTGCCAAATGATTTATTTGTCATATTTTCACCACACTGAAACAACATTTTGAGGAAAAAAATTTAAAATAGTATCGTAAAAGGTCAATAATAAATAAATAAATAAAGAGGCTACAAAATTTTGTGACAGAAACGAATCGCTGCAAAACCGACTTCACGCAGTCTTGCCTGCCCTACCGCTAAAGTGTAATGTATACACGCGTAGGCGCGGAGGTACGAGGCGGCTCGTGAGCTGAGGAGCAGGTGGTTTTAACTACGACGATAAGTTCGCGTAGGGCTGCCGGAGCCCCGCAGTTCCGGAGCCGTGACAGAAACAATGCTTGCTGCATGTTGCATACCAGCTTACATGTTGCATGCTTGTTTGCACACTGCATGCCTGCTTGCATACTGCAAATAATGTGCATAAACTTTCTAGACGTTTGGTAAAATGAAAATATGGTAATTAAAATAGTGGTACAATGAATTTTCGGAAACATTATACTTCGAACAAATGTTATTATATTTCGGCTAAATGTACCTAACTTCGGTTATAAGATTTTCGTCCAAAGGAAACGTCGGAGTAATGAAAAAATCGAATTGACAATAGGTCAACTGACACAGTGGCAGACGTGACTTCGTAGAAGTAAAAAAAACGAAACAATAATAGTTGAAAAGGTTTAGGTAGTAGATGTTTCAGCCGTATTGGGGCGGCTTAGAATACTAACCCCAATCTCACCCCGGATGGGTGTCGTAAAAGGCGACTAAATCCGGCCCGCTGGTGTTAGGGTCCCTCGAGGGATTATATTAGTAATATTGATTTTAATTGTTTATTAATACCATTATTGCTATTATTATTTCTCCATGGGGTTCGCCTGGATAGCTACCACCCTCGAGCATGAGTCAGCTGCCAAACGACTCGTCGTGTTCCGGCTGGGGCTCAAGCCATTTCATTTCGAGCCATTTCTTTCTTTCTTTTTCTTCTCTCTTTCTTGGCCGGCAACGCATCAGTGATGCCTTTGGTGTTGCTGATGGGCGACGATAGCCACTTACCATCAAGTGGATCGTCACCTCGTTTGCCGGTTATTTCCATAAAAAAAGGTAAAATAAAATTCGGTAAAATATTTTCGAACTTATGATAGGTATCAGTCATATAATTTTTCTTTACATAATGATGTATATGGGAGCGAGTGTGAGCAGGGGTGCGGGAAGCCGGCTCTACCTTGACAAAATTCCCATTTTGTTGCTGTTGCAGAAGTTGCAGGCATGGTATAAAGTCATGCATGTTCTTAACAAACCTCAAATAAGAGGAAGTTATCTATTCATCTTGTATACGTATAAAATATTTTTAAGCACATCTTCAAGCCCGATAAACATAAATATTTACTCGGTAGACCGTTGCTCGCTCTCCGCTCGCTCTAACACGCACTCTCTACCACAGTTATCGTACTCGCTACCACTTAGCCCACGCTTTTAAACCCAGTACAAATCTTTTTCAGAAATGACATATCATGAGCATTAAAATTATGGTTAATGTTATAGTAGACTGACTTTCTGTAGCTTATGTTACGCCTTGTTAGTTTTAACTGACTTCAAAAAAGAAGTTCTTAATTCGACTGTACTTTTTTATGTGTTCTATGTGTAACTTTTTAACCTCATAATGCGTTTTGACTTCGACTACGTTCTAATTTTACTACTCGTTCGAAGACTATTTCTTTGGAGTCAGTAATTTTTTTGGTAAATATTGTATTGTGGGAACCATATCACGATTCTACGCTGACCACATCTTGCCACACATCACTAAGCACTTTTCGAGACTAACGTCTAGGAGGTACACTATGAGTTAGGTTTAAAATCGTGTACATTATCTTGTAAGGATTAATTTCTTGTCCTGTCATTGATATTTTTTTTTAAATCTTGTCATATGCTTTCATGCATGAATGTGCATGTTTATTTCTGTGTTTAGACAGCAGTAATAAATAAATAAGAATTCAATCAGGTAAGTGCTTTGTTCAAATTCTCATTTATATAGCTTAATTATTTTTAATTTGCTTCAATTAAAGTGTTGATGTAATTGGAGTCCAATGTCCAAAACCAAATGGCTACAGATATTATGTACATGTACCTTAATACCAAATAAGTACAGTAGCCGCGCAAGTTGAATGCAGAACTTAGGAATGCGGCTGGTGTGATGACCTAATTGGTAATGTCAATAAACTGGAATTAGAAACTTAAGATAATTCTATATCCCAAATGTAGTGTAGAGAAGTTTTTAAAGTAATAAGCTATACTTGTCCAGTACATTTTTTTTTCAACCACCTCGCGTCTAAGTTGTGTAGAAGGAAATCCACAACAAAAATATCCAGTAGATGCTATTTTCTCTGGGTTCCCTGATAAATTCAACTAAATTGCAAAGTGACAATTATAAAGCAACTATCTGAAAATTCTAAGAAAAGAAAAATATCAAAAATCTGCTCATTTATGGACCCAACTAGAAGAAGTAGGGTAAAGAGGCCGAATTTTCAAAACTTTTAAAAAAGGTCAAAACCTCGACAACGGTGACACTTTTACCAAGGAATTTTTTTGACATTTGGTAGGTCCACACTCAAGCTATCTGTCCTCTACGGTTGATCCACTACTTACGAGACATCTTGTATATGTATACCACTGACTCACCTATATGTATAATTGTCCTCCCAGAAGGAGTCGAGATACGAATTTGTTGTCTATGACGGGTTTTCTCCTTACCCATCCGTGACCGTGGAAAAGTCTGATATTTCACAGTCCAATATGACGGCCGAGTTGAGATTGACAACTTTTTTGTTTATGACCTTTTGTCCAATATTTTTGGGTGCTTTCGTAAATTTTGGGAGGAGCCTTACGAAAAAATTGGAAAAAAATTGAAATAATAAAATGACTGCCGAGATATTGGATTTTTTTCGATTTTAGAGATGACTTTGCGGGGTCGCATCGGGGTGGTTTTTTAACTTTTTGAAGTGAAAACTTCTTTAGCATCGTTGTGATTTGAAATTAAAAGAAACGAAAAAGCGACAGTAAAAAGAGGAGACAGACACATAAATTGACAAGACTTAACGTGGGGGAAAATGAGATAGGAAGAATTTGTTGTAGCTTAGCAACAGTGGTGTCGATAGTCATGTCACTTAACTAAACGGAAAATATAAAGTCGTTCCGTAAATACAATTAATAATCTGTGCATATTGTGACATTCTGTGTTCCCCCACATCATCTTCCTCTTCCGCTCTGAATGTGTAATGGCACGCACTGTGCTCTGTGTTAATATTAAATTAAAATATAAACAAGTGAGTCACAATAATAAAGTGCATTTAATTGAAGAACCCACTACCTCGTTCATCGAAATATACAACAACAATTATTTTATTCTCAGACTGATAACATGTTCATAAATTTTAATTTTTATCAAATTTCGTAATTTATTTTTCACTAACGAAACTACCCTATTATCAAAAACAACACTACTTTGACACTACACTCCGGGAATTCGAGGCAGGAAGTAGCAGGTGGCGAGGGCACGCTCTCGCCCCTAACTTCAAACCCCGACTATATTCAATTCGCACGCCTTCTGTGTAAGTACTATTGATGAGGATTGAAATAGACCTCAACAAATTGCCCTACTGTTAGCTTAATAAAAGGATTAAACGCATCTTTACAATATTCAACGAACACTCACAAATTAATCGTTTATCAATACGCATCGTAAGGCTTGCTCCCCTGAAACAGATAATATTTGAATCGAATCGAATTTTATGGAAGGCATCTAATGAAATTGACTGAACAAAATGTAATTAACAAATAACTTAAAAAACACTCTTCCTTCAAATTCATCTCTGGCATATAAATGGCTTTAACTTAAAAAATATCCTATTTAAGGTAGTCTATAATGCACCTTTTTAAAGTCTCCATTAAATAGACTATAATAAAATAATTTTTAAAGTAGATTGGAACCAAATTACATACTGGTATTGTAGAACAATTATTTGAGAGTATTTAAAAAAAATATCAAAATATCTGCTCATTTGTGGACTTTGCAATAAAAAGTAGGGTGAAGGATACGAATTTCAGAAAAGTTAATCAAAGGCCAAAATCTCAAATAACGGTGTCACTTTTACTATGGTCATTTTTTGACATCTGGTAGGGCAACACCCTATCTCCCATTTCAATTTGTCGTACTAATATTGGGTCAACCTGTATAAACTACCTAGGATCAAATTCAAAACCATACAACCATTATGGTATCGAGGTTATAAGAGGAAATTCCCTTGTAGTATGTGGTTTACTTTACATGCCTTCCTGCCATTTAGTATATTAGTACCCGGATGACCGAGCTTTGCTCGGTTTAGTGTTGCTTAACAACGCCATTTACTGAAGTAGCTTTAGTATTGCTACTTGCCAATAGATGTCAGGAAGAGTATATTGTAGAAGTTTATCATTGCCTGAAAACACCGATAAAACGACATTTTCTAAAAATGAATCCTAGCTAGATCGATTTATCGCCCCCGAAACCCCCTATATACTAAATTTCATGAAAATCGTTGGAGCCGATTCCGAGATTCCAATTATATATACCGGGTGTAATCGTTAAGTGTGCACAGGCGATTATTCCGTAACTATTACAGATATCAAAAAACTTTAAACTGATATCGAAAGCACTTTACCTAATGAGTAAAATGACAATAATAACTTATTAAAAATAAAACGAGAAACATCCAAAAATTTTACATTAAAAACTCCAATACATTTAGTATGAGATAGTAGAAAGGTTTTACTTTCCTTATTTTAAGTGGAATAGTACCTACTCATTTTACCCTTATTTTATAATCTACTACACTATTTTATAATCTAATACATCAAAGAGTATCTTTCTTTTTGTTTTTATTGAAGTGAAACTTCTTTAGAATCGTTAGTGATTTGAAACCGGATGCAACGACAGGTAAGATAATATAACCGCTAATTTCGTATTTCAATTTAACTTCTCCGTAGCTCAATGGTCAGGACGTAGATACACAATACCTGATGCGCAGGTTCGCGTCTCAGTATTTCTTTTTTTTTAGTTTTATTTTTTTTTTAGTTTTATTTTTATACTGTTTTTAAATTAAATACTTTCAAATGCTCTTTTAAATATTTTCAAAGAATTTATCAACAAAAAAATAAGAATTTCATTCTTTCATTCTGTCGATCGACCGACCGATTATACAGACAGTAAAAATGCTAAGTTGTATTCATAGATGGCGCGAGGAATAAGATAGAACATTCGTTTTATTGCTAGACAGATTTTTAAAAAGTGCTAAGTTGTATTCATAGATGGCGCTTCGATTTATTGCTTTAAGATTCGATTTATTGCTTTTTCATCTCATTATCTCGAAACCAAAATTTTGGAAAGTTTCACTTCTACCACGTGTGAATTGCACACATTTTTTTTTAGTATGTTGTTTTTCAGCCAGTTCAAATCAATATATTAAAATAAGGTTTATTATTAATTTGCAGTGGTAAGATAATTAATCTACACGTGTATCTACTTAAAATTCATCAATATCATATCATACATAATTATAAAATAAGGGTAAAATGAGTAGGTACTATGTATTTCACTTAAAATAAGGAAAGTAAAACCTTTCTACTATCTCATACTAAATGTATGGGAGTGTTTAATGTAAATTTTTTGGATGTTTCTCGTTTTATTTTTAATAAGTTATTATTGTCATTTTACTCATTAGGTAAAGTGCTTTCGATATCAGTTTAAAGTTTTTTGATATCTGTAATAGTTACGGAATAATCGCCTGTGCACACTTAACGATTACACCCGGTATACAAGAATTGCTCGTTTAAATGTATTAGATATTAAAGAAATTATTACTTATTATGTTTATAACAGTATTGTTTGAATGTTGTTCCAGTTCTACCTTAAATGCGACACGAAACGACTCTCCTGACTCGCTTGATGATAAAGTAAGTAGAAGAAAAATAAAAAAAGTCGATAAAAAAGGTGTTGGGGAAGAATCAAAAGGCGAAGGGAGCGCAACCATCAACGTTTTGAAAAAGGATAAAAAAACCAAACATGTGCCAAGAGATGATGATAGCGATTATGATATGGAAGACGACGATGATATTGTAACAGACGATGAGGAGTCTGATGAGAACTCTACTGACGATAAAAATAATGATAAAAAGGGAAAAAATGATAAAAAGAAGGATGATGAATCAGATGATGACGGTCAGGAAGATGGAATGAATAAGAAGGAAGGAAAAGGGGATGATGGTTGCGATAAAGATCCAAATAATCCAGATGCTTCCCAAGACAAGGAAGAGGCAAAAGATAAAGATAAACCAAACGAAAGTGATCAAAATGATAAAAATAACAAAGATGACAAGCATCAAGATGAAAGTGCAGAAGATAACGTTAAAACAAAGAACGAAGACGCCGATGATGAAAAAAATGATCAAGAAGATAACTCATCTGTAGCAGACGATGACGGAGAACACAAGGTAGAAACAGAAAATAATGCAACTGACGAAGAAGAGGCAGCCGTTCCGAAAGAAGAAGAAGATTACTTTGATTTCAAAGAAATAAATGAAATGTACGAGGCTGACTATTCTATAGAGGAATACGATTCTGATCAAGAAGATAGATACGAGTTTCTCTCCCAAGATGGAGGCTCTAGAGGTGGTTCTGAAAATAGCTACGGTGGTGAAGATGAAGATAACAATGACGAGCTGAAGGAAGTTAGGAGCGCTGGTTAAATTATTCTGAACATAAAATTCTTCATTTAATCTTTTTGTGCAACTTTATATAATATTTATACATCTTTATATACGCATTTATTTTCCGTATGTATCTAAATATTTTAATGTTCCAAACAAACTAAAAGTGTAGGAATTTACTATTGAAGATGTGCCAACAATGATCACTTCAGAATATTGGAATATACAAGTATTTTTGTCATAATACGTCGCAGGGCGGTTATTTTGTAAACATAATCTTACTATTAGTATTAAAACTGTCTTGATACGTAATTGGGATGTTGGCTGTTACTGGGAAACTAATTAAAAATGCATGAGCATATTTTTATTTAATAAATATTATATATGGACCACTTGTTGGTGCTCGTGATCTGTGCATGTCACGAGTGACATGGGAGGTGATAAGATTTAAATTTTGAAATATAAGTTAAATAATATAACGAAATATAAATTAATTAAAATAATAGGTCTTTACCTATAAAATTGGAGAATTTATAACAAGCATTTTTAGATTTTAATTATCACAGATAATTCACCCACTCGACAGGGATTTGGGCGCAATTCGAAATTCAAATTATTATCCGAAAGCCGTGTTCATTTAATACGAGACATTATCGACGTGTACGGATCTAATACTGCTTGCATAAACACTGACCTTTATTGGTTCAATCGTTTTAAATCTGGTGATTTTGAGTTGTAGAACGAGCCTCGCGGCCGGTAAACATTATTGACAACGACGAATTGAAGGCGATAGTGGAAGCGGATCCCAACTCAATCTATGGCTGAGCTTTGGAGTTAGTGTCAAAACAACATTGAAGCACTTGCGTCTAATCAGAAAGATAAAAAAGCTTGATAAGTGGGTGCCACACGAACTAAGCGAGCAACAGTGAAACTTGCGCGTCGATGCATGCATAACACTACTGAATCGGTATAGAAACGAGGGAAGTCTAAATCGGATTGTTACCTGCGATGAAAATTGAATCTTGTACGACAACCGACAGCGTTGTGGGTGGACCCGAATGCAGCACCTAATCAGTGCGCTAAAAAAGATTACTCATAGGAAGATGATGGTGACAGTTAGGTGGACCAGTTGCGGACTTGTACATCACAGCTTCTTAACGAATGGCACCACAGTGATAATATCAGATGTCTATTGCTAAGAATTGCAAACAACGATGGAGAAGAACGCAATTCAACAACCAAGACTGGTCAATCGCTCTTCCCCATTGCTTCTCCACGACAACACGCGAGCTTACACTTCACGAAAGACCATCGCAAAACTACCAGAGTTACAGAATGGCAAAATAGTATGGACAATTTGGGCTAGTATTCCAATTCTCTTGTAAAATCTCCAATTTCATAGGTAAAGACGTCATATTATCTTTCTCAGCGTCTCTATTGTGGAAGCAAATATTTGGCGTCGAAGTGGTTTTTATCTTATTTAATACAGTCAACATCTCAATTGAAAACACATCAATAATTTTTAAACAAACTTATTTTAATAGACTGAAGCATATCACAGGAAAATTATAAAATATAAATTTTAATCAAAATTACACTATTAAGATATTATACAAATCACTTATAGCAACAGAAACTACATTATCCCAATTTAGGGCATTAAACATTTATGTAAACTTCGCTACAAAACTTTAATTTCTTACAAAGATCACATCCGATCAAACGTCATGTTATATCGGAGAAAATCAAACAAAATTATACAAGTTCGGTTTAATTCAGCCTCATAAATAACGACTTTCCTCAAAGAATTGACATGCACCTCAGGGAATTTTGCGGTTTATCATTTGAATTTTGTCCGATATAACATGTTAAATGTGTGGATAATTTTAAATTGGTGATTTTAAACCTCACAATTGCATAGCTTAAAAACAGCAAGGAAGTATCAGAAAGGTACAGAACTAAGCTTGGAAATTTTGACGCATCCACCAAACTTTTCGGACCTAGTACCTACTATCTACCTATTTATCACTTGTTTCTGTCTTTTCAGCAGTCTGTTCTTTTTCAGAGCTACAAATTACATATGAACAGAACTATTAACAATTATCATTATTTTTTTGGGTAAGGTATTGTTTTAAAATGGAATATATGAAATGCCATCTCCCTGGAAAGAATTATTTTTTAACAGCGGAAATCATGTGAATAATAAAAGGGCAACAATTTATGGTCGATGTCTAAAAGACGGAATTACATAACGGACAGCCAACTTAAAGTAAACTAAACATGATAATATTGAAAATGCATTTTGGTAACAGTACATATAACATAATAAATTATATGATTTTACACTAACAATACGGAGATATGATATTTATAATTATTTTTGTAAAAGTTTTTAATACAGAAAAAACATTTGGCGGCACTGAACTATTGCATAGAGAAGTGGTGCAGAGTACATTCATAATTAATTAATAGCAACAGCAAAACACGACCCCGTAACAAAACTAAAAACACGAAAAAAAAATAAGTAAAAAGCAAAATGAAGTGCTCGTAGCCCGGCGCGGCGGCTTGCGTCGATCCTAAGTGATCGACAAAGTTAAGCAACAGCGGGCGCGGTCGGTAGTTGAATGGGTGACCGCTAGTGGCAAAAACTCTTGAGCATTTCCGTGCTTCGGAGGGCACGTACAGCCGTCGGTCCTGGTTGTTATTATAAGATAACAGTCGTTAAGCCATTACGGAGGCTCTCGGGCGGTTTGAAAATTGCCGACACTCGGGTTGGCCACTAACCCCTCCACCAATCCGCACTGGACCAGCGTGGTGGAGTATTCTGTAGACCTCCTCAAAAGAAGAGACCCGTGCCTAGTAGTGGGCCATTAATGGGTTGAAGCCAATAAGCAAAATGCACG
Source organism: Thymelicus lineola (assembly GCA_963932265.1). Classification (NCBI taxonomy): domain Eukaryota; kingdom Metazoa; phylum Arthropoda; class Insecta; order Lepidoptera; family Hesperiidae; genus Thymelicus; species Thymelicus lineola. Next base: position 10,058,360 of record OZ010680.1, read on the forward strand.
CTTGTGTGAGTTGACGATAATATTGTACTCTAATTAAAGACAACGAGAACGGAAGTGAAGTTTTGAAAATACATTAAACTCTTGAGAACGTAATAATAACTGTCACTTAATTACTTAAAGTACTCTTAACTCCCTATATCTAGGGATTATATCTGGTACGTGTGGTCTTGTTAGGTGTTAATACTTTGCAAGTAAAATTCTAATCAAAATTAGAGTTACTGGAAGTGAGCCTTATGAGCAACCTTGATATTATACTTGATATGAATAAATGTCGACTTTCTTTCTCAGATCATTTCGTAATGTACCTATATCAAAACGTTATACATAGATGCTTTTCCATATTAAAAAGGGATGTTTATAACAACAACACATTTTTTATGTATCAAGACGTGGCCTTAAGGAAGAGGAGGGTGTTTTCATATTAAGATGAAAGGGTGCTGCGAAAAATGTTGGGACCATAAAAAGGGCACTCAAGAAGGTTAGAGAAATCTCATTGTCGTTCTCAGGGAAGTAATGGAAAGAAAATGAAAGATCGGATATTGAAATAAAATCTTTGGGCCTCAATATTAGCGCTAGACTGACGAAATTCGAGATCCAGTGATATCAACTAGAAGACACGTGAAAAAAAAACTGGTGTCAAGCATGATCACGAGTGGTGGACAGTCTCAATTTTACTGTGGTTCGTTTTTTGTTACCAATGCATGAAAGTTTTCTATTCATAATTGTGTTTTGTTTTCAGTAATAAAAGTATATTGAGTTAGTATATTTCATTGAAATATAATGTATATTTTGGCAAACATTCCTACTGACTATTCAATTTTAAAAGTAACTAAAAAAACAATGTCTGAGTTTCATAGGTATTATATCAGATATCTTTGAAATATTAAACAAGAAAATCATGGTCCTTAGTTAAAACAAGCAATCAGTACACATGCAACTCATAGCTGCCTTAAACCTTAAATAGTAGTTAAAATAAATGAAATGATTATGACAATGATGATAATATTAAATGAAATAATTTTATTACTCTACTGGAATGACATGGAGCAAATGAAGCAGGGAAAAAGACAAGTGCTCGTTTGGGTCGTGAGACGAATGGGAAATTTTGACTTCAGTGAACTGATTTCACAGTGATACTACGAAATTGAATAGTCAGGAGCGTACAACTTTCTTTAGTCAGATTGTAGTAAGACTATTGCATGAGTCTTCTAGGTTAGTTTTCGCAATATGTGATGAGTAGCAGATGTGATTTTATGCATGACATCAACGGTCATAAATACGTAAATTAAAATTAAACGATACAGCGAACGAACAACAGTAATAAACTGGTATTTTTTACACATCATAAAGTTCATTCGTATTTTTCATTCGTCTTTCATGTCATACGTAGAAAAATTAGTTATTTTACAGTTAAGTAGCGATGCAAATAAATATGGCAGTGAGGCTTAATTTATTTTTTTAAGCAATAATTAGAACTTATAATTCTGATTCCAGATTACTGACAAATACTTATTTTTCTGCTTTGTACCTGCATTCATTATTTTTATTATTTTTTATTTTTATTGTAATCGCCAATAATCTTTGTTAAATTTTGTTTTAGGTCAAAGCTGAAATCAACTCGAAGCGAATGTTCTCTTGATCATGAAGATGATCCAGTTAAAGAAAGGAAAAAAATGAAAGTTGACGAAGAGACTGAAGGTGTCGGGAGCATTGTGGTTCGTGGCATAGGGGGCGAAGAAACAGTTATAACAGCAGTAAGAGAAACTCAAAATGATGTTATAGTTGGGAACGACGACAAGGGCTCCAAAAAAGTCGAGAAAGGTGATTCTTCTTTTAAAGAAAAGGCCCAGGAAGAACCTCACAAAGATAATAACGTTAAAAAAAAAGATGAAAGCAATGACTCCAAAAGAGTTGATGATAAAAAATCAGACGTTGACTCTGATAGCTATGACAGTGACTATGACAAATATAATCCTAACGTAGATAAAAATACTCAATATTTCATTCAGTTTCATGAATGAAACTGGAAATCCAAAACGTTGAAATCAAGTTTTGAATCTATACGAGTATATGTTTTTCTATAACAACAAATAGTCATATCATACTAAAATGTATTGAATTGTAATAATAATTTTGTTTAAATAATAAATATCATGAAAACAAAAAAAAAACAACAACTTCAGTTAAAATACAGAAGCACATAATTAAAATTAAGAAGAATATTATACAAAACATGTTTTGTAAAAAATATAAAACAAGAAACAAAAATAAAATTCCTGAAAAGTGATGAGTGGTAACGTAGTGATCCACATACAAAATGTTTAGCAACTTTGAGAGTTAATGGTTATAATTAAAATGACAGTATCCAAACAGACCTTTAGGAGACGTAAACATCTATGATAGAGATGGTGAAATAATAACAAGATGGCCAAACCACACCGTTAGCAGTGTACACGTTTGGAGTGTCCACAGAGGGGAAAAATATATACATATATATATATTTATATATATGTTTGTTGCAGTATATTTATACTGGCGAACAAATAGACTGCAACAAACTATGTAAAGACTTTTAAATCTAAATGTTCTTAATTTTTTTTCCTAATAATTAAAAAAACAATCATGCCAGGAATCCCCTTAAAAAAGCAATTCTTGATTCTGTAAAAAGTATATCAGATTAATACAAAACCTTTTGCGACCAGTAATAAATAAATAATCAATCAATAATAAATTTCCTGTTTTTTTTTATTTTTGGAAGTGAACTTAGAAAAGTGAGAAAAATAGTTTTTTCATCTTCATGAATTAATTAATAAAAAAGATTAGTTTCCTTGTAACCACCTCTTCTTACACAACCAAAAAAAAGTTTCCAAGGAGTAAAAGAACCAATATTTCAAGTATTATAAGTATTTAAATTAATCATCACATATTATATTATAATTTTAAGTGATTCGAATGTACAATTAGATGCAGTTTGTGTGTCTATGAGTATAATTACTATGAGTTCAATTCTAGTCAGAAAAATGTACTAAAATAGATATTTGGTTATTGTAAAGTTTCATAAAATTAAGGATCTCCTTGTACTAGAATGTAATGGGACTGGGAGAAAAAAGACTGATAATAAAGATGGAAAATAACGATTTTACTGAAGAATGTGTGTTTGACCTAAATCATGTAAATTGACGTCCATCGATGTGGATCGTTACGAATGCTTTTTTATTCTTGCTCCAGGGAACATTCGGAGATCAATAAAAATTTGAGAATTGGAGGTTTTATGAATTAATGGTTAATTTTATATCAGTCCTCCTTTTAATATCTACAACCAATACTACAATTAATATTGTATTATGCTTATTACATAATTGATTATCGTGAATACGTAATATTTATTATATTTATATATCTATTTCCTATCTTGCCAGTATATGTATACTGTGAACAGTATTTTTCAACTCTAGTCTTTTTTGCTGAGTAGTATTTTAACATTTTATAGGTGTCTATTTAACTTTATAAGTGTCTAAAGGAGACTGGGGTGGTTTCATACAATCTTGAAGAAGAAGAGGAAACTAGATGAAAGTGTGCTAGTTTGAGAGCTTATATTATGAATTATTAAGTTATCCGTGAAAATTACGCGAATTTAGACAATCTGTGAGTAAAATAATAAGAGATTTTGTAAAAGTGATATTATTAAAACAGGCGAAAAAAACATTAGATTTTTCGATATTGTCACTATTTTTGCTGATAGCTAAAATAAGTAATAAATCAATTCCGATTAAAATATCGATTTATTTTGTAACGTGAATTCACAAATACTCATCTTTGAATTTATCTTTTTCTAAATTACTGGATTGGCCTAATATTTATAATAATATTTAAAAATATTACAGTAACTTAAAACTCTCATTTTACTTGTTTCGATCGGTAGCCCCAAAAGTCCCAGTCTCCTTTATAGGTGTCTATCATACAAAACAATACTCCTGTTACGCCATTTAAAGTAGACCTAATAGAGGTATGTCAAAAAGTCCTAATTAGTGACAGTGAGTATGAAAACTTGTTCTGGAACTTTTATATTGAAATTTAATGTGATATACCCTATTATATCTAGTATTAAGTATACACTTGTACTAAAAATTGATGTCAAACGGTTGTAATAACTATATAATTAAAAATACACAACTGTTCTTAAATGAATGCTTGTATTTTTTAAACATTAATATAGCTTCGTGTAACACAAGAGGTAAGATGCAAGAATTCTGTTGTGAAAAAGTCCGATAAACTGTGTTAAATTGGTGGCACCACGGCTGTCTATATCGAACTCAATAATAAATATACAATTTTGTGTGTGTGTGTGTGTGTGTGTGTGTGTGTGTGTGTGTGTGTGTTGTACATGGGGCATCGGTGGGCCCCTCAACACAAACCCTAAAACGGGCACGTAAACGATTGATTGAAATACTAGACTTACCTATGCGCTCCAACTATAAAAGGTAAATAGGTATGCTGAAGGAGTCAACCATCAGTCTGTACAGTCCAGGGATTTGGGGTTCCCCAGGGAGTGGAAATTATTATAAAATTCTACTTACAATCATCAATTGAATATTAAGTTAAAGAGAAAAATATCAACATAAACTCCATAGCTTAAGTTGATATTATTTAATTATTATTATAGAGGTAAGAAGATACATCTCAAACAAATACTTCAATACAAAACGCGCCCAATAAGGGTGGCGCTGCGGTGCACTCCGTCTACAACAGCTATGTTCATATCGAAGTTTTTTCGACGCCAGCGCCATTATGGTAGGATGGTGGTAGATACTGAAACCTCTGTTTTCAGTCATACAGCTGGACACTTTTTCAACTTTCCTCCACATGAGATGGCTTTCCTTACCTCTATACTCCATGACATAAACAAACAAACCTAGTGACAGTGACAAACCTGCTGATATAATTCTGACAATCTGTGGGCTTAGTGCAAGTTTTACATGACATAACGGGCTCGCTAACGTAAATGAAAGTCAGCTATGCTATTTTATAGGCTACCGATGCATTTCTTTTAAATTCTTTTCACTGCCGCCAAATCGGTAGCCAATAGCATAGCTGACTCGCATTTACGTAGCGAGCCCGTTATGTCACGTAAAACTCGCACCAAGCCCACTGATGTTTCAGTAGTATCGACAATGTGCAGTACGAGTTTATTTGACATAACGGTGGCGTAAAGTAAACACGAGTTACTTAAAATTTGTATGGGATCGAAGCAGAGCCATCTAGCGGAAGTTTAAAGAAAAAATGCGGGAGTACGAGTTTCATGCGAACATGAATATGAACACAGACTATTTTGTTATATATATACTGAAATAAAGACCGAACTTCGCGCCTACGATAAAAAATGAGCATCAGTGGCGCCTCTTACAGTGTCTTGTGGAACTAAAAAGATAGCCAAGTGTTGCCAGGTATCACATAATTACAGTAGATCTACCGTAAATCCAGTTATACGACCTGGCAACACTAGCCAACAGAAAATATACCTACAAATAATATGTATGCATCTATATACTATATTTTAGGGTATTTTGAAGGAGGCAACTTTGAAAATAAAACAATTAAATCATTTTTAGAGTTTATTTATGTTTTCTTTTAAAGCATCCAGGTAAACAGCAACACTTAACTGTAGATATCGTAAAATTAAGGTGCACAAGGAAAAAGTCTTAAAACCACACACAACACTAGATAATGATCTAAATGTAGAGTCCTATCTCGGATTTTTGTATGATATTATCTGGAGGAACTATTACAGCAGCAACGACGGAAATTACACACAAACCACTTAAAAACAATATTTTTAAGCGAAAACCACATAGCGAAAAACAATCAGCAACAATGTCAAATTCTCAGATTAAAGAAATAAAAGGCAGATATAACTTTCGCAAAGAAATGTAACGAATGACGTGAAGCCGCTTTTTCACTATGTGTGCATGACAACCATATTGACAGCTAGCAGTGGCATCGTAGAGACACATACTTCTTTGTGTGTGTAAGTTGCCAGATTGAAAACAAAAAGTCGCAATCTCCCGCAATTTAGTAAATATTTTTTGCCATATTTTCGACTTGAAATATTACGCACAATTAAATTGGCAAATTATTTATTATTAAATCACTAGTTATCAAAAAGTATAGATATTAAATATGTCAAATGTTCTTTTAATATACAGTACTTAATATGTTGAATTGTTTTAATTTATGGTTTTTTCTCTTTTGGGTAGTTATTTTTCATTGAAAAATATCAAAATTTTAATACATTTATTATAATTAAAATACATAAATATATACTTATAATATACGTCATCTTCATTAAATTGCAATGAATAAACAAAGAAAAATTTGGATGGCCAATCATTATCTTGCCTACTTTGAGGAATAATAAAATCCCATTTATCTCGTATAATAGCATTTGTCCGCAATCTGCAAAATAAAATAATTTATTGAGTAGGGTAAACAGGAACTAAAATAGAATACAATATTTTCTTTCAATCGTACATTTTATCGTAGGCAAACGTGATATTTTCAATCAACCAGGTTTACCTATGTTAAAATCCTTATTTTATCCCTCTTATCCTTTGTACAATCTATCTTATGTTTGTAATAACCCAGCGACTGGTATTTATGCATTGGGTGTATTTCCTCATTTTTACATTTAGTTAAATAAATACAACTATTTACTTTTAATATATATTTTTTTGATATAAATTTATAATCAGTGTTCAAATAACCCATGCATATTTCCCCTAATTTAGGGTAATCGATTTTCATATAAAGCTGGTATAAAATTGAATAATTGTCGAGGTTTTGTGTTCCGAGCGCACCTCAAAAATATTATTATAAATAAATAATAAAATAATGAACAGTTACCTGTGAAAAGATATCTTATCTTCTTTTGCTTGATTTTGGGAACAACTTTAGCAGTGTTTAAAATTGCAAGACGGCATTTTATCTGAGAAAATTATTTAATAAATTTTGACAATTGTGACATGAAAGCTATTTGACGCTTTCTTTAGTACTGAATCGGGTTTGTATTTGCTTTTTTAGTTTGTATTTGCTTTGGTAGCTTTACATTTTAGTTGGATGAATATATCTGCCTTTTATTTCTTTAATCTGAGGTCAAATTCATCAAACTTGACATGTTCAGACTTCAGTTGAGGGACCAAAGACAAAATTTAAACATATTTCTTGTCTATGGTCTATGGTCATTGCATTATTACAATATTATTTGTAGTTAAAAATAATATATATATAATATATTTTTCAGCACTTTAGATTCCATAAAATATATTAAATAAGTATTAAAAACAATAGGTATAGCTATTATGCTAAAAACACATTTTTTCTGTGTAGTGTAGTGTTTTTTCTCTATAGTACAAAAAAATAGGTGTAGGTGCTGCTATCTGTAACTGACATATGAAGTTACAATTTAAATGCGACTAAATTGAAAAAACCCCTTGCAATGGTTTAGTGTCTGTAACGAACATGCGTCTTTATTTAGTATCATAATATCTGTCATCTTTCCCTTTTCATTGTACTAAGTTTGAGGACTCTAGGCCTTAGTGCGAGTTTTACGTGACATAACCGGCTCACAACATAAATGCGAGTTGGCTACATTTGTATGGGATCGAAACAGAGCCATCTAGTCGCTTTCCTTTTAGGAAAAGCTTCAGTCCCCTACAAATTTTAGCCAACTCAAAACGTTGCGAGCCCGTTATGTCACGTAAAACTCGCACTAAGCACACCTGTTTAAGAAAGTTAACTGTCAGTTGGTTTCTCTAATATTGCGCGAGTACGACATGGAGTATAGAAGGTAGACGGAGAGCCATCTCTGTGTATGAAGTGTCCGTAAAATCGCGTCCAATGATGGCGCTGCGGTGCGCTATGATAAATTTTATTGAACTCAGGAAACTTCACTCCGCAGCTCCGTCTACAACTACATCTACAACAGCGTCAACAGCTATGTTCATATCGTAATTATTGCGACGCCAGCGCTATTATCGTAGGATGGTGGTAGGTAATGGAACTAAATCTACTTTCAGGAAACAGCTGGATACTTTTTTAACTTCCCCTCATAAAATGAGATGGCTCTCCTTAAACCTTTATCTATACTCCATGTTCTGGCAATCACAGAGTACTTAAAAACTACGCAGTTATTATTATATTTATAACTACTTGCAAGGAACTCGATAAACCTAATATTGTGTCTTTACTTCACAAATTGCACAGCAGAACTAACATTTACCGCCATTTGCAAAAATTATAGCATCTTCCGATATAGTGATATCTTTTGCGCCTACATTTGTGTATACGAGTAACATACTTTACTCAATAAGTGTGCATATCTTGTTACAGGTTATCCCAGAAGTAGAATGACAATGTAAAAGGGAAGTTAACCCAGCTGGGAGATGTCAAAAAAAATAACTAAGAAAGTGTCACCGTTTTCATCAACATAACCCACGCGTGAGTCATCTAGTACATTTGACTATAATTATGAGAAAAGTCAGTCTAAGTATGGTTTATAGATTTCACCCTAAAAGGACCCTATGGACACACTGGATTTTACACAGACTAAACAATTGTTTTCTAGGAAAAATGTTTAGTACAACATGCTTATTTAGAAATCTTATACAAGTTAACGCTTAACATTCACTGTCGTAATACAAATGCCCAAGGGGCCCCTTTATCGATTTTGTATCGTTCGAACCTACTGAAAAGTTATGTACTGTTTGAAAAGTGTGTCAGACGAGGGCGCAGTGCGGGGCACTAGGGAATCTCATGATGTCGACAATATCCGATTTACAAAAGACGACTGTATCGTGTGAAGGGTTACCATATCTCAGGATTTTTGGACTCTTCTCAGGATTGCGGCTGGATTTTGCAAATCTCATGAAATCTCAGGATTTTTAGAATTTTCAATAAAATACATATTACGTTTTAAAGTTATATTTTATAAAAAATTAAAAATAAATTAAAAATAATCTTCCTTTGGTAATAATTGCACAATTAAAATCAATACTTATTTATCCAAGTAGGGACTTATCAGTCATACTTAATATGTGAAGATACCTTTTTAAGTAAGATTTTTATTCTTTAATTATTGATTTATAAAATGCCCCACATGTTAAACTCGTCAAATTATTTTGAATTAAAAGTATAGCTCGAAATGAAGACACCGTTAGTTGCTTCCGGAGAAAATTCTCAAACTGTAAAAATCTCAGGATTTTTCAATGGAAATCAGGGCTTTTCTCCGGATTTTAGATTTTTTCATCTGGTAGCCCTAATCGTGTTTCGCAGCCTGATTCCTTGGACCCTGATTCGCAGCCGAATGCCACTTTGAGATTATTTCCGGTGCTCTGCTTGAAATATTCAGCGTCTGACGAAATAAAACTCTGCCATAAAGCAAGTTGACAGTTAACGACCGAATTCTTTTTAAAAGCACTAACGGCCGGTCTCAATAATAAACCAACAGTAAAACTCTGGTAGTTACCAGATCTGGATCTAGTAGTTATAGTAGTACTTATTTAAGTAACTGCTGTTTTTTACCCGACTGCGCTAAAAGGAGGGTTATGTTTTTTAAGTGTGTAAGTACCTAAACGGCTTGATCGATTTCAGCTTGAGAGGTGCCGTTATATAATATACATCTTATTTGTGAAAATGACACGGGGTATATCAAAATAAAAAAAATTAAAATGGCAGACTTTTGGCGCAATATTGTTTTCAAATTTTTGCGGACGGTGCGGACGGGGGAGGGAGAGGGAGACTTATTTTTCTAATATAGTCAACTACAGGTACAATATAGCAGACAAAATTATAAATATTGTCGTTTCGCCCATACATTTAAATCTAGACAGTGTTGCCAACTCGGTATCAGGTTTTCGGGCTAAAAACAGTTTTAAAAAGGGCTAGATTCGTCCAATACATTGAAAATAGGGGCTATGGCTTAATTAACAGAGGTGAGGGCGAAAAAAAAAGGTCGTCAGACTCTCTACAAGTATGATAATGGTAATTTTTTCGATATCTTTCACTACCTAAATTGGTTTTTTCGATCGATTACATCAACAACTTCGTGGAAAACCTGAATTTATCCCTTTTTTTCAAGATGGCGAAAAATTATTTTGGGGCTAGAAATTGGGCTAGGTGCTAAAAAATTATTTGAGGGGCTGAAAACCCGTAAAAAGGGCTAGACCTAGCCCCGAAAGGGCTAAATTAGCAATCTAGAATGAATGGACTATTATGAATGTTATGAATTGCCCGACACGTCGAACTCGGTATGTACCTACTGTGATGATACTGTGAAGTGATAATGAAGTGACTACATCTCGGATGTTCTATTTTTCATAATTTTTTCCTCCCTCTCTATCCTCTGATCTCTACCTCCTTTCCTCCGCTCATCCACTGATTAGGGTGTTCCCTAATGTATAGGGTGCTCCCTATGTATAAACATCATATCAGTTTAAATGTGGGTAGTAATAAATGATTTGTCTGGTACATGTGTGGCACAGGTTGTGACCTGAGCTAACGTTTTGAGTCACTATCAATTAGACGCTAGGTGTTATAGCTTTATTCTGTAGCATATTTATGCTGCGCTGTTTCAGAGACGGACGTCGCAGCAACAAACCCAGTTTCATATAAGTCGTGCAGCAGTGAGCGCGCCTAGTTAGTAGCTCACACTTATACCGCGAATAAATCGATCCATTCGCACAACCACAACACTCATTCAACCACGTTAATCTTTCATAGCCATTATAATAAAATTCGCTTAAGTACATATATTTGCGACTTGACTAATCAATTATACTTCTACTCGTTAGAGGTTTATTCTTGTTTAACAACGTTAATGTTGAAAAGTGTTGTTTAATAACGGCGAAAGAAAAATAGTTTCCCGGAAATGGCACGCGCTTGTTATCGGTTTTTTCACGTGGTGTCATAGCAGTTATGACTCGTGGATTTTGTGTTACAACAAAGTGCTTCTAAAATTCCGGTAAGAAAAATTTGATTTTATCTTTTTTTATTTAAACTGAGCTATAAAGTGTCTACATAAAAGGAAACGTAATCATGTTTGGAAAAATATTTTTTTCTGGTCTTTTGTTATTTGTAAATATATAAATATTTACAAACATGGATATAGTTATTTATTTATTTATTCTTTATTGTATTAACCTTAGACTAGGTTTGACAAAGGGCGGACATTGCCGTTGAAGAATTCACAGTTTTGTTATATAGCATTAAAACTTGCAAAACTGTGAATTCAGCTGGACTGGCATTGTTCCAAAAAAGATTTTCTCACTTGGACAACACAAAAACAATTAAAAGTCATATAAAATCATATACTTAATTCTTACGCGATGCCGCCATGTTGGAAAACACTGAAACAAAAATATTAAGAACCGTTTTTGTGGCTTCCATGTGGAGCAATGCTACTGACAAAGATTGTATTAAACTTTGCGCAGCCGATTATGGGTGGACTACAAACGAAAAAAATGAGTACGGACCTTCCTGTTTGAACAACTCGAGACCTATTTATTTATTTTAAACTTGGCACAGTTATTAAAGTCCTTTAGCTTATTTAGAATTCAAAATTGCATAAATGTAGATCAAACAGTTATTGATAACGTTTAAAAACCTGCATTTTGGTGACTGAATCACTGATAGAGGATCAAAAACCTAACCTAATTCCAGATGACCTAATAACTTGATATTTGGCATCAAGGTAGACTATTAGACGAATACAAAGGGAAAAATCTATGTAAAAACTGAAAATTATTGATATTAGTGAAAGTAGTGAATTAGCGGCTTCACTGTATAGAGTAATTTTACAAATAACAATAGCTATTTTAATTATAAAGAAATACTATTATAATAATTTTCAGACAAAAGGTAATGATATCTCATTAATAAATGTGATATGAGAGCCAGGTTAAAAAAAAGAATTGGGATCTAAACGGATGCCAATTTCTGTGTAGAAAATCCTAAAATTTTTGTCAATGTAATACAAGCTCTACATTTAACTTGGCTAGTTTGCACGTATCTACAGACTATATTATATTGGTATAATTAATCGTGCCCGGAATAGAAAAATAAATAAAAAAATATCGAAATAACACGCAAAGTAACATAAAACTAAATATGAGAACAAATGACAGCTGTCAAAACAAATGACAGTTGTTAAAATAAATGATGTAATTTGTTTGACAGTTGTCAACTGTCATTTGCTTGTTGTTGTTGATTTTTCAGCGTTGAATTGGCTGAAGTAATCCTCTAAGAAGTGAAAATCGTTCGTAGTAACGTATAGAACGTACGTATAGTAACGTATAGAACGTCCTAAGTCGTCACTTTTTTTTCAGTCGCAACGTGGCCTTTACCCAAACATATTATTTTAGATACATAGGGAAAATTATACACCTGTGAAAGTTCTTGGTGTAAAGGAAATCTAACAAAACCAAATGGAATATATGTTTAAGGGTTAGTAAAATACGTAAAAACTTTAGTAAATATAACGTAAAGGAAATCTAACAAAACCAAATGGAATATATGTTTAAGGGTTAGTAAAATACGTAAAAACTTTAGTAAATATCACTACCTTAACAAAAAAATTTCAGCAATAGAAATACGAGTATATATTTTTCGTATAAATTTGAGTTTTCAAACCACATACTAATAAAACGCCATTGTATGCTGCCGTAAAACCTATAAGAGGTTACTCAGAAAAGTATTAGTTACTAACTAAAACAAGATTTAGCTTCTGCTACTTTACTTTTTATGCAAGTACAAGGTTTCAGATCGATCCATCAAGTTTTCGAATTATGAACACAAAAACGACGCAAAATTGGATCTGGCGGATCCATTTTAAATTTCGTAATTCTGATGACGGATTTGTAATCAGCGATCCCAAAAATCCCCGAGTATGTGGTTTCAGATTGACCCATTAAGCTTTCGAATTATGGCCGAACTATGGGGCAGTTGGTTTCAAGGAATTCACAAATTAAAAAAGATGTTACAGACCATAGCTAGGTAATTATTCCCATTTTTGACTGAAATTCGAGCGATGATATTTATAATAAATAGTTCTATCACAATTATTTGTTTATTACTTATTTGGTAACGAAAATTCCTAACCTAAAAAGTAACATTAATATTTTTTGGACTTGGTAGGGTTTAGACCGTAAAAATTACTATATGATATTATAATATTTTCTAAGCTTACAGGTAGTATTCCTGCTATACCTTATACATAAACTTCCATTATTAAGGTTTTAAATGTTTGGGAAGTGACCATTTTTCTTTTAAAAAAAGGTTAAAATCTCGAAATCGGTGACACTTTTACTAAGGTCATTATTTGACTTAATAATAAATAACTACATTATTTTGGTAACAAAAGTGGCAGTGATCAATAGAAATGTATTTACTTCATATACCTCAGTAATCCTTCTGATGAATGCTATTCAGATAAATCGTATCATGTTCGCTTATCGAACACGGCAAGAGCAAAAATTTTGTCACCGATAATCCGATTACCATTCAGTTCAGCGGGCGCCATTTTGATTCATATAGCACTCGCAGATCGCAGCGAATTGAACCAAAGTTTTTTTTCATTATCTCTGTGTTTTTCATTTTCTTTACAGCCATGTTTCGACGGTATACATGTACTGTTTCTGGAATTTGTTCTCGATAAAAATGACGACGCCGCCGCTAATCTCGTCCAATAACGGACCACTTTGGTTCTACAAAGCTCGCTTCAAAGCAACAACCCATAATTGTCCCACTGCTGGGCTTGGGGTCTCCTCTCACAATGTGAGGGGTACAGGCCATAGTCTACCACGCTGGCCAAGTGCGGATTGGTAGACTTCACACACCTTCGAGAACTTTATGGAGAACTCTCCGGTGTGCAGGTTTCCTCACGATGTTTTCCTTCACCGAAGCAAGTGATAATTAACTTCTAATACGCACATAATATTTGAAAATTAGAGGTGCGTGCCAGGATTTGAACTCGGGCCCCTTGGTTCGAGAGACCAATGTTCTAACCGCTAGGCTATCACTGCTCCAAGCTCGCTTAAATTGTCATAAATAAAATCATTAGAATAGGAAATTGTCAACAGGATTGTCATGGTCCCTTGACTGATGACAGTTTATGAGATTATACATATTTTTGCTTGCTTTTACGAGTTATGATACTTTCATATACAGGGTGTAACACGGGTGGTGGATCAATGGTGGTCCAGGGTGGATCCAAAAGAAATAACTAAACCAGACAAATTATGAATCAAATATTTGTTTTGGTGTAGTAAAAAAAATAATTAAAGTTGGTATTTTTTTTATTTTTCGTCATTTTGATAGTACTGGCTGAAGAAGTTTCTTCATGGCAGACTCTTCGAATCGTGAAGACTTGAACCGCAGGAAATGATGCTTTGATGGTCAAACATCATCAACATTATCGTCGACGACTTTGGCGACATTGTTGCATATTTGCCCAGTGCAATGCAGGCAAATAACGGAGCCACTTGTTCCTGCTTTCCGCGCTGCGGTCAACTTTGCGGCGCGCTAAAGGTTTTAAGGCGCGTAGTTTTTATCGAAAAATAAAAAATAAAACAAAGTTTGATAATAGACATTTTTTTATATTTATCACGAGAAGAAAGAAAATAGACAAAACAAACTCACTAAGTCAATTTGTCAATAAAATTGTATTTCAGCCTAATCTGAACGAAACTTTGCATACCAAATTATTCTAATAGGTGTCACGTCAGGTATTTACGAGCGCCCAAAAGGCAGCCAAAACATTCCGAGGGGCTCAAGCGTCGGGTATTTACAAATATGCGGCCGGGGGACATCGTCGCTCGATGCATTTGTCCGGTAGGCATATGCTTAGTTGCACTAGGTGGCCCATCCTTTTTTCCTTACAATCATAAGAAGATACTTGGCTAGCGTTAATGAACGTAACTTGACGAACAAAGTGGGCAGCACCATCTCCATACACAGCAGCAGCTACAGCAGTATCTCCATCACCAGTTCCAAAGGTCAGCAGAGGGAGCCTGCAAAAGAATTAAATGCAATTAATCGAAGGCACAAAATTACCAAAAAGTACGTTGCGCGGTTTTTTCTTCGAGTTATAATGGGGGTATTCTGGTCTAGAAATTTGAAAAAATCAATGTTTTTTTTCATATTTTCAAAGTTTAGACCCTTAAGAATATGTCCTTAAATGGATTTTTCAAAATTCAAATTATTTTCAGAGATACAGTGGATTATGTGATGTACGAGTAGTATCTAAGCCGGCCGATCGGAGCGAATCACACAATAAAAGGTAGAGGTTCTCGGACGACTTGAGGACTCGTTCTTTCCAAGAATTCTTTTATACTCGACATAAGCCTTTAGATAAGCTAGTTTTCATTAGTTAGTAACCAACAAACCAAATTTTAGAAAAGTAACATACCTACATCCTTACATTGAATCAATCTAACAGCCTTAACGAAGATAATTATACAACTAGATATAATATAGCCTACATAGGTACGTGAAAACTGACCAAGTCAAATGTAGAGCTTGAATGACATGTTCTTTTGACTAAAATAGGCTTTTCTACACAGAACCTGGCACCCATTTAGATCTCAATTATTATTTTTTGTACATGCCTCTCATTTTACATTTATGTTTTTGATAAGATATCCTTATCATAAAGTCCACAGTATTGTACTAAAAATCGATCTTTTTAACACATTCTAACTGTACCTAACTTTACATTATTCTTTGTTATAATAGATTGAAATTGGGAGATTTTATAACCAGCATTTTAGATTTAATTAAATGTGGATTGGCGTACCATTCGAAATTCAAATTTTTATTCGAAAGTCGCGTTAATTTAATTTCAAATTCAGTCATTTGTTATTCTCATAACAGTGTTTTGTTTTTGGGAAATTTTGGTAGATTTTGGCGCCATGAATAAACTGAAAAATCGTACGATTTTCGAATATGAGTTCCTACGTGGAAATACCGCTGCGCAAACAATACGAAACATTAACGACGTGTATGGGCTTAACACTGTTTGCATAAATTCGATCGCATGGGTTAATTTAATTGCATAAATTAAATTGCAAAGGTTCAATCGTATAAATCTCGAAAGGAGAACCCCATTTTCCATATAAACTCAGGCCTAAGTAGACAAGACTGGAAATTGGCTGTCAATTAGATCATTGCAAAAGATTTAATTTCTCCAATTTTCACGGCTGCCAGCAATGGCCAACTAAGGAAATCCTAGAATGAATCACGTTAATTATAGATTATGATTATGTCATACTCGTGCCACAGTGCTATTTAATATGTACCTATGTTACACTTACTATAAACCAAACACCTACGAGTAATCATTACAAATGTAATAAAAATGGAAGACTTAAACACTTAAACTACGAGTTTAATGGTTAAAACTAAGTTGGCGGGTGTCTATTATACTATCTACTACTTCAATGGTTTTCACCCAAAACGAATGTCATAAAAAGGTTGTATAATAAAAGCTATTGCATATTTCAAGAGATTTTATTAGTTATCATTATAATATATTAATATTTTGTCTAGTTGTGCAGGAGGCGCTATATTTCGTTGGTACCTTGCCCAATCAAGATACCATAATATACCCATTATAAGTATGGCCACAGCAACCTCCTGATCTTCTAAAGATGTATAGGGTACGTTATCCAGTGTTCAGGACTTATTCTGAACCTTTGTCAGTCACAAAACAGGCGATTAAGGAGTCTATATTCATATAGTATTGGTCTGCAAGAAATTGTAGCGAAACTGCGAAACACATGCACCAAAATACAAGTAGGTACGAAAGCGAATACAATAGAAAATTAAAATCACTGTGTGCGTGTCGATGAGTTTCAATAGTAAATAGGACTCCAAATACGCTGAAAATATTTGATAGTAAAAATATTATACAAGAACACGCGTAGAAAGATGAAAGATCGATGACAAATATGACAATACAGTGGTGTTATTTATAAATACTATGGTTACCAAAATGACATTATGAGGGATTACATCATCTTTGTTGTCAATCGATTAATCGATGTCAAAATATTCGAAATGTAATAAATGTAATAGTAATTATAATATATTACATAGTTTTGATTTACATGGAATACGAAAATATGTAAAAAATAAATTGATATTATAATTATAATCAATAAATAATACATAAAATATATTATTATGTTCCATTAATCGATCATTATCAATCGATTCAATCGATTATAAAATCGTATGTAATGAGGTAAATACTGTGAAAACTTTTTTGCATTATTTTGTTCATTTGGCAACAGCAGCTGAAGCTAAGATTTAAATATGTTTATCTTATAAATAAGACGAATTTTTTGGTATATAGTTTACTCTTGTCTAGTTCGATGGTCTAGCACAGATTGCATATGGTTCGAGGCCGAAAAATGGGGATCTCCTTTTGAATTGAAGAACGAGTCTCGCGGTCAGCCCGTAACCATTGTCGACAACAAGGAATTGAATCCGATAGTGGAAGCGGATCAAACTCAATCTACGGCTGAGCTTGCTGAGAGCTTTGGAGTTAGTGTCAAAGCAACATTGAAGTATTTGCCTCAAATGAGAAAGATACAATAAAAAAGCTAGATAAGTAGGTGACACACGAACAAAGCGACCAACAGCGAGCCTTGTGCGTCGAAGTATGCATATCACTACTGAATCGGCATAGAAACGAGGGAATTCTAATCAAAGATAAAATCGATTGCGGTCGGTTGCTACCGTTTGACGCTGTATAAACGACGGCTATAATCGACCAAACAGTGGAGAAAGTGGTTGCTGCGGCTGGATTCAGTTAAACACAATATTGCGCGATTTTTCTTAAATAATATTTTAGGAAATACTTGTTAAAATCAACTAAATGTGTCGAGTGACGTGAGGGCGGGTTCACGTATTATAATGGACATATCAATATTACTCCAGTTATTACGTTCAATTCAATTCATCACCACTCGACCAGTTTTGTTCGACACATAATAGATTGGGCTGTTTGATCTTATGTATCGATATTTTTTACTCTTTTGAAATAAATAATAAAATGATCTGTCTAAGTTTAGACACAGAAAATTTGAAAGAATGGTGAAACACTGATCTTACGCTCGTTTGGTAGACCAACAACTTGAGCGAATAGGTACAGTCAAAAAGGGCAGTGTCCAAATAATATTTAATTTAAATAAAGGTTAACGATCTGCATTGCAGTGCCTACGTGTCAACTGATGAAAACGCCCGAGTGCACCATAAGGGTCCTTTCATACAGATTGGACAGTATTTATTGTGTTTTTAAGAGTTATGGGATATCCAAATAAGGTTGACTTTTCATTTCACTTCTTTTTTAAATCAAGCTTAAGAGCGTACGTTACGCGCTCAGAGTGAAAAATATGAGTAGCCGATGAATTGCCTCCACTGACGCAATGACGTGTTCTTCCGCCTTCGCACAGCCGAACAGCAACCTAATTCACGTAACTTTAAGACGCATCGATTAAGTTGCATTGACGCTGCAATCAAGTTGCAGTGACGCTGCAATCAAGTTGAAGTTTAGCGTTTAAACCGTATTCTCGTAATTTTTGAACTGCGCGTCAACTACCACGCATCCTGCGCGCCTGCCAAACTTTTGTTCGACTATTTAGTACTCTGTGTTTGTGTTGTCATATGAGAGAACAACTAAACTTATTAATTAATCAAATAAAATTTATTACGTTTCCATTAAAAAACGTTGAAGAATATTTACTTTTTATCCCAATAAGGATTTGAATGATATTTCTTATAAAAAAAGTGCATAAATTTGTGCTTCAGTTCACAAAAAACGTCATATGTTATCTCAATATGGCAGAATGAAGGTCTTCACGTTGCCTCGTAAGTCATAATGAAATTAGTAAAAAATTCAGAAAATCTTGACGCGCATCAACAGAATACCTTTTTGTGACGTGAGCGTTTTTACAAGCGCTCGCGAAAGCTAAGAGAATACGGAAAGCATCATTTTGATCGGAACGTCACTGCAACTGCACTGCAATCGAACTTGTTAAGTTACGTGAATTAGGCTGCTGATCCGTTTGCCTACTCTTTCTCGCTCGCGTAGCCGACCAGCTCCGATATTTCTCTCTCACTCCACGACTTCGCGTGCGCCACAGAAAATGGTCTCAAATTCTCAAACCTACCGAATTTTCAGTATACCTACCGATATGGGCTCTATCCTACTTACGGCGCCAGCGTACGGTGTGGCGGCACGGCTTGGGAAAAACCAAACAAGACTTGATTGGTTGAAGAAAGGATCCCGACTGTTAATCCTTCTATGGTATTACTGGTTCAGTATTACTTTTAACGACATTCTAAACTACTGGTCTTGTTTTTTTCTTTTTAGTTTATTTTACGCAGTCAGGTTTTTTTAATTTTTTTTTGTTGAATATAATGTTAACAAATCTGTCAATTTCACAAATTAAAAATATTCCATACCACAATACTCATAAAGTTTTTGCGGATCTCTCTTCAATTTCTCGAAAATGGTGTGAAACTCCCAATATTTAAGTTCATTTTGCCAAAAAGTTTTAACCCACCCATCGCTTGCTCTTTCGTTTGCTTTCTTCTGTTTCAAATAATCTTGCTACCGAGAATATTTCTTCATCAGAGCTATTTAAATCCGTATTTCAATTTAGCACCACACGTATTGACGCATCAGGAACATCCAGTCGACTCCGCAGCCGGTCTATGTGAAATTTGGTCGGCTTCGGCTAGTTCCCATTATTAAATCCATGCCGGTCTGTGGGAAAAGTCCCCGTCCGGTGCTCTCCGATTCGGTCTGTGTGAACGGACACTAACTATCGGCCTTGCAAGCTAATTGGAGCATGGATCGATGTCTAGATCTTATGTTCAAGTATAGCATCGCTCAGTTACTGCTATTAATATTCTATAATATTCGGGAAAGCCGAATCTTATCTGATATGGCCACTTTCGGCCAAACCGAAACTCAGGGTTCGTGAATTGTGCGTCGTTCAGCTAAGTTCGCGACTATCCCTTGGTCGCTGACTTTCCAAGAGAAGTCTTTAATTTAACAACTTTACTATATTTCTTTAATATGATGAAGACAGGGCACTTTGGCGCTCATCTGGATAGGCATAGGTGGAACATTGAACGAATAAAGGCTGATGATGATGATTTATTCATGACTTATTGACATTAATAAATAAATTGTTTCTTTATTATATTAGTTACATAAGTAGGGGGGGTTAGCCGTATTGGGGCAGCTTAGAATACTAACCCCAATCCCACGCCGGAAAGGTGTCGTAAAAGGCGACTAAATCCGGCCCGCTGGTGGAAGGGCCCTTGGAGGGATTATATTGGTAGTATTGATTTTAATTGTTAATTAATACCATTATTACTATTATTATTTCTCCAGGGGTTCGCCTGGATAGCTACCACCCTCGAGCATGAGTCAGCCGCCAAACGACTCGTCGTGTTCCGGCTGGGGGCTTGAGAGCCAGTTCTTTCTTTCTTTTTTTTCTTTCTTTCTTGGCCGGCAACGCATCAGTGATGCCTTTGGTGCTGCTGATGTTCATGGGCGGTGATAGCCACTTACCATCAGGTGGATCGTCAGCTCATTTACCGGCTATTTCCATAAAAAAAAATTGTTTACTGCATAGGAAGCTGACAACCATGGACGTCAGCAACACCGAAGTGATCAAGTTATCAAGTGAGAACCTATTAAATTGTAAGGCCCTAGGCGGGACATCAAGAGTCATTTGACGGCTAAATTGACAAGTGCGAGCTTGGAGAGGGTTCCGTACGTTGATTATGCATTTACCGTTATTTTTCTATTTGTAGTAAAACTCCATTATTTCTGATCACATGTTATAATTTCATTATACCTTTATATAATTACTTGGTTTATTCTATTTTGAACAAATTATTAATATCCCCATTATTCTTAAACATTATATTCTTAATCTAAAACTAACGAATAGTTTTCTTTTGTCCTACCCCTGTTAAGCGACCCGCCTTTATCCTCACACGCCATCTATATTTCTTTTTTTTTGACCGCCATTTTTGTTTTATGTTGCCGGTTTTTAAATAAACCTTACACTCGTCCATCCTGATCAGGTGTATGTCCCCATACACAGATCTAGAGTAAAAATAGTAACCTTACACTCGGCGAGGGAAGATCTAGCTAACATATACATTAAATAAAAATTTTAGAAAAAACGAGAGAGGAAAAACATTACACAAAATTATGATGATAATAATAACAATTAGCTTTCTTGCCATATTACAAGTAAACAATCGAGTTATGCAATTATCAAGTATGTAACAAACACGTGAAAAGTTACATTTGCAAGCTATTTGAATTAAAAAAACATAAAATACAATAGGTGGGTACCTACCTACAAGAATCACACATAACAAAATTTCTGTATTTCACGAATTTTGAAAATCCACTCAATTCAATTCAATTTTATTAAAAAAATGTCATATTAGAAAAATTACAATTATGTACGGTCACGTGTAATAATATGTATACATTGTCACGTTTTCAAAAATATCTAAACTTGTAACAATCCAGAAAGAAGTGAACGACAATTCGTTCAAAATTAAGTAACCATTAAACGATGTCAAAATAAGGTATACACGTTTATTCCACATTAATGTAATCGAAACAAAATCATAAATATATTCACACTTCGAATATCATTTTTAACTATCCATGACAATTTATTTTCTATAACATGTATACAATTGTACACATGTAATAGACATTGTCATGGCTACATTAAAATGATATTGGAAGTGTATACTTACTTTTGCCGTTTTTGTAACTTCCTTTCAAACCTAACCTTCCAAACTAGGCTTTTTATTTAAAATTTAGTTAAAATTTACCAAAATACTTAAGTAATTAAGTAGGCTGTGAGCAAGTCGTAAACTTCTTTGCGTTGTTGATCATTAGTTTTTAGTAAACCAAAGGGCAATCAAGATTTATTTTAAGATATATGAATATTTTAATTTATTTTTATTATTTTAATATTTAATTGTTAAAATGTAATTTCTACCAATAACTCATTCTGCATACATTGTGCCTTATTTTATTACTATAGTATCTATCCCTTTTTCATTTTAATTTTTACCCACAGCGGAAGGAACGAAACGAACGCGGTATATGCATTAGGGTTTAGAGGTTGTTTGTTAGTTAGTTTGTATGTATGTATGTATGTTACCGTTTTTTATGAAAACTACTGGGCCAATTTCATTGCAGTTTTTTGCATTCAAAAGGTATCACTAAAGAGCGGGTTTATTGATATATTTTATGTCGGTATGCCACCAGAGGGCGCTGCAGTAGCGTGATACGAGGAGGGGTTTTTCAAAATTTGTATTTTTATCCTCTGCTGTCGGTACCTACACGCTGCTAACTATTCCAATTTTTTGTAATACGCTTTTATACACACCCTCGTAGTAAGTTTTTACCTGTATCGTAGGTGGCATAGATGACACATAACAATCACAATAACACCTATGACTCGAGTACCAACAAATATTTAACTGTTTCATAAATATGTGTATGGAATCTAATCACTTCGCAGGCAGAGTCGCTCTCGCTACCAACTAGGGTACAGATAATTTCTACTTGGAAATTTGCAAGTATAATAATAATATCCAAATTCCGAATAAAACAATCAGGACGCCTTTTTATTAGTACAACATTAATTAAGAAAGTTACACGTCTTATTTTGAATTGCTTTATTTACAAAAAAAAAATCCTTTCTCCAAATTAATTAAGTACGCCGTAAATATGCTCACCAAAATGTGGCACTTTCATTGGTCCAATTGGACCAAGGTTACCACAAAGTATGTATTTTATTTTTAACTGACTTCAAAAAAAGGAGGAGGTTCTCAATTCGACTGTATTTCTTTTTATGTTTGTTATCTCAGAACTTTGGACTGGGTGAACCGATTTGGATGATTCTTTTTTTAATCGAAAGCTGGTGCTTGTGGTGTAGTCCCACATAAAGGAGAACCCCAATTTTCGGCCTCGAACCATATGTAATCTGTGTTAGAACATCGGACTAGACAAGAGTAAACTATATACCAAAAAATTCGTCTTATTTATAAGATAAACATATTTAAATCTTAGCTTCAGCTGCTGTTGCCAAATGAACAAAATAATGCAAAAAAGTTTTCACAGTATTTACCTCATTACATACGATTTTATAATCGATTGAATCGATTGATATTGATCGATTGATTTAAAGATTAAAGATTTATTAAAAGTTTTTATTTTTCATAAAAACAGTTTTACAATAGACATAATATGATTGTAAACAACGACAATAGTTGAGACTGTGTCGCCGCTGTTTACGCCCACCTCGGAGAAGCAAGAAATACAAAAAATACCTTAAATCTATTACAATGACATATTTGTGTGGATGTGCGTGTGTGTGTGTGTGCGTTTGTGTATGCATGCGTCTGTGTGTGTGTGCGCGTGTGTGTGTGTGTGTGTGTTTGTTTGATGGAACATAATAATATATTTTATATATTATTTATTTATTTATTTATTTATTTATTTTATTATTTATGTACACACAATAATTTACAGGACAGGTACAGTAGGGATATAATGTACAAAGGTACTGCTTATCTCTAATGAAATTTCTTCCAGCAGACCTGCGACTGGAGAGGTGACAGAAAGGTAGACCGTGCGTGTTCAAAAACAATATATACAAACAAAACAAAACAAAACATGTTTTATCGCATGTTTTATAATCGAACGCTGCAGGGGACATCGCAAAACCGATGGTATTATTTTGTTTAATATAAAAAGAACAATGCCCAAAAATTATTTTTTATTTTTGTTAGCGTCTTAAAACGTCAGTTATACCGAAGCAATTCAATTATTTTTTTACGTATTTTAAAATTAATACCTATACCCGTATTACCCAGCGTAAAATAATTTTATTAATAAGTGATGAATTGACTATAATAACAATGATGTCAACAATGTCAATTTTCATTCGGGCACTCACTTCAATACATAGCTTGTATCAAGCAACATAAAGGGAGACTTCTGGCCAATATTACAGACAGAATTTCGTTATAAATGTTGGTATGACAAATGTAATGATGTCAAATTTCCATATCCGGTTGTCAATCAAAAAAAAGTCAGAATAAAATAATTGTAAAAATTACAGGCAGCCGTAAGTCTCCCCTACTCTATAACTCAATGGTTATAAGAATTCAATCTCAAAATACTTTGGTTCTGGGGTGTGTCTGCTGAAAATTCTTATATATCTAAGCTCAGAAATTAAAGCGGCGATTTCTAGATTTTTTTTTATTTTAAGACGCTAAAGTTGAAAATGAAATAAAACGATGTATGGCAGTTGGGCATTGTTCTTTATATTAGGCAATAATTGCAACTTTTGTTGGTGTTACCGTAAATTTTAATAAAGAAGTTTACAAAAAAAATAAGATTTTATCTTTTTGAAATTTTATTTAATAAAATTCGAAGTATGAAGTCAGGGGACACGGTAAAAACGCAAGTTACAATTTTTGGCGAAAATGCCCAACTATTAATTTTTTGAAGGTAGTATGAATAATACGCTTTAAAAATTATTATAACACTAGCTGTTACCCGCGACTTCGTACGCCGAAAATAAAGATCCCTTCATTATAAAACATGTTTTTCGTAAATTGACTAACGAATAGTTTGCAAACAGACCACTCAATCGAAAAATGGACTTAGCAGACCCATATTATTTTTGAGAGACCTTTTCAACGATGCCCCACACTATGGGGAAAAAAATGATCCCCATAATACCTCTAGGAGAGGTACCCTAAAAACATATTTTAAAAAATATTATTCTACCAATTTAAAAGTTTAAATAAACATGTATATTCTTGCTAAATTACAGCTTTCTAGCACTAAGGGTATCTGCGATTTGCTACGGACGGATGGATGGATGGACGGACGGACGGGTATGACGAAACTCGGAAACTATGAGAATTCTGTTTTGACTTCGGAACCCTAAAAAGAGTCATAAAAGGCGCTTCATAAATAACGAATCAATCAACTACATATAGCAAAATTTTACCTTATCTCTCAGGAACAGGTTTATTTTCCGGGATAAAAAGTATCTTATGTCCTTTCCCGACCTCAATTCTATATCTGTACCAAACATCAAAATCGGTTCAGTGATTTAGGCGTGAAAGAGTTATCCCTCAGGAACAGGTCTATTTTCCGGGATAAAAAGTATCATTATGTTCTTTAGCTCAGTTCTATATCTGTACTAAATTTCATCAAAATCGGTTCAGTGGCTTGAAAGAGTTATCCCTCAGGAACAGGTCTATTTTCCGGGATAAAAAGTATCATGTGTCCTTTCCCGAGCTCAATTCTAATCAGTACTAAATTTCATCAAAATCGGTTCAGTGGCTTGAAAGAGCTATCCCTCAGGAACAGGTCTATTTTCCGGGATGAAAAGTATCATATGTCCTTTCCCGAGCTCAATTCTATATCTGTACCAAACGTCAAAATCGGTTCAGTGATTTAGGCCTGAAAGAGTTATCCCTCAGGAACAGGTCTTTTTTCCGGGATAAAAAGTATCCTATGTTCATTCCCGAGCTCAATCCTATATCTGTACTAAATTTAATCAAAATCGGTTCAGTGGCTTGAAAGAGTTATCCCTCAGGAACAGGTCTATTTTCCGGGATAAAAAGTATCATATGTTCTTTAGCTCAGTTCTATATCTGTACTAAATTTCATCAAAATCGGTTCAGTGGCTTGAAAGAGTTACCCCTCAGGAACAGGTCTATTTTCCGGGATAAAAAGTATCATTTGTCCTTTCCCAAGCTCAATTCTAATCAGTACTAAATTTTATCAAAATCGGTTCAGTGGCTTGAAAGAGCTATCCCTCAGGAACAGGTCTATTTTCCGGGATGAAAAGTATCATATGTCCTTTCCCGAGCTCAATTCTACGAGTATATCTGTACCAAACATCAAAATCGGTTCAGTGATTTAGGCGTGAAAGAGTTATCCCTCAGGAACAGGTCTATTTTCCGGGATAAAAAGTATGATATGTTCTTTATGATATGCTCAGTTACATATCTGTACTAAATTTCATCAAAATCGGTTCAGTGGTTTAGGCGTGAAAGAGTAGCAGACAGAGTTACTTTCGCATTTATAATATTAGTATAGATTGAGAAACGAATTAAAATAAACTGATTATATAAGCTCTTGTTTTATTGCAGTGGTCAACCAAAGGCTGAGATGATAATTAATAAAATTATTGTTGATAAAATTATTTCTTTGTTTCGCAGATTGGCTTCAACCCATTAATGGCCCACTACTGGGCACGGGTCTCTCCTCTTGAGGAGGCTTAGAGTATACTCCACCACGCTGCTCCAGTTTTGGAGGGGTTAGTGGGCAACCCGAGTGTCGGAAGTTTTCAAACCGCCCAAGGGCCTCCGACATGGCTTAACGACTGTTATGTTACGATAACAACCGGGACCGACGGCTTTACGTGCACTCCGAAGCACGGAAACGCTCAAAAAATTTTTGCCACTAGCGGTCACCCATCCAACTACCGACCGCGCCCGCTGTTGCTTAACTTTGTCGATCGCTTAGGATCGATGCAAGCTATGAGCGATAAATAAGAGTAAATTTAAAATATTTTCAAAAAATAATATTTTAATAATAATTATGGATCAATATAAATTGAATCACAACAGCCTAAGGGCTTATTTGCAAAATCAGTAAATATCTTTAAAAATTAAATTGCCTATGACTGTATTTGTCATGATCACTGAATTCGACTAAAATAATGAGTAAAGTTACAAAAACGGCAAAAGTAAGTATACACTTCCAATATCATTTTAATGTAGCCATGACAATGTCTATTACATGTGTACAATTGTATACATGTTATAGAAATTGTCATGGATAGTTAAAAATGATATTCGAAGTGTGAATATATTTATGATTTTGTTTCGATTACATTAATGTGGAATAAACGTGTATACCTTATTTTGACATCGTTTAATGGTTACTTAATTTTGAACGAATTGTCGTTCACTTCTTTCTGGATTGTTACAAGTTTAGATATTTTTGAAAACGTGACAATGTATACATATTATTACACGTGACTGTACATTACTAAACATTCATAAAAACAAAAAGAATTACGTAACGGACAGTTAAATATCTGATGATGTCAATAAAATTAAGTTAATGTTAATAATATCTTATAAAATAACCTTCATAAAATAAGAATACGTTGTCAACATTATTATAAATTACAATCAAAATTAGTTATAAAACAGTTAATCAAGTTTGCCAAATAAATAATAAATATTCATCTATTAATTAGATTGTAAGTGTTGTAATATAACAAACTGACAATGTTTAAAGAAACTTTTTTTGACGTGATAACGTCTATTAAATCGATGCCGGGTGCACGCACGAAAAATCATGACTCATCTGTTGCGTTCCGCGAGCGAGCGAACAATGGAGAAAGCGCCATCTATGATCAAAACTATATACACAAATAAGTCAGAAAGGAACTTGCTGAAAAAATAGTTTAGTTCAGGAGTTCTAGATGGCGTTGTAGTATAAAGATAAAAGTTTCTAATTATAAG
This sequence comes from Thymelicus lineola, assembly GCA_963932265.1. NCBI lineage: Eukaryota > Metazoa > Arthropoda > Insecta > Lepidoptera > Hesperiidae > Thymelicus > Thymelicus lineola. The sequence continues at coordinate 10,086,035 of OZ010680.1, forward strand.
TTAATTTCCAGAGATAATATTATATTCGAGCACTTCTTCATCAATGTTTTGTCATGACGTTGTCACGTTAAACTACCGCCCGTAAACCGACTTTACAAACAACCATTTTTTTTGTACAATTAAGCTTAACATTTTATTGAACTTATAGTCCATCATTATCAATGACCTGCTGCCAACGTTGGGGAAGCGACTTTATACCATTCAAAAATTGCTAAAACTTGGACTCGCGAGAGTTAAGAATTTCTCTCAGCCACTGTCCAATGTATCTCAGACATCAAAAGATTTTCCACTAATGTGAGCCTGTAACGATCGGAACAAGTGGTAGTCAGATGGAGAAATGTCCGGCGAGTATGCAGGATAGGCTAAAGAAATCCAGCCTAGCTCCTTAATTTTTTTTTACAGGTCATCGATGCGGTGTGAGGTCAGGCATTGTCGTAGAGGAGAAACACATTGCCATGTTTTCCTTTAAGATTCTCGGCTACTTTATCCAACATAGCACAATAGCGTTCACTATTTATGTCCGTTCCCTGCTGTAATAGTTCCCAGTAGATAACTCCGTGCACGTTCCGCCAAACACTCAACATAACCTTCTACGTAGTCATTTTAGATTTAGTCGTTGGTACTCCTCTTTGACCCGCGCTAAGCCACTATCGCTTATTGTTATGATTAACGTAAAGTAACCACTTATCTCCTGTAACTAGATCACGAAGCCACGCAAAAGTGCTATGTAAAGTCAGTAATTGTGTATAAATCGCTACTCGAATCAGCCGTTGCCCATCCGTCAATTTGTGGGGTACCTACCCATTGACCATGCATGTATACTTTACCCATCGCTTTCAAATGTCGATTTTTTGTGTCGCCTACTTAGCTGTGTGTTTCAAACGGAACTCGTAAAGTAGAAGGACGCGGATGTCTCATCTTTTCAAATCATTTTTTCCCATAATGCCACTCGCTACGTTGTCAATTATTGGACTGATAAACTGAGCGCACTTAATTGTATTCATACAATCATAGAATTTTCTCGAAGCTGTACAACTGTTCTGTTAAAATCACAAATGTACTTAAATTGGGAGTACATTAATCATCTGATAATGTAGTTTTATCCATTCAACAATTAAAAAATAGGCGAGCCTACCAGTAACTATTTGAAGTTAAACACCCGTGAACCTGTCCAATGAGCGGACTGAGCCTCTGATCTAGCCGCATCAGCAAACTGCAAGCTGCACCGAGTCCACGCCTAGGAAGCGTCACGAACCTCTCCCAGTGACTCGGTCTACCGCCTGCCGCACACTGTCTCGAACTTGGCTCCGACATCGTCTAATAACGTGGTCACCATACACTTCGGCATTTTCGCAAAAGCGTCGCCGAATGAAACCGTTGATCATTTTCATCGAGGTTCATTGTCTAGGACTCGCAGACAATAAAATAATGGTTAGAATTTATTTTCGTTTTCTTTTTTGTAACTCAAACTCAAATAACAATAATCATATAACTCAAATTTAATTATTTATGAAATTATTTTAGATTGTTGTATTTCTTCCGTTCCAAATTATATCTAATCAATAAATTTAAATGACCCTTAATAATGCTGCAACGCTCAATTATGTATTTCGATTCAAAACTAATCTGTTATGTGTGTTGCGGTCACCACGCTACTCTATTTGACTTATTTATTAAACTTCCGAACTTAGTTTGGAACATTCAACGCTACTTGCCTTTATTTACTCGTATTATAACTTCAGTAATTGCTCATCACAATAATTTAATTTTGCTATGATGGGAGTGTCTCACATCAGTTTTTCACCGTTTCACCATCTTTGGATCATCATGAATATTTTAAAACAGCCGAATAGTTCAGCCATTTTTATGGTTTCTGGTTTCTCGTAAACATAAAATATAAATAATTTTACCAGTTTAATGATGTTAAAAATATTATATGTATACAGGATGGATTTTTGAGACGGGTCAGTAAAAGCAGGTACCTTAACCGTTATAATTACAGGAAAACGTTCCTAAGAGACTATCCATAACTTTTTAAGATATTCTGAACTGCATTTACAGATTTTTGAGATTTACGGTCAGCGAAAAAAGTGCTAAAATCCAAAAAAAAAATTTTTTATGCCTATCGCTCCTACTTCGTATGGGGATCAAAATACTCTATGGGACAATTTAAGGTATGAGTACTAGAAATGTCAGAAAACGCTAAAAACATTTTCCATACATTTTGTACTGAAAAACGATAAATCAAGTCGTAATATTATTTAACGCCAAACAATCCTATTTCTTACTGCGATTAAAAGATTATTTAAGGCCTATTGAAATTATTGTTTCCTTAGTCATGAAAGGCCTCATAAAATAAAGAGTTAATTTGCCTACAATTGATAAAATAATACAAAGTCAAAGTCAAAGTCAAAGTCAAAATGTTTATTCATATAGGTATCACTGATATACTTATGCACGTCATTTTTTGGCTTTTCGGAAGGTGCTTTGTCGTGGAGGAGAAGAAAAGCCTAAAGAAACTCCTCAGAACATCTTTTAAAAAAATATTACAAAAAAAGATAATAATACAAAAGTATTTACTATTCTGAGCGGAACTGGTTGCAGAGCTGGTCATTTCCATGCGTCTTTGTCATTTAAATACTCGTCTACACTATAATATCCCTTGCCTAACAATTGTGTCTTTACACGTTTTTTGAAAGTTTCTATTGGCAAGTCACGTATTAATTTTGGGATATTACACTTTGATCAATTTATCTATTATTAATCTATTCAAATAAAAATAAAAACAAATGGTATTCTAATAAGAGCTGCATGGGACAGTTACTGAAACGTCACGAATTATTCTTATGTTTTTGAGGTTAGACATAGTTATAATAATATTATGTGACATTTGATTTTAGAGCAATGACATTATGATATTGTTTCGTCAATTTTTATTTATAACAACCACGATTGTAACGATACATACATTTAAGCTTAATTTGCAGGTTTTACTAGCGTTTATTTCTATGAGTATTTAATTACAAAATGTTACCTAATGATCAAAATATTAGTACAAGAGGTGTGAAATTCAGTTCTGAACCGGTTCAATTATTCAATTCAAATCATAATTTATAATGAACACATACAGCCGAGATGCAGTTCGACAACAATCAGATCAGCTCACAGCTCAACCGAACTTGCGGTTCATAGCTCCGGCTCATAGAATTGATCCGTGGACTGATCTGCAATTTAATAAATATTATCGAGTTATGCCTATTCAATACATGTCATAGTTAAAAATATAGTTTTCCTGAGAACTATAATTATGTATATTATATTATAGTAGTCTTATTATTAAAAGGACACTTTTAAGAACTTACAAGATAATCTTGTTTTACAAGGTAAGCTTTTCGCGAATTATTGTATAACACTTAATAGCAGAAATCTGAAAGTTTTGGGCAACATATCCGGGTGTGTAGCGTAACTTCTTGTGTATGAAGTCTTGCGATACTGTGGGTTTTATGATAAAGAATAAGTATAACGTGATAAAATAAAGGAAAATGTTATTTTAAAATACAACGAGAGCGTATGAGAACCTGCAATATTACCAAAGCGTTCCTGGTCAGCGTTCATTTGTGAGCGTGCACTTACCGCTGCAAAAAAACTAGAAAAGGGCTGATGATTTTGAAACAACTAAACAGATTTTTTTTCAATCATACCTAAGAACACTCTCGCTCAAGTCACCATTTAGCCAAACTAACTGAATAAAAATCAGTTTATCCGTTAAGGAGGTACAATACCACAGACAGATTCAGTCAATATTAAACTTAGCAAGACTTTTTTTTAGGTCCCCAAAAATAGTTTTGAAATAATTTTCAGGCGCAAAATTTTTATCATCTTCTTTGGTGTAGGTACAGTACGAGTTTTATCAGTTTGATAAAACAAAAATGGAAGATTCTGAGGTGCAGTTAAAGTTTGTGCGTAATAAAGGGAATTGGACTTTCTTGCACCGTGGACATCATTATAATTGCAACAAAAAGATAAAAAAAGCAAAGCAACAACCCATAATTGTCTCACTGCTGGGCTCGGGGTCTCCTCTCAAAATGTGAGGAGTACAGGCCATAGTCTACCACGCTGGCCAAGTTCGGATTGGTAGACTTCACACACCTTTGAGAACATTATGGAGAACTCTCAGGTGTGCAGGTTTCCTCACGATGTTTTCCTTCACCGAAGCAAGTGATAATTAACTTGTAATACGCACATAATATTTGAAAATTAGAGGTGCGTGCCAGGATTTGAACCCGGGCCCCCGCGTTCGGGAGACCAACGTTCTAACCACTAGGCTATCACTGCTTTTAAAAGATAAACGCTCTACTAATTGGCGATATGTCAATCGTTCTTAGTGTTGTGGATCTACATATAACGATTGATAGTACAGAAAAGAAAAACAAAGTAAAACAAAAACAAAGTAGAAAAACAAAGTATAATACTGATTTTCAGAGAAAGCTTTTTTTCTAAATTAGAAGACGTACAAGCTCCAATCGTGTTATCGAAATATTTTTTGCTTATTGCGGGACACTATCGGCTTGCAAATGAACAGTTTTAGGTGTGATTTTGGAACAGTAGTTATGAACAGTGTTCACTGCGGACCCACAATACCCTTGGCACTTGACACAAGACCCACGATACCACCAGGGGTATCGCCAGGGGTATCGTGGGTCCGTAGTGAACAGTGTTAACAAAATGTTTTCTAAGACCAACGTTTTCTTCTATTTATTTCATTATAAAAGAGCGGTGGAGAAAAACGCAGAAAGATTTAAATTAAAGGAAGCAATGGAGGGCAGAAAAATTTTACCATTTACCCTTACCATTTGATAAAATCCATTTGGCTGGAGATATTAAAAATAAGCCCCAATACGACAGAAATGGCCTGATTCAAGAAATATTTCGAGAGATAATGGGTGAAACTACTATTTAAAACGCTTAGTTACTCAGGAGGTCTTCATCAAATAACGTGGAGGGTTGGCATCGGCGTATTACCAAAATGGCCCAATGTTGGATTACTATATCTGTTCATTGTATTTCAAAAGAGTCTAAACATTTCGATTACGTCATCAAAAATAATTTTTATTACTCTTCAAAGAAAAATCGTGTAAGTCTGTATCTGTAATCATTAGCTTTGATAAAACATTGACAAATACACAAAGAAATAAAAAAAATAAATTACTCCGTTGCAGTTTTAGTTAAAATTTGTATTCTTCAATATTTTTCAAAAATAAATTTGTATTCGTTCCACCGCAAGTGTGGCTCTTCCGGCTTTCTTGGCGATCCACAGTTCGGTCACCATCATCAGCAATATTTTAAATTTAAATCAAGTTGATGTTCGGGTGGCAGGCTTGAGTCAGGCTTTGAATGCTTGGAGGACCATGTTTCCGCTGGAAAGTATCCCCGTCGACGGTTCTAAACAAAAAAATTGGGACATTCCTGGAATCAAGTCGACTCTCCTTGATCAGTTAGAGGACAACACGGATAGGGCGAGACTGTTAGCAGTTTCTGATGAAAATTCAAGTTACTGTACGCTCTGCCTTCACATAATCTTGGCACTGTCTTAGATGCTCCGATCTTACGCATCTCCATATGTCTCCGACTCGGCGCCAAAGTCTGTGAGCCTCACTTTTGCATTTGTGGCCAAAGTGTGGATCAGTTGGGTCGACATGGTCTATCCTGCTCTAAGAGAGCTGGCCGTTTATATCGCCATGGCACAATTAATGACCTGATCCGTAGGGCTCTTGTCACCGTGTCTGTACACGGCAGCATTAGAAAGATGTGGCAGACATTAGAAACATGTGGTATGTGCAGGGACGATGGTAAGAGACCAGACGGTGCAACTCTTGTGCCATGGAAATTAGGTCGCACCTAAGTGTGGGATGTCACGTGTGTAGACACTTTGGCCCCATCTTTTGTGCAAGAAACTTGCAATAAGGCTGGGGCCGCAGCCGATCGCGCCCTGTTTCTAAAGCGTCGCAAATACTCTTCTATTACAGAAGATTACGAGTTTACGGCGCTGGCAATTGAAACTTTGGGTACGTGGTCGGCAGACATGAAGTATTTCATGAAAGACATGTCGAAACGACTGATCCGGACTTCTGGAGACCCGAAAGCTGGCAGCTATTTTGCTCAAAGAATTAGTTTAGCAATTCAGCGGGGCAATGTTGCCAGCGTTCTGGGTACAATGCCGAATTTAGGGATTTTGGATAATATATATTTCTTGTAAATATTCTTATTTTTATAATCATTTAGTTTAAGATATTTTTATGCATAGTCACTAATATTATTGTCTTAAATAAATAAATAATTTTGTAATAAATAAATAAAAATTTTAATTTGCAATAGTTCATACATTTTTTATCGAAGATAGAATATTATTTTTGTGTTTGTTGCATTAAACTTTTGTCATAAGGAAAACCTTTTAATAAATAATTTGTTTTCGTTAGATCGCATTTTATAAATGGTATGATGTGTGAACTGCAAAGTAAACTTATATGCATAAGATGGTATAGTAGCAGTAGGTAGTAAAATCATTTTTTTTATTATTTTATTTTTTTTATTCAAGATATAACAATTAGGAATTAAGGATTGCAGTGATCGCCTTGCACAAAGTGGGTATGGATCCATCGGTCATATTCCAGACACTTCAAAAGCTTGGTATCAGCCGTATGTTCGTATATCGTACAATCAACAGATACAACAACACTTCGTCTGTTGAAGACCAGAAAAGATCGGGGCGGCCGCGTGCTGTTAGAACTACAAAGGCTGTTAATGCTGTTAAAGCCAGAATTCGTCGAAACCCCATTAGGAAGCAAAAAATCTTATCGCGAGAAATGAAGATTCCCGCTAGGACTCTGTCGCGTATTATAAAACAAGACCTGAAGCTCGGTGCTTATCGTCGATATACAGGACATGCCCTAAATCAATCTTTACAATTAAAGAGAGTGGATCGATCAAAACGCCTTCTGTCGTGATACGCAGGTGAAAGACACAGAAATATCCTCTTTACCGATGAAAAAATTTTCACGATTGAAGAATACTACAATAAGCAAAATGATAAAGTGTACGCTCACAGTTCTAAAGAAGCTGCTCAAGTGGTCGGGAAGGTACAACGTGGTCATCATCCTGCGTCAGTGATGGATTGGTGGGGCGTGTCTTATCAAGGAGTCACAAAACTGCATTTTTGTGAAAAAGGAGTGAAAACTTCAGCCAAAGTGTATCAACATACAGTCTTGGATCATGTTGTGAAACCTCTAGGCAATACTCTTTTTAAAAACATACCGTGGACTTTCCAACAGGACTCTGCACCTGGTCACAAGGCACGAACTACCCAAGCCTGGCTTGAAACCAATGTTCCGGACTTTATAAGAGCTAAAGACTGGCCCTCATCTAGCCCAGACCTCAACTCATAGCCTGCTCTAAACGACACGGCGACATTGAGTCTCTTAAAAAATCTTTGGAGCAAGCAGTGGCGAAATTTCCCTTGGAAACAGTGCGTAAATCCATAGATTCGTGGCCAAACAGATTAAAGACCTATATAAAAGCCAAAGGTGGCCATTTCGAATAGAATATTTTTTTTATTTTTTGCTGATACTTTAATAAATATGTAGGAATAAATTTTATTAATATTACATTACTTCATTTAAAAAAAAAGCATTTTCATTTGTAACAGAACTTATGGCTGGACTAGTTAGATGTAAAACTAAATAACACTATAAAAGCATTAGAAATAATGAAAATTATGTAAATAAGTTACAGTTTTTTTATTTTTTATTAAACACCTTAACAATATCCGACCCAGAACGTATCCGAAACGCAGGTGATTCCTTGTCACGTATAACACATATACGTGTCTCCGTACTTCCAGCCATGATTTCGACCTTCCTCACGTGCGCTGCGAAATGTCTATATTAATGTGTAATTACGGCCCGTAATATGTAATTACGCGGTACAACGCGCCGTAAAATCGTGTACATTGCACCGGCAAGATTACTCCCTAATTTCGTCATTTAAGTCAGACAGATAAAATTAGTTCCAGCTTCTGTACTCATGAAAATGTGTTACTAAGTTTGTGGAACTAACAGAAACTGGCACTATTAAAAAGCACTATTAAAGTTTACTTGAGTACTTCTAAACGGTGCAATATTCTTGTTTCTTTAGTCCTGCACAAATTAGCACTAATTAATTATAAATCGTGTACAAATAAAAGTGCGCGTTAAAGTGCGTGTTAAAAGTGCGCTTAAAGAAAGAAAGAAATAAATACTTTATTCCACCAGTTACTTACTACAGATAACAGGTATGGATAAAATAAAAACAAAAACATTACACAGTTAAGCTTTCTGCTGTAAGCACTAAGGAAATGGATCGCACTCAGTAATTGCTATGGAGAACCACAGCACTGATATTCTGTGCGAACCAGTTTTGGAGTGCAGTTCGTGCTACTGTATTATATTATACTTAAATTAACGTTACTTAAACGATTCTGAAGTTCAGCAGACATGCAAAGGTTACCTACTTAATTATAATTTAGCAAACATTTATTTCAATATTCCCAGCCGAAAAAAATGTTCTGGCGTGGGTGTCGTTACCCTAGCAGGAAACGTTTTTGTTGAATGACTAAAAAATATCAGAGCCCAAATTTCTAAATTTTCTGTAGTATCTAAGTGACGAAATTCCGATCCATCTACCTGGCGTAACCCGGTTACTGAAAAGGCCGATTGAATTAATACAACGAGTGAACAATGGGGAAGCTACAAAAAGTTGAGCACGATACAATTCTACTTTCATAAACGACGTTGCATCTAGATTCATATTTGATCGTTCACCGATACCGTACTCATTCTTTCATAACTGATTTCAATTTAATACGAGTATCACAATACGCTACCTTTCTGCGCCCGTATTTGAAATAACTCTCAACTATATGACGCTTAGTTAGTAGAATCGAATAGCAGGTATGGCCTTTCTGTGTAAATTTTAGCGAGCAACCATCGAAATTATTATTACATGATTTTGAAACCCATCGCGGATTTTGTATACATTATACTGCGAAATTTATATTATATCTATGCTAATATTCGGCTTCCACATTGCGGCATTGCGGCAGGGTGATGGATTTTTTAATTTCACAGATGATCAGCTATGGTTAGTGCCCCCATCAGAAACACTAAGGAATCACCGTTGCGTTACCGATGAAGAAAGAAGAGAAGGAAAGAAATAACTGGCACCCAAACACCCAAGCTTTCAGCCACTAGAGAGACTAAACCTATGCAAATTGCGCAACCTACATCCTCTATCACTATTAATAATATCAATGAGATAATATCAGTGTTCATAATGTAATAATCTTTATGTGAAGCCCTAAAACCAAAAGGGACGTCGTCTGTCGCCTTTTACGACCCTAGATCTTTATTACCCATGTAACAATTTTATACGTGAAAACTTGTATGTTCAATTATCTATTTACATTAGCTATTTACATTCTAGCCGCATTCTATTCTATTTACTCTATGCCGTCATGGAATGAGGTCAGATAAGCCGGCCCAATACGGCTTTTGTGAATACCCTACGTCTCACAGGGAGATTAGCCCTGTAATTGGACCATTCAGGGTTGAAGCAACTTCAAATACATACATATACTACGGTATTCCTATATACTTTTGTAAAGAAAATCTCATCTAAGTTATTAATAATAATAATACGTATAACCTGGTTGGATGAATACGTCTAAGATTCTAGTGAAGATCAAAAAAAAGTGTCGCAGCAGCGAGCTCTGTAGCTCAAGTGTGAGTTTTCGCAAGCATTTACTTCACCAACGCGTTTGCGTCTATGCAATCAAAATGTATGGAGTTATTGTCAGCGCCTCTAGCGGGCAGTTAAAACAACTACACTGCGAGTGTGAGTTTCAAAATATCGTTTACGTGAACTTTTTAGTCAACATTGAATGTAACCATTCGAGTGGAGGTATTTTGACGTGTGCGATGTTTGACTAGTGAAACGCATTGTTTGGTAATAGGTCGTCATAGTAACAAAACATAATAGTAGTCATAGTAACAGATGCTATGCTATTGTTTTATCTCATTTGTTCTTTAAGCTTAAAGCGAAACAGCTATAGCTCATTGATAAAAAAAACATAATGCGCCTAAAATAAGTTTTACTTGACTGCCTTTGTAAGCTTAGGAATAGTGTACTTTTAAAATAAGTAGCTCGAGTGTAAGTTTCTAAAAAAAACTAAAAACTCAACTATCACGGGAATCGAGATGACTCAAACATTTTAGTACACGTATTTTATGCGAGTGTGAGTTCCTTAAACATCAACGAAAAAGTTATTCGTTTGCTCACTTCGTTATTAGCATAGTTGCACTTACAACTCATCTAATTTTAAAAGTACACTATTACTAAGCTTACAGAGGCAGTCAAGTGAAACTTATTTTAGGCGCATTATGTTTTTTTATGAATGAGCTATAGGTGTTCCGCTTTAAACTTAAAGAAGAAATGAGATAAAACAATAGCATCGTGATGCTATGATATCAAACATTTGATGTTTTTGTTACGCACATTACATGAAAATAAAAAAAAATCATACCTTATGAATATTACTTTAATTACGAAGATGCATATATAGCACGAGTTGAGTTGGCGTAGCGCCTAAGAGCTCGGACTCGAAATTCGATGGTCGTGGGTATTCCCCGTATGGTAGATTTTTCAATTTCTCAATTTTTATATAATTCATTGGCCAATTATGCAAAGAAGTTAATTATTAATTTTATTAATTTATTTATATGCAAAGATAGAAAAGGTAAAAATTAGGATTTTCGAAATAAAGAGCATACGAAAAAACTTTGTACATGAAAATTCAAAACTTTATTCATTGACATTCGATTATTTACATGTGTCGGGAATCGAGATGATATAATGGGATGCTTTAAAAGAGGCTCGGAATATAGGCCGTTGTTTTCGCTGATGATTGCGCTTATCTTGAGCCTGGGCTTCCGCCAACATCTTCCAAGCAAAGTAGGTAATTACGCGCTGCTCCATTCAACATATTGCTTAATCAATTTTCACTTCATACTGTAAGCCTATTTTAATAAATGAATGTTTAGCGACCCTACATTTGTACATTGTAGATGAGCAACCCTGTTTTGGTTACCATAGTATTTGAGAATAACACTATTGTCATTTCATTGTCAAGTTAAAAATAGCAAAATAGTATTGTATTATTGGAAATATTGAAAATATAAATATGCAAAGAGAAGGAAAAATTTATGTGTAATTTTATTGTAAATAATCCCTGAGGCTATCCATAATAAAATCAAATAAACTATTACCAAAAAATGCGTTTCACTTGTCAAACATCAAGTGAGTAACTCTACTACTATGGTTGCGTATTTTTTCAATAGTTAACTACAAAATAGTAACTTACACTCGCGCACACGTCAAAATGCCTCCACTCGTATGTTAAGTTACATTCAACGTTGACGATGTATAAGGAACACACTCGCATAAAATATGTTTACTAAAATGTTTGAGTCATCTCGATTAACGCGATAGTTGCGTTTAGCCGTTTTATGTTAGAAACTCACACTCGAGCTACTGAGCGCCGAACCGCAGATATTCTCACCGTCGAGACTGTGATAAAGCGTGAAAAAATGTATTTGTGAACCCATCCATCTGCACAACATTTGCGCTAATAGATAAATAAAACACGAAAATTGTTTGTACCTATGTCCGATATAAACTTCGAAACCATCCAATCGATGTGCCTTAAACCTGTTTAATTTGAAAGACGATAGCGCACAGATGAAAGTTAACGAAAAAAAAACAAAAAAAGTTTTATCTGCTAGTTTATCCGTATACGACACGCTATCTCGCGAAGTCTAAAATCTGATTATTAAGATAACATAATCAAATAAATTTTTATTAAGACACAAAAATGTTAAAGTCAGTACATTTCTCCATACTAAATGGGCATTCTCCTTTTAATGTAAGTATTTTTTTATTTTAAAAACTTAGACTATTAGATTTATTCGAAGATGTTAGATTTCCGCCCTCCCTTAATCAATCCCCCAAAAATTAAATTTGTGAAATGTATTTCTAATCTTTGTACTAAATGACAATATGAAACATAATCAATTTTCATTTCATCCACGCATATTCCCCTCACTTCGCTGGTCTGGCAGAAGCTGGTGTGCGGTCGACAAAGCATCATTTATCCAGAGTGTTAGGCAATTGTCATTTAACGTATGAGGAGGTAAACACTACGTTAGTGCAAATTGAGGCGATATTAAACTCCAGACCGCTGACTCCGCTATCGTCAGACCCTGAAGACATGATGCCGCTAACACCGGGACATTTTATAATTGGAAGACCATTGACATCTCTACCATCACATGACCATTTTTACCATTCAGAACATCTTCTTTGATACGGTTCGAGCGAGTAGAGCAATTACGCCAACATTTCTGGGCTCGCTGGAGTAAGGAATATATTTCGGAACTCCAACTTCGTACGAAATGGCGTTCCAGCAAGGGTCCTGTTCTCAAGATGAATTCCCTTGTTCTTCTAAAAAAAGACAACTTCCCACCATTAAAGTGGAAATTGGGTCGGATCGTTGCATCCTGGAGCAGATGATATTGTCAGAGTCGCGGACGTCCAGACATCAGGCGGTCTGCTTCGCAGATTGCTCAGCAAGATCTGTCCGCTTCCAGAGATTGATTTGGTTGAAAGCTAGGCTTACAACGCCCAGGGGCATGTTTAGGCAAAGTGCCTGCCTAATAAAACCTTATGATTATTTTTATTTTCCTGTTATGTCTTTTGTTAATAAGTTTATGTCACTTCTGTCATTGATTGTAAATTGGTATTAAAGGAGAATGCCCACGGACAGTATCGCTAAATCTAAGTTGTGTCACTACTTCATGAAATCAGTAATTCCTATTATTAATTAAAACAATTTTTGTAAATATTACGAAATAACAAATTCTCCGTATAAAAACTGACCAAAATAAAAGTCATCATCTTGATCATTTATTTTGTCGCCATTTTTGCCAACTGCCATTACAAAAATACGATTAGTGATGGATCAAGGAATCGATAAGTTTAGGTGAGATTCGATTATGTATGTAAATTATGATTCACTTTAAAAGAAATCGATATCCAAGTTGAACGAATCGATTCTCTATTGAATCAAGTATTAAAGGATTGTTTTTCGATTAATGACGAGATTTTTATGCCCCAACTCAGAATTCACTTAATGGTTATTTAAATCGCTCCTTAGTACAGAATTTGTATGGCGATTCTTTACTAAGGAACGATTAAAGTAACCATTAGTGACTCTGAGTTAGGGCGTTAAACATGCCTTGTAAGAGACGTTTTTAAGTAACGCTATCTTTGATCTTTTGAATGCATTCATAAATATTTAGTTAATTCGTTCAAATTATCTACCAAGTACCTATGACCAATTATTTTGGCGTCAGAAAACAGCAAACAATTAAAATAAACTAATACTGCAGCCAATTTAGGGTTGTAGTCGCTAGATTCTTAAAACAGTCCGATTTAAGAGAATTCATCGAAACGAATTAGCGCTTAAGATCAATCTGTCAATCGATTCCAGATCAACATACTTAATCGATTCTTCGATAAGTCAATCTCAGTTTGACATTCCTAATCTACCTGACAAATAATAATTATTGTGTGAAGTTTCCGACAGTTTATTTTGAACTTTTGAATTCAATAAATATTATTTCGTGTTTGATTCGTTTTGTTCTTTCAATTTCCATTAAATGAAAGTCAAAGTGATAACAAGACAGAGACTCCATTAGTTAAGTTATTGTGTTAATACCTATTTGACCACCATAAAACGAAATCGTGAGATAAAAGACTCCATTTTAAGTTATCGTGTTTATTTCAAATAAAAACTAATTAAGTAATATGGAAAATCCCATCTCTTCGTTGCATTAATTGTTCCCTCCGACTGCGATATTTGCGCTGGCAGTCGTTGAGAGAACTTAATGATGAAACCTACAATACATTAGCGTCTTGGATTTCACCTACACCGGTAAGTAATAATGTTTCAGCTTATGAGGTGTTTAAACATTTCTTCTCATGCAGTTATACTCGTATTTATTATCTTTTCGCGGGATAAGGTGCTGATTTTAACAGATTCTCTATCTACAGTTGTCTACAATTTCGAAAATTCTAATTTTAGTGGTTTTTCATTACCATATTGCTGTTGAATGCCGAGAATTATAAATATTTTTTATATGTAATTAAAAGTACTAAAATCATAGTAAAAATTAAGCTCAATCACATTATAGCACAATAGATTTGATAGCGATACTGAGTTCCATAGTCACTTGGGCAATCTCCTTTTTCACTGATCATCAAGTATCTTTTTCCTTGCAAACAATTATAAACCCTTAAAATATGAGTACTTAATAAAAGTACTTAATAAAATACAAATTACATTCATGATTTCAAACTGTTCTTCGATCTTTCGCATCAAAATGTAACGAAAATGACTATATAATAGTTATAAATGCTGATCGACGACCTTCATCAAAACATCCAGAAGGCCATAATGAACCAACAATAAACGAAGTATCTGTGCTACTGGTACATCAACATTCTGATAAACGAGATATAATACTTCACAGACATGATAATCGTTTGCAGAGAATCTTAGAAACTCATAGATCATAATGCTTTAAAGTATCCTCTAATTTTTGTTTACGAGGAAAACGGATATAACTTTGCCGTCTATCAAATCGAATCCAACATAGGCCAACCAAATTTCCAAAAGAAATTATCCGCTCTACAATACTATTGTTACCGATTAATGATTAGAAAAAATTAGTACAATCATTTGCATAATTTCAAACAATTATTTAACCAATACTTAGTTGACGTATATGCTAAAATCGAAACAGAAAGACTTATTTTTATACGCACTAATCAAGAGAAGCTTCGAGTTGAAAATTATATTCACCTCCAAGACGCAATCCATCAGAATGAGAATGTAGAGGACTTGGGTTAGTTATTCTACCTTCATCGTCTACGGGAGGACCTAGATATATACACCAGCGAACACAGGATGCGTTTTGTTATGTTAGAAAATATGGACGTCCTGATCTTTTTATAACGTTCACGATAAACCCTAAATGGGAAAAAATTACAAACGAACTTTTTACAGGGTAGTTGGCGTCTGATCAGAATGATGTTGTAGCAAGAGTTTTTAAACAAAAATTTAAAAAAACTGGTGGATCTCTTGAAGAAAGGAAAAATTTTCGGTTGCGTTCGCTGTTTTATGTATAGTGTAGAATGGCAGAAGCGTGGTTTGCCCCATGTCCACATTTTGATATGTTTAGAAACGAAATTAAGAGCTGAGCAAATCGACGATATTCAAGCAGAATTGCCATATCAAGAAGTTGATCCGGAAATATTTGATGTTGTGAAAACCCACATGGTGCACGGTCTATGTGGTTCTTACAATCCTCGATCTCCGTGTATGAAAAACGGTATCTGTAGTAAAAAAATGCCTAATTTTTTTTAATTTTTTTGCCACAGATACTGTTATAGGTGAGGATGGTTATCCATTTTACAGACGTCGTTCACCTGAATATGGTGGTATAAGAACGACAATCCAAACACGAACTAACTCTATCGATTCTTTGCCATACGAAGAAATACCATGTTATTGTGCAGGGTGTACGGTAAAACCCAAAAGAGTTTGTGTTTACACCCTATTAATATGTTACTTTCTTTATTGTCAATTAAAATAATAAATAACCAAACACATTTAATAACCAAATGGAATATTCCAACGGCGACGCCGAGGTACTCCTGTGGAGGGTCATCCCAGCATATTTAACGAGCATACACTTGGGAGAATATGTACAATTCAGACCAATAATCTAGTGCGGCACTTTAACAAATGCCCGTAGAACCAGCTGCGCATCTAAATTATGAGAGCTATTCGCCATTATATCCATTTTCCGTAATGTTTCGAATCCCACAGAGTTATGGTACAAGTTTGATGATCATTTTACGGATGATTATGTAAGACACTTCCAACGGCATTACCCAGATACAGACATAAATGCTCATTTAGAAATATTCACAAATAGAGCATTATTTGCATTACTAGAGGTTGACCATCACAAGCGACCGATGAAATTGGTGAAAATTTAAACAGGGCCCGATGAAATTGCGACCACACAGCGACCAATGAAATTGGTGAAAATTTGAACATACAAATTTTGTCTCTGTTGAACTTCAAAATAATATAAATCATAATGAACCACGATTAAACGACGAACAAAATCAAATTTACCGGCTCCTAATTGACAAGGTGAATGCGAGTGCTGGTGGGGTGTACTTTTTAGACGCTCCTGGGGGTACCGGCAAAACATTTTTGATTAATCTTTTGCTGGCCAAAATACGTGCAGAAAAAAGATTGCCATAGTCGCTGAGTCGCATCGTCCGGCATAGCGGCAACATTACTTCCTGGGGGCAAAACGGCGCGTTCTATGTTTAAAATCCCACTAGATTTAGACCGTATGGAAAATTCAGTCTACAGTATATCCAAAAATAGTCACAAAGCCAAAATACTACAAGATTGTGTATTTGTATTATGGGAGGAATGCACTATGGCGAATAAAATTTGGCGAATAGAAGCCGTGAATAGGACGATACAGGATATAAGAAGTAATAATCCATTATTTGGAAGAGTCATATTTTTATTCGCAGGAGATTTAAGACAAATATTACCAGTTCTAACTAAAGGTACGCGAGCCGATGAAATTAACACCTGTTTAAAACGTTCAGTACTTTGGAAACATGGTATAAAACTCTATTTAAAAGAAAACATGAGAGAACATTCTGCCTATTCAGCCGATTCATTTAGCAAAATTCTTCTCGATGTCGGATAGGGAAAGTGTCCAGAACTGAATAGTACTCATGATATAGAACTATGAACTGATCTTTGTCAGGTTGTAGCGGCCACTGAAATTTTAATACATAGTATTTATGATGATATTCACAATCTCAATATGAAAGAAGATTCGTGGTTGTGTGAAAGATCAATTTTAGCACCTGTAAACGATGAGGTTACAGCGCTTAATCAGCGCATTTTAGCGTTGTTGTTTTAGCCCAAGAAAATCGTACACCAAATTATTGTATATAAAGAAATTTTTCAATAAAACTAATACGAAAATCTAAAAATAAACAGTTAACAAAAAATGCAAAAACTAAATGGAAAAATATGTACAAAAACAAAACATGGATTCAAAAAGTAGAAGACTTTCATTAAATAAGCGTAGGTATTTCTTTACGCGAAATACACAGTTAATAAGTTATCGTAAACTCAGCGAACTGAACAATTGTTAAATACTACGCGGACGAAGTCGTGTGTAACAGCTAGTTATTTAATATATGTATACAAACTTATCAAAATATTCAAACAGGTTATAATCTGTCTATCTATTATAAAATTATTAAATCGACCGTTAGGCATGCTTTTCCACCACAGACATTGAAATGAATGTTGAAATAGAATACTCATTAAGTAAATCAATAAAATTATTTATTATCAAATAGTACAGCTTGCCCTGTAACAATTTATTTACCGTGCAAACCTGACCTGTGTGGCAGTGCTCTTAATCCGCATATCTCGCCTTCATAACATTGCTTAACCATTTGCAATCAACAAATCAATTTACCATCGCGCACGGTTTACTCAGCATAAATTTACTAAGCTGGGGTGCATTGATCGATACGAGTCCCCCACATTTGAATATTTGATAGAGTTCTTGACGGTACTTGAGCATGAATTGAGATACGTAAAACTCATACGTATGACTGTATGATCTAATGGTGACCACATTAGAAATTTTAGCGTGTATTAATTGCACTTTTACAGATATGCCACGGCACATGGAGCATACAAAGGATACGTGCTCGGGTAACATGGCACATAATGTAACAATGTGTTGATGTTTTAACTAATTATAATATTATACTTCATAGGGACCAATATTATTTGACTTAAGTTCGTATCGCCTGCAGCAAAAAGAATCCCGAGTTCGATTCCCGGGACGGTGTGATATAATGAATGCTTTATTCACAACTCAGGAACACCTTTTGCTGAGATGTAAGTCAGTAAGATGTAATCATTCAGGTTTATTTTATTAATTTATTTATATTACATTACTAGATTCCACTCACTGGGTCGCTCGAGGAATAGTGGTTGAAGAGGAAGCGGCGGACTTGTATTTCTAATAGCTCTTAGTCTGTGTAACCGAAACACCCATACAACGTTATAATATTAGATGCAGACGGACGAAAGACGCCAAAAGCAGGATGTAACACAAGCAGTGGAGGTTTTTGGCTTTTACTCGATTATGTTTGTAGCCCCTTACAGAAACAAAACAAAAATAACTTAAGAGTCATGTTACGTTACGACGACAATGAACACATAAAATATGACGCAAAGGAAGTACTTTAATCAGTTGTCTATCAATCTTCTCTTTCGAAGTACGCATATAGAAGAAACGTATCAAGTCACTCTATAGGAGAAAGAGTATCAGTCATTTAAGAACTTACTCCATGCTCAGTGCATTTGAGCGCTGACGTCACATAAACTTACAAACTGACGATCATTCCACTGTCTGAACGCTCTCTGAACACTCGCTGACGACAGATGTTTTTAAAAACAACCTAATTATAAATTATAGTATTCTTTCAGTCAGTCATTCAGAATAATGCTACTTCACGCTCAATTGAGTTGGTATGTTTGAAACTTTGAATACAAATTTGCCCGAGGTTTCGCCCGCGGACTATTACACGAAACGAAATCACAAACATTTAAAACTCCCAGTTATCCCAGAATGTATTTTTGTTCAGTATTGAGAGCAGTCCTCTGTCGTATTGAGGTCGTTGTTTCAATTGCAATAAGCCTGGACACATAAGCCGATACTACAGTGTACAAAATGTTATACTTTTATTGCAGCTTTTTCAGCGTTCACGAATAACAGAACAATGACTGGTAAATAGATTCCATTTCAGCAATGCACATGACGAATAATAGTGATTGGCTGTATGATATTCAGATCTCCTATATCTAACCCTAGCTGTGCCCTGCGGTTTCATCCGCGTTAATTTGTGGAAAAAATGTATGATGTACTTAAATGTATGATGTTATAGCCTATAGCCTTCCTCGATAAATGGACTATCAAACACAAAAATAATTTTTAAATTCGAACCAGTAGTTCCTGAGATTAGCGCGTTCAACCAAACAAACTCTTCAGCTTTATAATATTAGAACAGATTAATGCGGTTGCCAAGAAGTGGCTGCCCGTTATGAACCTATACTGCGGCACAGCCGCATGGGACAAAGGAGAAACCCACATACATGTATAACTAGAAAGAGACCCGATTTTCAGCCAAGAACAATATGTACTCTGTGCAAACATAACGTGCTAGATAAGAGTAAACTAAACAGGGTGAATTTTCCAAAGATGCGTGGAGACTTAACACTAATTTTCAGGGGCGGAGATTGTAGATATTAAATATTTTACAACGATCTAATTGACAAACAATTTTCAATCTTGTCTATCCAGGCCTGAGTTTCTATGGAAATTGGGTCTCTCATAATGACATCAATAAATTGCCAAGCTGTACTGATGGAGCGACAATGCTAAGAAGTTTTATAATACACTTATAATAACATCGGTGAAGCAACCGAAGAGGCAACTCCTGAAAAGTCATCCGACAGTAACAATGACTCCGTACAAAAGTAATCTGGAAGTTACAATTATCCGTATAAAAGTCATCTGAAAGTAACAATGACTCCGTATACGAATTTGAACGATCAGGTACCCTCAGTGAGTCCTGTGTCCAGGGGAGGGTGTTGGGAATTGAACGCATCCCTTACTATATTGTATTATCGATATTCTTATATTGGCATACTTTGTAATGTAATGCTGTAAAAATATAAATGATTTAAATTTATTCCATACGAGACACGAGACATGTTATTTTTCACTAACCTATATCTATGTATAATATTTTTCTTACATTTTTCTTGTCTTATACATAGTTAAAGTCAAAATATTTTATTCATATAGGTATCACTGATACACTTATGCACGTAATTTTTTGTCTTTTCGGAAGGCGCTTTGTTGTGGAGGAGAAGAAAAGCCTAAAGAAACTCCTCAGCACATCTTTATTACAAAAAAAAAAGATAATAACACAAAAGTATTTACTATTCTGAGTGGAACTGGTTACAGAGCTGGTCATTTCCATGCGTCTTTGTCATTTAAATACTCGTCTACACTATAATATCCCTTGCCTAACAATTGTGTCTTTACACGTTTCTTGAAAGTTTCTATTGGCAAGTCTCGTACTAATTTTGGGACTTTATTATAGAAATGTATACCAAGCCCTATGAAAGATCGCTGCACTTTACTTAGGCGGAACGAAGGCGTAACTAATTGATGCATTCTTTTCGTTTGGCGATTATTAATATCAAAATTTTGTTTATACGCGTTTATATTCTTCCGTATAAAAACTACATTATTAAAGATATACTGGGAAGCTACTGTAAGTATACCTATTTCCTTGAACTTTTCACGCAAAGATTCCCGAGACCTAAGTTTATAAATAGCCCTAACAGCCCTTTTCTGGAGTATGAAAATTTGTTCTATATTGGCTGTATTGCCCCACAGTAAGATGGCATAAGACATAACACTGTGGAAATAAGCAAATAGACTATCCTAGCAGTTTCGACGTCAGTATACTGCCTTATTTGCCTAACAGCAAAAGCAGCCCTACCGAGTTTTGTCGCGAGATTTGTTATATGTGGGTCCCATTGAAGTTTACTATCTAAGGTCACCACTAAAAAGACCGTCGATTCCTCCATATGCAATGTAGACTATCTGTGTACGAAGTTTCATCTTAATCCGTATAAACGGTTAGCGCGAGATGAAAAAGTAAACATACATAGTCACAAACTTTCACGTTTATAATATTAGTAAAAGTACGATTAATAAATGATAAGTTAACCAACGATAAATCAAAAGCAGTACGATTTATTAACTTCTGCAAGTATCTTTTTATAAATTGTATTCGTAATAAAATTGCAGCGCTGTCGTGTCTCCCGCCTACATTCCGCGCGATAATATTGAAAGCACCATTATAACACGCCAGGCTTTCCAACTTCATAAACGAACATTTTATATAATAAAATAAAAAGGCTATTGACTGCGCCACGTAAAAGAATTTTCCTTTTTATCTTTAAAAAGAAGCAGACCCGCTTTGTTGTAAGGTTTCACATATATATTATATCTATTATATTATTTATCATCAATACTGTAACAGGTCTTAATATTTCAAAAGAGGGTAATGTATCTAAGTATATGGTTTTCCTTTTACTTAATTTATTGTACCATGTTTGTAAATAGGATTCAATCCTTATGATTGACTATCGATTGATGCCATAATAGTACATTGTTGTTTTTCGAATTTAAAAGTAGTAGTAGTTTCAAAAGTAGCTAAAAATTATCTTTTTAATGATTTTCTTGATTGAGACACTTTTGGTACGTCTCTTTTCAAACTAAAGCAGTAGTCGGCCGTCATATGCACGTCCCATCCACCTTTATAGTTCCTCCGTGGTACAAATTTCTTGGAGGAATCTTTCTCCTAGTTCATCACTAAAGTGACTGAGATTTTCAGGCAAATGGTCCAGGAGAGAGTTTAAATAATGGAGCTTGACGCTAATGTTGCAACCAAGATCCTTCAGACACGATAACATACGTTGAACTAAGTCTTTGTAGTTTGGTGCCCTAGCATAACCAAGAAAATTTTGGAACGAAGTTCCTTATCGCGCGTTGTGAAAGGGTGCTAGACGGAAAATTACGACACTTTTTGATTCTTACGAATGACAACACTTTTTTTGAAGTGATTCAGAGCGTTTTACAGAGATGGCGCTGTACAACAAAACAATACTTAAATCGAAAGGAACTTCCTTCCATCCGGGTGTCCCTTGACACCTCTCATGTTTTTTTTTTATTACTGACACAAATGCTTTCCATGCATTAGACTCGGTTTCATTTATTGTTTTAATAAAATTTTCATTATTTTTATAATAAGTATTAGATTTTATTATAATAATAGAAATATTTTCATATTCTTCTTTAAGTTTCGTGGAATATGCAATAGGAATAAAACCTTATTGGCGATGTGTAACAAAACACATTTTAAGCTCCTTTTGCTATTATACTATATATGAAAAGTGGCCAATCGTGTGGAATATACTGCTATAAACCCACGTTATTCACCTTTAACATCTTTACAAAACACTGAGTAATTTTGTTGGGAAAAATATTTTAAGAAATCCTTTTCGCGCGTGAGGTATATTGCAATTTTAGTATGAGTTGCAAGACATTTTTTCTTTTAGTCTAGAAGCGAGTAATTCAGACTGTTCTTTTGTCAAATTCAGGTCTCTTATTAAGTCATTTAAAACGTTTTGGTCAAAAAATCTTTTATCGGGACTTCAGGTATATGATCAGGGTAATTTGACTTATCTTTTTCTATTTTGTCATCAATTTCGATTTGGTGAGTATCTGTTGTAGATGTTGAAGGTAAAACTGGTAATACAGCCTGTTGAACTGGACTAGTTAGCAAAGTTGGTCGTAGAGCAGATGGTATGTCAGGATAAACCCATTTATTGCGGTTATTTGAATTTATTCCATTTATATCAACAAGGCGAAAATAACAATATCATGTTGGTTCTTAGGTTCTTGCCAGATTATCAGGGTTTTAAACTTCAGAGAATTTATTTTTCCATTTACCCAGTGTCGCAAACTAACAATACAATTTTGACATACAGTTTTAGGCATCCAAGGCTTGTCAAAATCACACAGTTGTTCATTAAAGTAATTAAAATAAGCAGTTTTCACAAAGTCCGTTGTCGATTTTCTATAATTTTTAAACACATTTTCACTACTAATGAAACAAAAACACTGTGGACTATTTAAACATCTTCTCTTTGATGTAGGTACACATCGCGTTAATTTCTACTTAACTGATATCAGTACTATGTTAAATTCATAAATGCGCGCCTACCCTCACATAAAATACAAAAAAGCTGTGTACTAAAAACTTAAGCTGATAGATAAAAAACGGCCGGTAGATTTGAAATTACTGTACCAAAATCTACAGGAAAAGTGTAAAAAATCTTCGAAAAAATTTAAAAAGTAAAATTTTGTAACTATGTGTTATTTTCCGATATTTCAACTTTTAAAGAAATTTTTAATTACTTGAGAAGATGAAAAAAACAAACGATGAAAAGATGTGCGCCGCGCTGCTGCTGCCGTGTGCATCGCATGCCACTGTCTTCATTTTACGCTTGATGTAATTTATTTTTCTTGTTTGTTTAGCGCCGCCTCAAAATTTTTTATTTACTTTTAATTTAGGATCTTAATTGATAATTCTATTATATAATAAATAGTTTATTTTATTTTTCGCTTTTCAGTTTAATTTCGTTGGTTTATTTTTTTTTGTTAAATAGTAATTATTAAAATTTTCGTTTAACAGTTAGTTTTCATTAGTTAGCAACGAACAAACCAAAGAACAATGCCCAAAAATTATTTTTCATTTTTGTTAGCGTCTTAAAACGGCAGTTAGCAACCGAAGCAATTCAATTATTTTTTAACGTATTTTAAAATTAATACCTGTACCCGTATTACCCAGCGTAAAATAATTTTATTAATAAGTGATGAATTGACTATAATAACAATGATGTCAACAATGTCCATTTTTATTCGGGCACTCACTTCGATACATAGCTTGTATCAAGCAAGATATAGGGAAACTTCTGGCCAATATTACAGACAGAATTTCGTTATAAATGTTGGTATGATAAATCTAATGATGTCAAATTTCCATTTCCGGTTGTCAATCAATAAAAAGTCAGAATAAAATAATGGTAAAAATTACAGGCAGCCGTAAGTCTTCCCTACTCTATGACTCAATGGTTATAAGAATTCAATCTCAAAATACTTTGGTTCTGGGGTGTGTCTGCTGAAAATTCTTATATATCTAAGCTCAGAAATTAAAGCGGCGATTTTAATTTTTTTTGAAGTTATACTTCTTTTGACGCGATGGAGAAAAATGATGAGATTGAATTTTTACGATGCGTGCGCACACCGACACCTAAATTCTACATCGTGAAGTTAGCTAAATTCTACATCGTGAAGTTAGTTCTAGGTGGCATGGTATTGTAATAGTTCTCGTAATAGAACATAAATAGTGTTTTTACAATTGTAAAAACACCATCTATGTTCTATTACGAGAACTATTACGATACGTAGCAAAGTAATATTAGAATACACTACAAAATTAATCACAGATGGCGCTTAACACATATAGTTTGGCTATAGAGATTCGTAAATTAAATTAATTCAAAATATTAATTAATTTTTATTTTTAATATTGCTGTTTTTGAATATTGTATTTTGAACAATGTTTTATTAATATTGTTTTTTGAATTTTTTTTCATGCCAAAGAAGTAAAACTTCTCACGCGCGTACAAGTACACGTTTACCTTTTTTTTATTTTAAGACGCTTAAGTTGAAAATGAAATAAAACGATGTACCTATGGCAGTTGGGCATTTTTCTTTTAAAGTAACATAGGTATTGCATCAATCTAACAGACTTAACGAAGGTAATTATACAAATATAATATAGCCTACGTACATAGATAGGTGTTAATACGGTAGGTGTACGTGAAAACTAACCCAGACAAATGTAGAGCTTGAATTACATGTTCTTGTGACTAAAATTTTCGGCTTTTTTACACAGAACTAGGCATCCATTTACATCTCAATTCTTTTTTTGAACTTGGCTTTCATTTCACATTTATGTTTTCGATGATAATAATTAAGTAGTAGTACCCAACTCCTGCAGTATTTAACTATTTAAGTCAATACGGGTAACTTTGAATTTTAGTGCAATTTTAAATGAAACTCAGCAAACATTTTAAGATGTTTAATGCAATGCATGATAATTGCAAAAGGTTTTAATATAAAATATATTAAAGAATTAGATTTAGAATTAGATTAGATTAGAATTAGATTTCGCAAATAAAATGTAATGTGACTACAACGAGAGAACTAAAAAAAGTTGCGCCAATCACCTCTCATAACTCGCAATTAATTCGAGTTTATCTCTATTAAAGTCTGCGATATTTTCTTTTCAATAGAAAGCACTTTTTAAATCTTATAAAGGCGTAAATATAATTCTCGTTAGGCTTTTGATTCAAGAGGATCTCGAATCCCCTGTGTTCAATTGCGGTAGGATTTATCGACTAAAGCCGGCGCACTGTGGCGCATGATACCTTCCAAGATATAGGTATTCGTCTGTGAATGCAACGTAATAATTCGGTGAAACATCGTTATTTCGGATTTAAATTCCTTGTGTTCAACCTACGTTGCATTTCCTTTTAGTTATGAACAAACACTATACAAAGTAAACAAGCTATATAACAACTATACAAGCTAGAACAAAATGGTCAAGGAGTAAATTATTACAAATAAGTTCTTACATTAATTTTGATACGAATTATGGTTTCCTAATTACAGTGTGTCAAAGTTTAGAAAAAAATCTGCGCTTAGCAAAAATTCAACATTTAAAAGACAGCAAACAATACTATTTTCAATTTTGTATTTAAGACAAGAAATGCATTACAATTATAATAAATACCTACGTATAATGAAATTGTATTTTCCTGATGCCTCCCCAAGACACCTTCATCAACCCCGAAATGGTCAACGATGTTATTAAGATAGTATTAGTCTACTTTGCAATCCGCGGTTAACCTGTATGATGGTATATGGAGGAAACTTTCCGACTGACCATCGTAGAGTCAACTTACCCTGAGAATGCTCCGTTTCGGGACGAAACACGTATTGGTGTTGGTGTATGTTGGTATTTACTTTTAAATTGTAGTGCATGTTTCCGTTGTAGGAAAGAGGGAGGTGCCGTGCATGTCTTACAGTATATTGGTCGTAGCGCACATATCAACTCGGAAAGGGATCGTCACCGGATCGCCTCGCCGCGCCGTCAACCTAACGTAAGCGCGTTACCAACCGACCAACAGCTCCAAATCGACTCGGCTACGGCTAGGCGACGCCGCGCTTACGCCTCGAACGACAGCAGTTCGCCGACGCAGCAGTAGCCGCGGCGCCGCGGCGCGGGGCGTGCACGAGGAAACGGAAAGTCGAAGGATAGCGTACGGTGAGACGTAAGCGCGGGTACGGCAAGTCGTCCACGCACCGTACCGCGGTTCGTGAGCTTGTCTCGAGGCGAGACGATTACGTTACGAATCCGATAAGTTTACAGTAGGGAGTTTCATACAAAGAATACTGACATGCAAGAGTTGATACGTTTACATTCCGTTTACGAGTTGATATGTGTGCTACGACCATATACCATCATGCATGTTAACCGCGGATTGTTGCAAAGTAGACTAATACTAACTTAATAACAGTGGATTTCCGCGAAGTACCGCCTGATACTATTAACTAGGTCAATGATGTATTTAGAATAATAATATTACACATAACCTACTTTTAGGAAATCAGTTGAAAATCGAGTCATTAAATAAATGCATCTATAATTTATTTTACCTGGAACGAAATCTGATTAGCTAGTTAATACATTTAACGTACAATAAATGCCAATCATATTCTTCATCGCACTACTAATTAGGGTATTTAACTTTACTATAGGATATTTAAAATTAATTGAACTTCCAAAAAGCCATGATACCTATAATTATGTATTATGTAGCCAGATTAATTAAAATAGCATTATTATTAATGCTATTACTATTATTACTTTCATTCCATTGCCCATAAAATAATATGTGAATGGACGTCTCTTATTTACCATTCTACAAGATTTTATGTAACTTGCTTTGTTCGCTAATTTGTTAGTGCTTAACATAGGTGTTCAATTTTGGAAGCTGACTTAGAACTACTTCGTTTCATCCTACGGAGTTGAAATTGTGCATATTGCTTTAGTATATTTTTAAAGTAGCTAACCGATGATCCACCTGAAGTTAAGCGTCGCCCATAGATATAAGATGTACCAAAGGCATCATGGATGCGTTGCTGAAAAAAGAAGATAGAGAAAAAAGAAAGAACTGGGTTCCAAGCTCCCAACCAGAACACGAAGAATAGTTTGGCGGGTGGTTTAAGCAAGAGCAAGAGGGTGGGGTAGGTGGGGTAGTTAGCCAGAGATGAGGTGGAGTTCAGTGTTGTAACGATACGGCTACGCTGAACCGTAGCAAATAATAACGCATTTTTATGATAAGTATAACATTTCTACTCTCAGATTTAGCTGCAGACGAGGGACCTCTTCAACTATTAACATTACAGAAATAAAGTTATAATACGGAAATTTAAATACGCATTCAATAGAGATGTTGACTAGGACCTTAATATTCACGAAAAAAATATTATAAAAATAATAATCTTCAATTTAAAAACAAAACTTGATAAATAAAAATCATTATCAAACCCACCAAAAACGTCACGTGACGTCACAATCCGTTATTCAATACTGTCTGCTGAAGTTAGCTGAATTTGCATATAAAATACTTTCAATGACGTCATAAGCTCAAAATGGCGTTTGAGGTCACGTGACAGTGAGTACAAGCAAAATAAATAATTTCTTTCTTTCTTTACAATTTTTATCATTTTAAATTAATAATATTTAATTTATTATGATTGATTTCGATAAAATAATCATATTTTAGGCTTTTAAATGTTACCACTAGTATTTTAGACAAAAATTTATAGTAATTTATAATTAGTTTAAACATCCATATTATGATAGCTCGTTTTGTATATTTATTTGGACGAGATAATCTCTGGATTTGGTTGTAGGATTGAAAAATTCTTTTTCCGTATCATAGCTACATTCATGAAAAAGGCTATGGGATATAAGGTGTTATTAGGGGTATACATAATTTAGGAGGACTTAGGTACACGACGCGAAGTGAAGACGGATTACTAGTTTAGTTACCTATACATACAGGGTATTAAAGTAATAAAATTATGAATTTTATAGTTCTCAAACTTATTAAATTTTCTAAATAATACTGTATATTGTTTGTATATTGTTCGACTATTTTATTTTTTTCGACTAGCAATACGACAACATGATCAAAAATGTACTTGAGTCAAGAAGCAGCGAAAATCCGTCATATCATGAAAATCACCAATCCTCAAATATCGGGTGAACCTCTGAATATTGTTGAACATACATAGGGATTAAATTGGTAGGTATTGACTTCGACCCCAACTTTGTTGACTTACCCCCCAAATTACACCCGGTGTACCTAGGACACATTGAACTTAATCACTTGAGACGGGAATGCCAGTACCATTTAAAAGTGGCAGATACAACGTATTCACGCCTCCCTCCGCCACAGGCCAACGCCCGCATCCCGCAGTCGCGTCAGGGTGGCATTCGATGTAGTCGCGTATTACGTACAAGAGAATCGCGCGGCCCGCTAAATTGTCCCTTCTCAACAATGTGTATTGGTCGTCTTATCCCTTCTTTCTTGGTCGGCAACGCATCGGTGATTCCTTTGGTGTTGCCGATGTCCATAGGCGATGGGTCACTTACAATCAGGTGGTTTGTGTGCGCGTGTGTGACCTTGTAACATAAAAAAATTACGACATCCTAAGAAAAGCGGAGAAAGTCATTGGATCGAAGTAAAAGGTAATACACCGGCCATGAAGGCCTTCGATTTTTTTTCTAATTCTCATTCTCATAACATTCCCCCTGATCCCGGAAAAATATATTTACGCAAGTACAGATAACTATTATTATACTAGCTGTGCTTCGCGGTTTCACCCGCGTTAATTTGTGGAAAAAACTAACTACTAAAATATATGATTTTTATTAGCCTATAACCTTCCTCGATAAATGGACTATCAAACACAAAAACAATTTTTCTATTCGAACCAGTACTTCCTGAGATTAGCGCGTTCAAACCCTTATGGCTAAAAACTTAAAATTTCGCACACGTATTTTTCTTATAACGTAGGCATCCACTAAGAAAGATTTTACAAAATTCAACCCCCAAGGGGATGAAATAGGGGATAAATATGATAAGCATAATTTTCGCGGGCAACAGATAGTAAAAATATAAAATTTTAATGAAGTAATTTCATTTGTTTACAAGTGCTATACAAACATTTTATTTCGATACTTTTCAATCGCATATAACCTATATTTTTCTTCGTTTGCTTTTAATAAAGAAAAGGAAAAAATCTAAAAACTGAAAATTATTGATAATTAGTGAAAAGTTCCCACTATACATATAGAGTAATTTTATAAACAACAATAGTATATTCATTATCTATGAACACTAATAACTTCATAAAGTAAACCAAATTTTAGAAAAAGTAACATACATCCATACATTACATCAAACTAAAAGACTTAACGAAGATACCTACATAATATACAAATATAATATAGCCTATGTAGGTACGTGAAAACTAAACAAGTCAAATGTGGAGCTTGAATTACATGTTCTTGTGACTAAGGCGCGGGCCACACAGAAAAGACGTAAGACGAAGACGAGGCTCGGACCCGTCGCAGACAGGACGCCGTTAAAACATATAGAAAAGACAAGGAACGGGCGTGACGGTCGGTGCACACTGGGCTTTTCCCGGCCACAGAGTACTTAATCACTACGTTTTAAGAGACCTGCTCTCCGCGTCCTTTCCGCTCCCCCGCTGGCGCCTAAGCAGGCCCGCGTCCTGTCCTTTCTGTATGTTTTCCAATAGGGCGCCGACGAGAAAGCGTCGTGTCGGGCGTCCCGTCTTTTCTGTATGTTTTACGTCGCGACGGCTGCATACATTTTGTATGAAAGTAGATTAAACGGGCGCCGCGACTGCGACGGGTCCGTGTCTTGCGTCTTTTCTGTGTGGCCGGCGCCTAAAAATTTATGCAGCCGTCGCGACGTAAAACATACAGAAAAGACGGGACGCCGACACGACGCTTTCTCGTCGGCGCCCTATTGGAAAACATACAGAAAGGACAGGACGCGGGCTTGCTTAGGCGCCAGCGGGGGAGCGGAAAGGACGCGGAGAGCAGGTCTCTTAAAACGTAGTGATTAAGTACTCTGTGGCCGGGAAAAGCCCAGTGTGCACCGACCGTCACGCCCATTCCTTGTCTTTTCTATATGTTTTAACGGCGCCCTGTCTGCGACGGGTCCGAGCCCCGTCTTCGTCTTACGTCTTTTCTGTGTGGCCCGCGCCTTAGGCTTTTCTACGCAGAACTTGGCACCCATTTAGATCTCAATTCTTTTTTTTTAACATGGCTCTCTTTTCACATTTACGTTTTTGATGAGATACAGTATCGGAAATACTTTATTTCGTAGTGTGGTATATTATTGTATCAATCGAGGGCAACTAAATATTATAAAAACAGTGTTAAATCGACTAGTATGTGTTCCACTACATGGTGGCAGAGGGGTATGTCAATTATTATATTTTTTCATATTTAAGTCGCGATAACAAGTGTTTAAACAGTGTTAGTTTTGGTTATTAGGCGACATTATATAATAATAAGTGCCTAACAATGGAACACGCGCGTCCTTCAGCGGAATTTTCATTCGAAGGTGGGCGAGTCATGGCGCCGCGCCGGTGACGTAACGTAACCTGTTCGATGTCTTTTTAAAAGCCAAAGGATGTTCAGGCTAGTCTGTTGGTTAACCTCATAAGTTCGGCGGATTACGAGGTCTTCAGCACTTTTACATTCGAGAATGAGAACGATGACTTTGGTGCTAAGCCGAATATTACGTTGAGACGCTTCAAATTCTTTAACCACAATCAAGACGAAGGAGAATACATCGATGAATACGTCACTGTTTTGAGACTCTTAAGCAAGAAGTGCGAGTTTGGCGATTTGCACGAGAGTTTATTACGCAGCAACCTCGTTTGTGGCATGAGGCGTCATTATCAATACGGTGAGGGACCGTTTACTTCGCACGGACGAATTAACATTGTCGAAAGGAGAGATCAAAGGAGAGATCCAGCTTCCATATAAACTTT
This sequence comes from Thymelicus lineola, assembly GCA_963932265.1. Lineage (NCBI taxonomy): Eukaryota > Metazoa > Arthropoda > Insecta > Lepidoptera > Hesperiidae > Thymelicus > Thymelicus lineola. The sequence goes on from OZ010680.1 coordinate 10,117,195, forward strand.
GACCCACATAGACAGGACTGAAAATTAGCTGTTAATTAGATCATTGTAAAAGGTTTAATTTCTCCAATTTTCACGACTGCTAGCAATTGCCAACTCATTAAATCCTAGAATGAATCACCTTAATTATATTATTAGGTTATGATTTTGCCACACTTGTGTCACAGTGCTAATTAATATGCATGTAACTAGGCACTTAATACCTCAAACCAAACACTTACGGCGCATTAAGGTGCTTCCATGGATCCCCCTGGGTAACCCCACATTTACAGTAATAGTTATACTAGCGACAACATAGCGACATTTCATGTTTGCGTAATGTTTCTGTGTAATTTTAAAAATTAATAAATATTATATATTTCGGTTTTTCTCCAAAATGCAAAAATTGCATCAAGATACCTCACACGTACCCCTGGTAAGCCACCACACTTATATGAAGTAACATTCAGGTGGATCTCAGTAAAAGTTAACCCCAAGAAATCACTACTTAAACTATAATGGTTAAAACTTAATAGGCGGGTGAATATTATACTTACACTATATGTATATACATATATATATATATATATACTATTCTTATTATTTTTTCTGTGCCACTACTTCAATGGTTTTTACCAAAAACGAATGTCATAAAATGATTGTATAATAAAAGCAATTTCTTGTTTCAAAGAGTTACTTACCATTATAACATAATATAATATTTCGTGTAAAAATAGTGCAGGAGGCGCTTTATTTCGTTGGTACCTTGCCCAACCAAAATATTATAATATACTCTTTTTTTTATGGAAATAGCCGGCAAACGAGCTGAAGATCCACCTGATGGTAAGTGGCTATCATCGCCCATGGACATCAGTAACACCAAAGCCATCACTGATGCGTTGCCGGCCAAGAAAGAGAGAAGAAAAAGAAAGAAAGAACTGGCTCTCAAGCCCCCAGCCTGAACACGACGAGTCGTTTGGCAGCTGACTCATGCTCAAGGGTGGTAGCTATCCAGGCGAACTCCATGGAGAAATAATAATAGCAATAATGGTATTAATTAACAATTAAAATCAATATTACTAATATAATCCCTCGAGGGGCCCTACCACCAGCGGGCCGGATTTAGTCGCCTTTTACGACACCCATCCGGCGTGGGATTAGGGTAAGTATTCTAAGCCGCCCCAATACGGCTAAAGTATACTCATTGTAAGTAAGGTATGGGCACAGCAACCTACCTATCTTATAAAGGTGCATAGGGTACGTTATCCAGTGTTCAGGACTTTTCCTTGTGTTAGTCACAAAACAGGCGATCTCGGAGCCCATATTCATAGGATTATAAAAACAAATCCAGAAATTGTAGTGAAAACACATTCATCAAAACACGAGTACGAAAGCAAATAAAATAGAAAAATAAAATAACTGTGTGCATGTCGACTAGGTTTCAATAGTAAATAGGACTCCGAATAGTTTCAATAGTAAATAGGAATCCATTTGAAAATATTTAATAGTAAAAATACACAAAAGCGCAGAGAGATGAAAGATCAATATCAATACAGTGGTGTTATTTATAAATGCTATAGTTACCAAAATGATGTTAGATTAGATAGGGATTACACCACGGAACACAGACAACATATTGTGTTCCGTGGATTACACCAGCTTTGTTTTCAATCGATTAATCGATGTCAAAATACTCGAAATGTCTTTTAATTAGAGTAACGACTGAATGGTAATTATAAACATAGTATATATGTAGTTAAGCTATATATAAAACTAGTACATATTTTAGGCCGAAAGTTAGAAAGCGAATCGTTTGCAGAATACGTGGGATCGGTAAAGGACCCTAGGGAGCGACCGGTCTTGCCACGGAATACAGAGACAAGAGGTGGAAGTGCGAAGTAGGCGGGACACAGCGATTTACAGTAAGCGTAGCTCCGCTTACTTGCCCGCATAACATATCTGTCACTGAGCTGCGTCAGTTGTGCATTACATAAATTAAAATTTGACTTAAATTATAATAATATGCCTTATTGTGCAATTTTGGGTGCAAAAATGATAGCAGAGCTAAGAATTTATTTAATGGCATGTTTCATACTACAGCCACCCACCACAGCTAAGCCTAGTTTTATATTTATTTTGTATTAATTCAAATTCAAAAAATAAAATTAAAGGAAATAATATATTTTTATGTTCAAAAAGCTACTCTATTTACTCGGCAATAAGGGTTAATTATATGTTTTAAATGTTATTGCTACTCGTCTATTGCGCGGTTTCCTAACGGACCAACTAAATCCGCACAACTGGTGATACGGCACAACTAAGTGTTCCCATCGGCACAACTACATTATTGTCAATTAATCGCGGTTTCCTAACGGACCAACTACAACTAGTGATATGGTACAACTAATTGTAAGTGTTACCATTGGCACAACTAGAAAGTGTACTTAGTCATTTTTGAACTCAGAAATGTGAAAATTAACATGTAAGCTTATACGTAGAAACAAAAATTAATTGTTATTTTTTATTTATTTTTATTTATTTATTTTTATTTATTTTTTATGGAAATAGCCAACAAAAGAGCTGACGATCCACCTGATGGAAAGTGGCTATCGTCGCCCATGGACATTCATCCATCCATGAGCCCTTGGAGGTCCACTGCTGGACATAGGCCTCCACTAACTTGCGCCACACTGACCGGTCCTGAGCCTTCTGAACTCAGCGGATGCCCGCTGTCTTCTTCAGGTCATCTGTCCACCTGGTCGAGGGACGTCCTATGCTAATTAAAGCGTGTAGTTAGGTTTTTCTTTCTTTCTTTCTTTCTTTTTTTTCTTTAAATATTGAATTGTCATCGGTCCTCGATAAGTCTACGAAGTTTGAAAGAAATCTGACCGTTTAAAGCTAATTAAAGCGTGTAATTAGCGTTTTCTTTCTTTCTTTTTTTCTTTAAATATTGAATTGTCTTTAGTCCTGATAAGTCTACGAAGTTTGAAAGAACTCTGACCGTTTGAAGTGGGTCAAAATCAAGTCCAAAGAGAAGTTACAAACATACAGGTGAAGCTAATATAAAGCGTGTAATGACGAAGTACACCTTAGGGGATGAATGCACGAACTACCCAAGCCTGGCTTGAAACCAATGTTCCGTACTTTATAAGAGCTGAAGACAGGCCCTCATCTAGCCCAGACCTCAACCCTTTAGACTTCAAATTATGGTCAGTTTTAGAGGACATGGCCTGCTCTAAACGACACGGCGACATTGAGTCTCTTAAAAAATCTTTGGAGCAAGCAGTGGCGAAATTTCCCTTGGAAACAGTGCGTAAATCCATAGATTCGTGGCCAAACAGATTAAAGGCCTGTATAAAAGCCAAAGGTGGCCATTTCGAATAGAATATTTTTTTTTATTTTTTGCTGAGACTTTAATAAATATGTAGGTATAACTTTTTTTATTCTACAGTTATATCTTTTTCTTTTTATTATATGTTCATTAGATTGTAAGCATTTTTGAGCGTACGGTATAATTTAATTGTTTATTTGTAATTAGTGGATAGTTGTTATTGGCCTAAAATGTGGCTTAATTTTAAGTTTTCATTATATTGTAGTGGCTGTTACTATCCCGAATAAATAAAATAAAATAAATAGGTATAAATTTTATTAATATTACATTACTTCATTTAAAAAAAAGCATTTTCATTTGTAACAGAACTTATGGCTGGACTAGTTATATTGTATGATAATTATAAATTATCTTCAGATATTTTAAGATGTATCTATCATAACAAAATATGTGCATTATTTTTTTTTATTTTTTTATGTAATATGTAGGCAGACGAGCAGACGGGCCACCTGATGGTAAGCAGTCACCGTCGCCCATGGACACTCGCAACACTAGAGGCGCCACCAGTGCGCTGCCGGCTAAGAAGGAAGTGATAGACCCGCTTCTTGAAGGTCCCCATATCGTAGCACTGTGGGAATACCGTCGGTGGTAGATCGTTCCACAGTTTACACGTACGCGGTAGGAAGTGTCGTGTAAATCTTACGGTGGACGATTGCCAGGTATCGATATGGTGTTTGTGAAACCTGGCATTGCGGCGTGACGAACGATGGTGGAAGTTGGCGGCCAGTATTAAATTAAACAGTTCTTCAGAACATTCCCCATTATACAGGCGGTAGAAAACGCATAGAGAGCTCACGTCTCTTCGTAATCCCAGCGATTCCAAACCGTCTGTGAGCTTGGGATTATCGACAATACGAACAGCCCGTCTCTGAATCCGGTTAAGGGGATCTAATTGGGTAGTCGGTGCTGCAGCCCAAAGATGGGAGCAGTACTCCATATGAGATCGGACTTGTGCTTTATAGAGCAGCAACCTATGTTCAGATGTGAAGTACTGCTTTACTCTAATGAGCACACCCAGTTTCTTTGAAGCTAGTTTGGCCTTAACTTTCAAGTGGTCCCTAAACTGGACTTCGTAATGTCGGCACCTAAAATCCCAATTCTCTTGGAGATGTTTAGGGGAACATTCTGAAACTGTGCCACAATAAATGGGGATTTCTTTGCGGGTAACGCGCAAACTTGTGTCTTCGAGGGGTTAAATTGGACTAAATTTAGTCTCCCCATTTTGAGACCCGCTCGAGAGCTGTCTCGAGTTCAGACACAAGTTCATTCCGTTTATCTTGTAACTGCATCCGAGAGATGTTGTAGAGATGAAGTATCTTGTCTTTATAAGTGGTGTTTAGAAAATAACATACTTGTATGAATATACTGTATTTTTTAAAATTTCCTTGTATTTTTTCTTCAACTTACTTCAACAAGAACATACTTTATGCAAATTTAAGACACATGATTTTGACATGGATACCATTGTCAGATCTCGTTTAAGTTTATGTGAAAGCACACGACAAGCACCAGCTTTCAATTAAAAAAAGAATCATCCAAATCGACCCAGTCCAAAGTTCTGAGGTAACAAACATAAAAAAAATTACAGTCGAATTGAGAACCTCCTCCTTTTTTTGAAGACGGTTAATAAATATAATAATAGTAAACATATTTTTCGTTTTATTTAAAATTTGAAAGCTGATAAATTTAATGTTAGAACTGATAGATGAATAGTAAGGACATACATACCACAATGAAAGATTAAAATTGATGGATGAATAGTAAAAGTTAAATATTAAGGGATCTGGATCTCTGATTGATCCAGATCCAGAGACCTTAATATCTAACTACTCTTACTCATTGCTGGGCAGAAGCAAAAAGGCTGTAAGTTTGGATGTTGCAAAGGCGCTCAAGAAATTTCTGGACTAGCGGTCACCCATCCAACTACCGACCGCGCCCGCTGTTGCTTAATTTCTTCTATCGCTTAGGATCGACGCAATCCGCCAGGCTATTAGAGCTTCGAAGCTAGGAAATATAATTCCACGAAAATAAAGGAGAAATGTACTGACTTTAACATTTTTGTGTCTTGATAAAAATACCTTTATTTGATTATGTTATCTTAATAAATTACACATACTAACTTTAGTCAATGTTAATAGGAAGAAATACGAGATTTTCAACAAAATTAGTTTGAATTTAGGTTATAGTAAACTCACAGTAATATGGAGTCGATTGCGTATGTAATGTCGATCATTTAAGTTTCAAATTCATTTGACAGTCCCAAAACGCCATGTAGTTTGTAATGTATTATAATCACAGGACACTATTACTCCTGGCTGATTATAATAATTTTCTAATTCATTTGACAGTCCCCTTACGTCATCTAGTTTGTTGTATCATAATCATAATGGAATCAATGCAACCTATTCTATGAGTTTAATAGGCATGGTACAGCAAAGTTTAAGTTTCGGGAGGTGACTGACGCTGAAGTAAATAAAGCTATTAAATCCTTGCACTCAAATGCTATTGGAGCTGATGGGATCTCGCTTGAAATGCTCTTGCTGACATTGCCTATTACGCTCAAAGTCCTGACTGCTTTAATTAACACCTCTTTTAGTACATGTACCTTCCCTACACTATGGCAGCAGGCGTTAGTTAAACCCATACCTAAAAATAGCAACCCCATCAATTTCAAAGACTTAAGACCCATTAGCATCTTGCCGAGCACCTCTAAAATCTTAGAAAGGATAGCTTGCACGCAACTGAAGCACTTTATAGAACAGAATACCATACTACCTATCACTCAGTCTGGATTTAGGCAAAAACATAGTACGTCCACTGCCTTGATGGACGTCGTGGATGATGTACTCACAGCTCAAGACATGGGGGAGGGCACTATTTTAGTCATGTTAGATTATACCCGGGCATTTGATTCCGTAAATATACCCTTACTTCTATCTAAGCTATCTTATTATGGGTTAGAGATTGAAGCTGTCAAATGGTTTGATACCTATTTTCGGTACCGCTCCCAAACCGTTGTTCTAGATAATTGTAATGTAACTAAACGTTCAGGTAGCAAGCCCGTTACGCGAGGTATAGCGCAGGGTTCAATACTTGGCCCATTGCTATTTATATTATATAGCGCGGATGTAGTAAAGCACCTCAAGTACTGTAAATACCACCTATACGCCGACGATATCCAACTATACATATCTTTTAAACCATCAGACACAAAATCTGCCCTTGAGAAATTAAATTACGACTTGCACCGTATTTGCAACTGGTCTGAGGAAAACACTCTAGCGCTAAATCCGGACAAGTCTAAATTTATGATATTGGGCACTCGTAAACAAGTGAATAAAATTTCTGCGCAATCACCTTGTGTACTTGTAAACGGAAGTGCGATTGAGAGAGTATCGGAAGCCCGAAACCTTGGTGTCGTGATGGACGAGTCTTTGCGGTTTGAAACACATGTAAATAATGTCGCTCGCAATTGTTTCTATCGTCTCAGGATCTTGTATAAAATACGAAACTGCATAGACACTAGATTACGCATTTCCTTGTGCGAAAGCATTGTACTATCGAAACTTAACTACGCGGACACTGTCATTGGTCCAAGGCTTCTAGCGCGTTCCCAAAACCTAATCCAGCGAGTCCAAAATGCATGTGCAAGATACGTCTTTGACATACCACCCCGAGCCCATGTTAGTCCTTATTTAAATGACGCTAATATTTTGAAAATGAATTTACGCCGACAGTTACACTTTGCGTCATTGTTATTCGGCATTGTCTTAGATGAATGTCCACCATACTTGTATAATAAGTTGCAATGGTCCAAACATTGCAATGTTTTGCACGCGTCCAGGTCCTCTGTTTTCAAGCTAATATATCCCAGATATTGCACTGCAGCATTCCGTGGTAGTTTTAAGTATAGCGCCACCAAATGCTGGAACAACTTGCCTCCACCCCTTCGCAGCCTGAAAACAACATCAAGTTTTAAATTCAGATATAAAATACACTTATTAAACCTGCAAAAAACGCTTTAATACACACACAATCAAGCACGAACACACACTCGCACACACACACACACACACACACGCACACACACACACACACACACACACACACACACACACACACACACACACACACACACACACGCACAAACAGCGCATGCGCGCTATTTACTTGCATAAGCGCACAACACTTTACATAATATTTATGCATTTTAAATTATGTACTTACTTGTTTGGTGTAGCTGACTCTCATTGCAAATCTTCCTAATGTTCTCGCGCCAATATTATATAATATTGTTTATCTTTTATTCTTATTTTTATTAATTTCTTTAACCGATTCTGTTTAATTTTATAGTGTTTTTATTTTGGATAGCCATTTTAAGCTAAAGTTAATTGTTTTTGCATTGTATTTCTTTTGTATTATGTTGCTTATTAACATACTGTTCGTAGTTGCATTGGTCGAAATTGCAGTTTAGGAAAAGTTTAAGGATACTGCTGCGCCACTTGCCGATCTACACGCGACAAACGGGCGCACTGAAAATCAGAGGCGTAGTAGGTTGGACCTTCCACTTGCTGCGCCATATTCTGAGTGCGACCCTTTTCTGTTGGCGGCTGCAACTTCAGTTTATATTTATAATATGTTTTAATTTATAATATGTCCTGTTATAGGAATTAATGCTGTTGCATGCTTGCGACTGAATAAATGTTTCTTTCTTTCTTTCTTTCTTTCTTTCTATTGGCCCGAAGGATTTTAAAAGATTTCTGATTGGCCCTTATCCAAACATAAATGGCCCAATGGTTTTCTTTTGTAAAACGGAAGTAAAGTTACTTATTAATTTCAAAAAATTATTCCCAAAGAGGTTTTTTTTAGGAAATACGGTATATACTTGAAATATTTTAATTTAATTTTTTGTCCAAAAATCATTGTGACACAATAATTTTTTTTGAGTAAGTACTAGCTATGGGTATTCTCCTTTACCTTTTTTGTATAACGTTAAGAGCCATTTCGCAAAACTCGGTTGATAAACTATAGGTATTTGAAGCGGCTCCTAGACGTGATATTGCCTCGCCCGGCTCGCGTCGCGCTTGACCTCAGTTCTGTGCGAGTAATCTCCTTGATACTTTCAATCGTAAAAATTTTAAAATTATGAACATATAATTTTAATTATACACTTTGTGACCACATACATGTATCTGGTTTGTGACAATATAAGTTTATATAACAATTAAAAGTACAATGTAGTAGTACCATTATCGGTAACTTATTTACATAATACATTTTAGGTACCTACTTAGGTACATCACAATAAAGATGTCCAATAGATGCATATTGCAATAAAAAGTCAATAGATGCAAATTGCAAAAATCAATATTTTGGCAAATCAACGTGAAAAATTAAAAATCACGTTTTTTTCAAGGTGATCTATAAAATGCAATATGCGTCCATTTTGCCTGCGATATTCGCAGCGCGTCGAAATACATAGGTATACCTAAATTCAAATCAATCGGAGGGTATAGAACCGGGAAATCCCGGAACCGAAAATCCCGGGATTTACAAAGGAATACGGTACTTTTCAAAAGAACCGGGAAATAAAGTAAAAGAACCGGGAAACAAAATAAAAGACCAGGAAATAAAATAAAAGAACCGGGAAACAAAATAAAAGTACCGGGATTTTCTGAACTTTTGGGAAATAAAAATATGTCGCGTCGTGATACAAAAGATAACGTAAAAATAAAGGTAATTTATACAATCCATACACAAAAATGATTACAGCTTTAAAAAGAAGATATTCAGAACGTCGGCTACATGAAGCAGCTATACTAATATAATATTATTTACACAACCCAGATTGATATTTTTCTAATATAAATGAAGATGATTTAACTCTTTTTTCTCGTCCAAGCAGTGCTGAATTGTGCAATACAATTGTGTTGCTTTCATACAATTAATACGAAACTTATGTTTGCATGTAAGGTATAATAGTATGATGGTTACTCAATCACGGCAAACGACTATGCGGATTTGGGTAGAAAACAGTTTTTCCCTATTTAATGCTCCTGAGAGATAAAATAGGAGACGCGATACTAACTATTTTCACGCGGGGAAAGCCGTGGTAAAATAATCCCGAAAGAACTGAAAATCCCGGGAATCCCGGTTCCAGCATAGGCGAGTACCGAAAATCCCGGTAATTTAAAACAGGACCGGTTTTCGATACCCTAATCATTACCGTGATACAAAAGATAACGTAAAAATAAAGGTAAATACAATCCGTACACAAAAATGATTACAGCTTTAAAAAGAAGATATTCAGAACACTATTCACAGTGGTCTTTGAATGTTAAAAACGAATTCTTTATTGTTTTCTGTTGGTTTACAAAACAAAATATTGACAATAGTCTAGTATAATAAATTATGAGAAACGAAATTCGCACTTTTCTCCCAAACCACTTGCTCTACAAGAAAAATGTATGGCACATAAAATGTCAATCTTTTTATGGGCTACAACTTTTATTCAATCCTTTCGGAAATCGTCTAGGACGCACCGTTTAGGAGATATAAGGAGTTTTCGGAAAATTTGGGAGGGGGGGGGTTAAGGTTGGGCCCAATAAGATTGGGTAATGTTGCAAGTATGAGTTCCACAGGGTGGATGGAAATTCAGTCGGAAATCGTCTAGGACGTACCGTTTAGGAGATATATGGTATTTTAGGAAAATTTGGGGGGGGGGGGGTTAAAGTGGATTCAGTAAGATTTAGCAATAAGGTTTGGGGGTTTACTAAAGGGGGTCGAAATTTCCGTCTAAACTTGTCTAGGACGCACCGTCTCCGAGATATCCGGGATTTCCGGTTTTCCAAAAATCTATATCCCGATGAAATCTATATACCTGATGAGTGCGGTATTTGCCCGGATGCCTCCCAGATTATCCCGACGCAAAATTCCACTTTTGGGTGAAGAACTGAGGGGGGGGGGGTATAGGGGGAGGCGAGGGGTTGTGAAGGGAAAAAATGAGAGGGTGAAGAGAGAAGGTAAAGGGTGTTGTGTATTTGAGATACGTGAGTTTTGGGGAGTTGACGGAACTTGGGTGCACGAGAGTTTCCAAACAACGAATGTATTATCTTTGACTAATAATAAGTGACTATAGCTGACTAATGTCTGAGTTTCTATCATTCCAACATTTTGGCTTAGCAATAGGGTCCCGTTGACACCGTTTGGGTACGGAACCCTATAAAGTACAGATTGATCTAAAAGTTGTATAAATAAAGGGTATGTTTAGACAAGTTATAATTTTTTTTTTCTATGTAAATATGTAATTTACACATATAACAAAAAACCTAAATACTGTAAACAGTAACTAATGTCTAAAAACGGACAATGTTTTATTTCAAATTACAGCAGTGACTTCCAACCCAATAGGGGTTGAATTTCCAAAAATCCGATAGCCTAAAGCCTTCTTCGATAAATGAACTATCCAATACAAAAATAATTTTTCAATTCAAACCAGTAGTTCCTAAGATTAGCGCGTTCAATCAAACAAACAAACAAACTTTTCAGCTTTATAATATTACAATAGTAATAGTATAGATTAGCATAGATATAGTTATATTTTGTACATATGTATGTTCGTGATTTTCTCCGTTACTACTTACACTACATAAATTGGAAAGAAATAGTTACTTAATTTCTATTGTTTTCTTCAAACCAAAGATGTTTAAAGCAGAATATTACGCAAACGGACCCCTGAATTGAAAAATGGTCTTTTGAAACCTATAATATTTTTGAAAGACCTTTTCAACGATACCCCACATTAAGGGGTAGACGAAGAAAAAATCATACGGAACGGACAGACGGACGGACGGCCGGACGGGCTAGCCGGCCGGTTGAAATAACGAACGGACTAGACATGATTCCGATTTGACTACAAAACCCTGAAAATTATAGAAAACTAAAAATAATACAATTGACTGTAACTAAAAATTCTCACATGATCAAGACTGTTCAATGGCAATATAATTACGTTACTTTTACGAAATCTATTCCTTAGATGGCTAAAGCAAAAATTGACATAGGTCCGACCTCCAAGAGGGCTCGAGCCTAACTGATTTGATTCGCACCAGTTTGTTTATTTATATGGTAAAGTAAATTCGTTGTAATTAATTATTTTTTGCAGTAAGATAAAAAAAAAATTACGTGTCATATTCGACAAAGACCATATTTTATTACTAGATAAATTTTTGATGGGAAATACGCTTTATTGAATACAAAAATCGATGGTAAAGTCATGGCATAAACCATGAAAATTGGTAATGTTATTGAATTAATTTGGAAACGAATATGATAGTAATCGTATATCTCTTGTAATAAATGCAAAATATAATATATGAGTGTTCTCTAGACATTTTTTTTACTCAATTTAACAAGATTTAATAAAGAAAATCAGTGTATGAAATTGACTCTGTCGTCCTTTTGCTGAAAAATAGTTATGCTAGATTGACAGTTACGCAAAAACTAATTAATATTTTCGAATATTAGATTATCAATATCAATAATAATAGATTGATCTATTTTATGTGTTCATTTGCCAGCATTAATATCTTTCTTATGATACTAATTTTTGACGTCAAATTCTTCATTCCGCGCGACTAACCGCGAAATGGCTCTTAAGGTTGAAATTCATCCTAATTCACATCATTGTTTTTATAGCTAAGCTACGTTGAGCTACATTGAAACTTCACTTATCGACATACAATTAAAGTATATTTTATTTTCGTCGCTTAAAAATGCCCAGGCGTGATATTCCGTGACTGTTTAGTTAGCTAACGTTAATACGTCCACGTCTACGCCTTGTAATAGATATAAATTTTGAGCACGTTTTCACATAGACACACACAAGTTGTACAAGAACAAGTACCAACATTACCTTGTAGCATACCAGTTTCGATAAATATCGATAATTGTCGATAACGCAGTAAAAGCACCACGCACATCCCTAAGCCTAATTAACCAAAAATATAACTTACGCCCCAACTCAGAAAGGTTCCTTTATTTAGCTGTAAGGAGTCCATAACTAATTGACATTAAATATGTTAAGTATCGATTCCTCTCAGAGTCATTTTATTAACGTTAAGTAACCCTAGTGCGGAACAACGTATAATAACCTTATCGATTATCATATCGATAGAGTATTAGTGTAGCCACATGTAAAATACGTTGAGAACACATAAAAAATAATACTTATTTTAGTGCTTTTAGAACGATGATTTATACTAATATAGTAACAAGAAATTCGTTTACTGTGTTTTCTTACTTAAGAACATTGCAAAGTAGCTTTTTTCTTTAAAATAAAATAAAAAAAACTCGCAATTTTATGTAACGGCAATACTATACCTAGTAGTACTGTAGTATCTGTGGCAGTACACTGTACAGTAAATGTCAATTGTCAGTCAATTCAATGTTGATATATTATATTGTTGGTTTGATTTCAATCTGAATTGAATTGAAAAATTTCATTTTGTTTAATATCGCCAACCTATTTATTATATAATATTATCATGTACATGTAAAGTACCTACACTTTCAAATTAGCGAATATGATAATAACTTATGTTAATAAATAAGGGGCACCAAGGTTGTGAATTGTAATCAAAACAACTGTATCGTTTTTTAAAGGATATGGAGTGTAAAATACCGCGAAAAAGAGTTGCAAATGGTAAACCTCTCTTTGTTGGTTTCGTTAGGCCTGGCACCAGTATGGGCAATATAACCGTTTTTACACATTCTGCTGTATCGTGCATAAAATTCTTGGACCGAGTATGTTCTAAACGGATCAGAGAAATCTCGCAAATATCGCCTTGGCCCCACATGTCTATGCATTCTAGCGTAATCAACAAATTCAATAAAATCGGCAAAATCCGCGAAAACAGACATTTTGCTTGTGAAATCTCTCAAATTGTAAACCTAATGTCAACTGAACGTAGGGCTGCCATCCGTCCGGGTTTCCCCGGATTTGTCCTAGTTTGGAAGGCGTCCGGGGAGCGTCCGGGCGGGGTTTAAATTGTAGTCCGGGTGTAACCCGGACTACAATAAAAGTCCGGGTTTTCGATCAGATCCCGTTCCCATAATTTATGTAAAAACTATGGGTTAGGTATTTCACCGCACACGCTGCCGACGCTATTTTATTTACTACGCGAGCGGCGAGCGGGGCGTGGGGGCCGTGGGGCGCACTTGACCGACGCATGGCGTGATCTGGCGAATGGCGAGCGTGAGCGTCAAGCGATCTATTTAGCCGCGTAGTAGTTAGCTGTGCAGACGTGTGTGAGCGGCGGTCGGTAGCTTGGCGGCAAAACGGAGCGGACGTAATTTTTGCCAGGTAAGTTTTACATTATTTCACGAAACCGATCACAACCACTAGAGTAGAAATATTCGATGTTTCACAAAAAGTGACAGTACTTCATTCAAAGCACATCATAACCTATTTATTAATAAGTTAAATTACATAGTACAATTTTTGAAAACCTACCTACTTTAAAATTTTTATCCCTTTCAGATAGACAGCTAGAAACTAACTACAATGCCTAAACGGAAATGCCTGTTCAACAGCGATTTGCAAAATAAATTTCCAATGTTAAAAAAAGGTAAATATGACTGGGAGGCTTTCTGTACAATTTGTTCAACAAATATATCGATCGCAAACAAAGGCGTTTCTGACATAAATGAACATTTGAACACACAGAAACACAAAACTAATATGAAAAATCAAGCAGGTTCTTCAAAAATATCTACATTTTTTGTAACATCAAACCCGGAAGACCTTCAAATTCGAGCAGCTGAAGGCGCACTCGTTTATCATACAGTCAATCATCACATGTCTTTCAATTCTCTGGATTGTACTTGCGCTCTCAATCGCGAAATCTTTTCGGGGTCAGAAATAGCTAAAAAACATTCATGTAATCGTACTAAAGCTACAGCAATAGCTACAGGAGTTTTAAGTCCTTTGTCGATTGCCGAACTAAAAAATGACTTACAAAACATTCCGTTTATAAGCGCGGCTACTGATGCTAGCAACCATGGCAGTGAGAAACTATTTCCTTTGGTAGTTCAATATTTCGATGTAAGAAATGATGGAATCACTACGAAGCTCCTCGAAGTAGAGACCACGGTAAACGAAACGTCCGAGACCATTTCTGAATTGATCATAAAACAACTTCGAAAACATGATGTTTTGTCTAAGTGTGTAGCGTTTGGAGGAGATAACTGCAATACAAACTTTGGGGGAATAGAACGACAAGGAGTCAACAATGTCTTCTATAAGCTAAAACAAAATCTGAACCCTAACCTGGTTGGTGTTGGTTGCTCTGCACACGTTATTAACAACGCCATTCATCATGGATGTGACTTACTGCCAGTGGACGCTGAGACTATCGTCTTGAAAATTTACAATTATTTTTCTATATACACAGTTCGAACCAAATCCCTCAAAGAGTTCTGCGAGACAGCTGATGTCGAATACAAACAGCTTCTATATCATTCCAAAACTAGATGGCTTAGTCTGTTTCCTGCAATAGAAAGACTTCTGAAGCTCTTCACTCCACTGAAAGACTACTTCGAAAACATACAAAAACCACCTGTCGTGATCAAAGATTTTTTCCAAAATCCGCTGTCAGAGGCTTATTTGCTTCTAGTCCACTCCATTATGCATATCTTGCATAGCAAAATAGAAAAAATAGAAAAAAGCGACAATTCAGTTTTAGAAACTCGATACATTCTTGGATCTATAACAAAGAGCCTAGACGACAGAATCAAAGAAAGCTTCGTGCCCTTAAGTATTAGAAGCATTTTAAACAAACACGACGAGAACATAAAACAAGAGTTCAAAAACTGTACTCTGAGTTTCTACAATGAAATAAAAACGTACATTGAAGATTGGAATCGGCCTCTTCAACAATTTGATAAATTTGACTGGATGTCTTTGCCGAATATAAATGAAAATACTCAATGGGCTGTTATCGAAGATACTATTGCATTTTTGAAAGACAAAAATATAACAATTGACGACACGAAATTGATAGATGAGTGGGTGAATTTAAAATCTTTTTGCCAAAACCTCAGCGCAGAAGATAAGTTTTTAAATGCTAATCAACTATGGTTACAATTTTTTAGAACACCAAATGGCCATTTATATTCAGAATTACTTAAAATAGCTCAATATTTTTTTTGCATCCCTGCGCACAATGCGCATGTTGAAAGAATATTTTCTCTCATGACGCAACAGTGGACAAAAGAAAGAAATGCATTGAATCCTGAAACAGTCTCGTCACTACTCAAAATTAAATTCAACTTCAGAGGCTACAAGAATTGCACCGAATTCTATAATTTTTTATTAACTAAAAAAGAAGTTCTGAAAGCTATTGGTAAATCCGATAAATATAAGTAGATTAGCTGGTGCCCGGGACTTCGTTCCCTTCATTCTTCGTTTTCTAAAAATCCTTTCTAAAGTCAAAGTCAAAATTATTCATAAATTTTTATGTCATTAAACAGCAATTGTTACTAAAATAATTCATTATACATTTTGTTTTTTAACACTAGGTTTGTCTGTTCACAAAGGTGCAGTGAAGAACAGACAAGAAACTCGAGGCTCTTTTAAAATCTGATTGTAAAATTTTTCTTATTTACTTTAAACTAGTATTATATTATAATATATAATTATAATATATTAATATATAATTATATATATATATTATATTATATAATTATAGTTTGTTATTAATTCTAGTATTAAAGTCATGCAGGTGACTGTTTGTGATAAATTGATGTAGATTCTGACGAACATACAGTAAACCACACATCAAGTTACCCAAAGGAAAACCAATATTACATTATGTTAGTAAAAATATATTGATGGTACGTAACTATCATAATGTTTCTGCTTAAACAATTCTGAGTGTAAGGGTTTGGGTTAGGCTTTGATGAATCGGTCAGTGATGAGATGAGTCCTGCAATTTATAAAGAATTTTATTAAAATTCTAAGAAATATAGATATTTTCTATTCATTATTTATTTAAATGTAAATTGACCGTAAATTGTCTGAAAGACTGTAACTGACACTAGTTTTTAAAGAGAACTACCGTATTCGTTTAATTAAGTGTTACCAAAAAGTTAAAATTCATAACATAGGCTATTTAAGTTTTAATTCTGTCTAGTCTATTTAAAATTTGAAGGTATTTTAATGTTATTGCTTTAAGAATTGCCAAATAATTAAAAACTATATGTCGTTTTCTTTTTAATTTAAATTAGTTACACAGTTCTTTGAATGTAAACAACAAATTGTGTTTGTTTGTCTGCAATATATAGAAATAAATATGTAGGATTGCTACAAAAAGTTACAATTTATGGTTTTTTTAAGTTTTAGTTCTGATTATAGTCTATTTTAAAATTTGAGGATATTTTCATGTTATTAAAAATACTTTAAGCATTGCCAAAACATTAAAAGCATTATTTGACATAAATAAATACAAATTAAAGACTGATTTAATTTAGTTAAATAGAGAACTACAGTATTTGTTTAAGTGTTTATTTATTTAGGTACATTAAGTGTTACCAAAAAGTTAAAATTAAGAATATAGTAATTTATGATTAAAATTTGAAGACATTTTAATGTTATTACTTTAAGAGTTGCCAAATAATTAAGAAGTATAGTTTTATTTGATTTAAATATTGATTTAATTTAGTTATGTACATAAATCTATGAATGAAAACAACAAATTGTGTTTTGTTTCTTGTAATCTATACTCTATACAAATAAATAAAATTGGAGTGTCTGTTTGTAATATTAACAAAACCGCTTTTTACTAAGTGCATTTGGATGTATACACGGTACATATACCAAAACAACATTTTTTACAATTTTTGTCTGTCTATCTGTCTGTTTGTTCCGGCTAATCTCTGAAATAGCTGGACCGATTTTGACAGGACTTTCACTGGCAGATAGCTGATGTAACAAGGAGTAAATTAGGCTACTTTTATTTTAGAAAAAAAACGCGATACGAAGTTCGCCGGGTCAGCTAGTGTAATATATAAAGAAATAAACATAGAAGGCTGTTAAAATTGTTCCTTAGTATAAGTTATTATAACTTATTATTTTCGTTTCATCGACTTTCAAATCACAACGATACTAAAGAAGTTTCACTTTAATAAAGCAAGATTACTCACTTTTCGTCACAAGAACGATTAAACACACTATTATAAACAACAAAAGAGGCTTAAAATTAAAGTTTTCTTCTATCAAGTACGGCGTAAAATATATTTTAATCAAGATGTAAGTGAATGAAAACAGTATTGAAATGTCCGGGGTTAAAGCTCCAAAATCCGGGGAACTTACGCTTCCAGTCCTGGGGGGCAGGTTTTAGAGATGGCAGCCCTAACTGAACGTCAAAATCAATCCTAAGTAGAGTTTAAGTAACGGTATTTGTATAATTAACTTTAATTGCCATTAAGGGCCTATAACGGTCGATTAACTGACTCTGGGAGTGACTAATTGTGATTCTGTACTAAGGAGCGATTTTAATGACCATTAAGTGACTCTGAGTTGGGGCGTTACCGCTATACGCCTAAGGTTGATATTATAGATTCCAGTCACGACATCTAGCGTTCAGAAGACAGATATATTTAATCATTTTCCAATAAGATTGACATTGTAATACAACCAACTGCAATTCAATGTCAACCTTATTACTATATGTTAAGTATAGAATTACTTATTACGTAGAATTTTGCCATCTAGCGGTGTGTAGCAGAACTTGAAAAGTATTATGATCTTAATTAATAAAGGTACTAAGGTACTAAGGTAATAATTAATAAAGGTAATTAATAAAGTAAAAAAAATGACGTGCATAAGTGTATCAGTGATACCTATATGAATAAAATATTTTGACTTTGACTTTACTAAGTTCACTGAATATGACATTGAAAAATAAGAATTAACATCAAATGTTAAAGTGAATTTTCAAACATAAGTAGCAGGTTTCTCGGACTATTCGTAGTTGACAACTAACAACCAATCAAAATGTAAGTTTCTTAGTTGTAAGTAATACGATTATCCATTTACTTGTGTTTTTTTGGCTAGAACGGTTCCCATACTAATCAACACTTGTACCATTTCCAATGTAATTGCGGCCAAATTAAAAATATTTAAAATACGTAGGGTAAAAAAATTCTTGTTCTGTACCCAATTTTATTTTTTATTTCAATTTTATTATCACTGAAAAAAAATATTGAATTAGTTTTTTTATTACAGCAGCAGTTACAAAAATGATATGGCAACAGTAAATGCTGTCAAAGACAAAATGTGTAAAGACGATTTCTTTTGGATCCTTGAGTTGTTGCATATTGCGTTTGTGCTGTGCTTGATATCTATCGTTCGTTATATCATTTATATTTACCAACCGAACAGTTTATGGACTTCAATATTTCCCTCCCGTTACGATACATACTGCTATTTTCTTTCTGGAAACCGAACTTGCTTTATGATTTGGATTTCGCTGACTTGAAAGTTGAAACAACAATGTTACCCCGTGGAAGCCCCGCTCGTATTATGTGTGTTAATTGCAACATATATGCTTTACCTAATAATAATACTCTGCGACGATATGCTGTTTTGATACAAGAGTAACCTCTCTAATCTGCAACTGGATACATCCACAAATGGTAAGTGAGAAAATAATATCTGATCTTTAATTTTTGAATTTATAAATGTAATTTATACTATGCACAAGCCTACCATGATTATTGTTAGAGCTACAAGTTTGCTACAACACCTGCTTGAGGTGTAGGTATAAGTTTCGATTTGATAGGAGTTGCAAACAGTGTGCATGTCTTCAAAGCTTATAATATCGATATCCAACCTCAACCAAAATTAGTCTTATCAGAAGTTGTATTCAGATAACAATATAATACGAGGTACTAATAACAACGCATGGCCTGCTCATGTGTATTTTTAAGTGAGTAAGTAAGCAACCAGAATTTACACTAAAAACTTAATTTCAATGATTATTTTAGGCAAATCTAACTACTGAACATGTTTTCTGCATAATGCTTTATTTACATTTTATTTTTTCTTAATTCTAGATTTCTGAAAATCACTAGATTTGTGAAGCATGCAGAGATCTTGCTATACTCATACTTCAACGTGCACATGTAATGACATTTGTTTGGTATCTAGCATGGGCCAGATACGAACAAAATATACAAGCACCCGCAGAATTTTTAGATAATATCATGATAAGAGAAGATTATGAAGATTAAATTAATTAATATAAAAGAACCTTGTTTTATTTACACCTAACCATTGATTCCTGTGATTATTTTCATGAGATATCCTAACAGTATTAAAATGTCTAAGAGATACAATACAGAATAATACAAAAATGAACAAATGAGCCACCTGATGGGAAACCAAAGGCATCACCAATCCTTTGCCGAACAAAACTTAACCATTATGTATCAGTACAGACAGAATTAGACTGGGTGGTACAGTGGTTTTTGACACGGTGCATCACGATAACTTGGGCTCAAAGATACACCTTGCCGGTTGATATCAAACAAGCTTCCTCCAAAAGTGCTTATAGGAGACTCGTTCGTGAGCATTTTCTGAAGGCTGAAAATTACTATGTAATTTTAAAAGCCCTGTTTTCTTTCTATTTTATCTATTAATAATTACCATTTCATTAAACACATAATGTATCTGGGTGTATGTATATTTATTATGTATTTATTATAATATTATAATGTGTATTGTATATAATATGTATATTATCATATGATTTATATGGTACATATTTATTTGTAATGTATTTAATTATTATACACACACCGGCATATTTAACGGAACATAAAATAAAGGTTTGTTATCAGTATCATATAAGGTTGCTGGCTGGTTTATACGTCATTTAATTTAAAAAGAAATATTTTCAAATAAAGAAAACAACTGAACATCACATTTTATGCAATTGTTTTAATTTTATTCAAATACACCTTATCTGGAGCGAACTTTGAGTATTTCTTCCTTCTGAGTTTGATTTAAAATTTCATTGAAATACTGTTTTTTGTTAGTTTTTTTTAATCGCGTATCTTTCTGGAGTTGAGGACTGAATTATGCCTAACTTAGCCCCAACGGAGATTGCCAGGGCACTCGAAATGCGAAGAAATGGTCAAACCTACAGAGTGATATCCAGAGATCTTCGTCGACCAGTTTCAACGATCATCGCAGTATCCAACGGTTCAGGGAGACCGGTACTTATGTGAGAAGAGCAGGACAAGGCAGAAAAAGACGCACTTCGAGTAGGGATGATCGTTTCATTCGGCTTCGTGTACGTAGGAATCCCCCTTTGACGGCCGTCCAAGCCCGACATGAGTTAGAAGCAGTGCGGTGTGTAACCGTAAGTGAGCGCACGGTACGAAGAAGGTTCGAAGAAGCTGTTTGGGTTCATTTGTGCCCGCCAAGGCTCCAAGGCTCGAGGTAAATCATCGTAGAAACAGGTTAACTTTTGCTCAGGAACATCGACTTTGGAATGCGGACCAATGGAATAAGGTATTGTTTAGTGATGAGTGCAGAATTCTCTTAAATCAAATTGACGGCAGGCAAAGAATATACAGACGCAAAGGAGAACGATACATTCAGACAAATTTTGAAACTACAGTTGCATACGGTTGTGGATCAATAATGGTTTGGGCGGGCATTTGTTTGGGAGCTCGCACAGATTTGGTAGTGATTGACAAAGGGAGTCTGACTTTAGAAGAAAATATCGTACCGTTTGCCCCATATATCAGTGACGATTTTGTTTTTATGCAGGATAATGCTCGGCCGAATACCGCTCGGGTAACTCAAGCTTATCTTAATGATATGAATATCACTGTTATGGAGTGGCCGGCGAGATCACCGGATATGAACCCAATAGAGCCCGTTTGGGACTTGCTGAAAAGAAAAGTTAAGTCCAGAATTCCAGCTCCTGCCAACGTGGGTGAACTGCGAATCGCCGTAGTTGAGGAATGGCGGAGACTATCCCAGGAGACCGTCGATAACATCATTCTCAGTATGCCTAGACGGGTAGAAACTTTAATAAGAGCACGTGGAGGAAATACGCGATATTAATCATCATTTTTCTAATTTAATTAATTGTTATTTTAATATTAATTTTCACTTTTCCCGGTTACATGAAAGGTTCAGAAATGTACCATTTTTCACAAATAGCCTTTACTCGCGAAATCTGTCCTTAATGTGATCTCATTTTAAGTTAAACAAATGAAACTTTAAATTACAAAAGACGTATAGTAAGTAGATTTTAAAATAAAACCATATTTTTTTTAATTATGGACCTTTTTTGTGTTCCGCTAAATATGCCGGTGTGTTTAGAACATTTTAAAATCCTTATATCTTGCTATCCTCCAATGATAGTTCAGTCTTGCCACCTACCGCAATTTCTCACCATCACCCTGGGTTGACTGGTAGAGAATGCTTCAAGGCATTAAGTCAGCCCTTTGTAAAAAACCTGTTTTAGGTCTTGCAAAAAAGATTAAATAAATAAATAATACATCCATCCATCTATCCATCAACCCTTGGAGGTCCACCGCTGGACATAGGCCACCCCTAACTTGCGCCACTGACCGGTTCTGAGCCTTCTGAATCCAGCGGATGTCCGCTGTCTTCTTCAGTTCGTCGGTCCATCTAGTCGGGGGTCGTCCTATACTCCGTTTTCCGAGACGTGGGCGCCATTCGAGAACCTTTCTTCCCCAACAGTTATCGGTCCTTCGCACAATGTGGCCAGACTATTGCCACTTCAGCCGGCTAATTATACAAAGATACATGTCTACCTAAAAATATAGGTAGGAAGTTAAGAAAAAATTATAATGATTATTATATTATAATTATATGATTATTATAAAGGTTGTACCTTGAGTTACAACCTTTTTCGTTGCGGGTGTCGACATACTAGACGATATAATGGCCAATACTAGACGATTGATAGCAAACTATACCTATGCACGGAAATAAATCGACACAGAACTAGTGAGATTTTTTCCTCACTAGTACTGTCAACAGGACTACTCAACAAGACGAGTGGGAATAAACAAATGACATCGCACCGTTTTACACTAGAGGTTGGAAAAAACTGCAAAAATTGTTGGCAATACTAAAATTTGCGTACTGCGCGTCTGGACAAATGTGCGAGGCTATCAGTATACGGCACGTCCGACGCGTGCGGATAAGCGTGCGTTCAGCGTAAAAGATCATTCAATTCAAATAATAATTATCATCCATTAACTCACTGTAACTCCAATAATATGAAACCGAACATGAATGCGTTCCACGTGTCGGGGTCAATGTATGTTACATGTTATGTATCGCTGATCACGGGTTATGGCAATGTAGCAGATTTTCCCAAATGTGCAATGAATCAAAATAGAATACAATGAACCAACATAATTTATATCGCAACTGCCTTACTAATCATAACAACAAATCATGTTTTTCGAGTGAACGATGTCATAAATGGTACGCATAATACTTTGATGCACGAGGCATTAGTTAAACCTCAAACTGTTTCTAGGTCATCGAAACTAATAAAGCCTACACAAACTATATATTTTATCGAACACGTGCCTACATCTAGTCATGTGCCGCGGGATAGTATATCTGAAAATTAGCTACTACCATGGTTTAAGTCACGAACTCACGAGGGTAGACGGTTCTCAACATACCATGAGGGCTTTAATTGACCAGGGCTCTCAAATTAAATTAATGAAAAAATGGCGCAAACGTTAGGCATAAAGCGAAACCAATGCAAGGATAAGATATTTGGGGTAGGTAAAAAAGAAAATCACTGTAAGGGGACGATAAATGTTGAGATACGGTCGATGTACATTGATTTCTCGGTAAACACTACAATTTTTATTATGAATAGTTTAATTAAGAGCTTACCAAATAAAACGTTTCCTAAACCATTACGATCGCATGTTCAGAATATTAACTAAGCGGATCCTAAATTGAATGAGAGCCGTCCGATACATTTATTGCTTGGAGCCGATTTATATAGTAAGATTATGCTAGATGGTACTATACGCGGAGACGATGATGACCAGCCCATAGCCCAGCAAATCCAGTTTGAGTGGCTGCTCTGTGGCTCAATGAAGCCACATTATAGTTGTACGTCGTTGTTCGTAACGTTGATGATTTACGTAGGTTCTGGGAGAATGAAGAAATTAACCAGCCGATTGAAATGTCGAGCGATGACCATGAATATTTTTTATCAACCGCAAAGAAACTTGAGGACGATGGGTATGAGGTCATAGAGGAACGGGTGCCTTTTTTTTGAAGTGGCCAAAGCGTTCGACAAAGTTTGGCACAGCGGCTTGATTTACAAGCTTTACCAAATGGGAGTGCCAGACAGACTCGTATACATCATGCGAGACTTTTTGACGAATCGCAAATTCCGCTCAGAATGGAGGGCACACGCTCCTCTATCCATCCCTTACGAGCCGGAGTACAAGGCTCGGCGCGCTCCGCGCTTCTATATACGCTGTATACCAGTGACATGCCCAGGCACCCACTGGTGCAACTTGCCCTATTCGCGGACGACACCGCTTTATATACCACGCACCTTGTGCCAAAATTGCGACCACCGCCCTAGGCGAATGGAAATTGAGGAAATGGAGAATTGAGGTCAATTCCGAGAAAAGCTCAGTCATATACATACTTAAATAGAGCCCGAAAAAAGAAAATGACACGCCCAGTGCCAATATTCGGTCGTCCCATTCCCTGGGAAAAACAAGTGAAATACCTGCAACCTAATTCACGTAACTTTAAGACACATCGATTAAGTTGCAGTGACGCTGCAATCAAGTTGAAGTTTAGCGTCTAAACCGTATTCTCGTAATTTTTGAACTGCGTGTCAACTGCCACGCATCCTACGCGCCTGCCAAACTTTTCTTCGACTATTTAGTACTCTGTGTTTGTGTTGTCATATGAGAGAACAAATAAACTTATTAATTAATCAAATACAATTTATTATGTTTCCATTAAAAAACGTTGAAGAATATTTCCTTATTTATTTATAAGGATTTTAATGATATTTCTTATAAAAAAAGTAATAATGTGTGCTTCAGTTCACAAAAAACGTCATATGTTATCTCAATATGGCAGAATGAAGGTCTTCACTTTGCCTCGTAAATCGTAATGAAATTAGTAAAAAAAATCAGAAAATCTTGACGCGCATCAACAGAATACCTTTTTGTGACGTGAGCGTGTTTGACAGCGCTCGCGAAAGCTTAGAGAATACGGAAAATGTCATTTTGATCGGAACGTCACTGCAACTGCACTGCAATCGAACTTGTTAAGTTACGTGAATTAGGCTGCTGGGCGTCACTCTTGATGTAAAGATGACGTTCCACACGCATGTCAAACAGATAACAAACAGGGCCGCCTTCATACTAGGGCGACTGTATCCGATGATAGACAAGACGAGTAAAATGTCGCTTCGTAACAAGACGACACTTACAAGACTTGCGTCTGCCCCGTTATGGCCTACGCCAGCGTGGTGTTTGCATTGCACAGAGGCAAACCATCTCGCTGCAGTGGATTCAAAATAGCTTCTTGCGTACGGCCACGGGCTGTCCGTGGTTCATACTTAATGTAGTACTCCCATCTCGCAAATATGTCTTCTCGGTTGAGCCTCTCCAGGCTCGTCCACCTATCCGCGTGAAGCTGTAAAGGCCACAGCAACTATCCATCCGAAAAAAGGTATGAGGTTAGGTTACCATTTAAACCAGAAACAAAAAAATCAATGGGTAGGAAGCAACTAGCTATGACGCAATTTCGTAGCTTACAGAGGAAATTAGAGAAGAATAGTCTTTTAAAAGGGGAATACCAACAATTTATGAATGAATATCGCGATCCTAATCACATGATTCCGTCTACTAACACTATACCAGAGTGCTATCTGCCTCATCATGCTGTCACCAGGGAAGGGTCTCCAGCTAATAAAAAGGTAGTTTTTAACGCTTCTGCTAAGTCTTCTACCGGTACCACACTTAACGATATAATGTATATGGGGCATAACCTACAAGAGTTAATTTTGAAATGAATACAATATCAGTATGTCTATACTGCTGATATTGAAAAGATGTATAGGCAGATACTCCACCAGGAAGACCAAGTTTAGCAAAAGATTTTGTAGCGAGTCTCTTACTCAACCAATTCAAAGTTTTCAGATAGCTACAGTGACATTTGTATTTATGACTCGTCCCATAGCTCACCTTCCTGGTGGCACGATTTCTTCATGTATCACGACTAGATCTCCCACCTTTATGTTATCTTTAACTCTTTTCCATTTATTTCTTACTGATAGCATTGTCAAGTATTCTACTTTCCATCTTTTCCAAAAATCTTGAAATAACTTAGATGTTAAATGCCACCTAGTTCTGACGTCACGTTTGGTTTAGATAAAAGTTTATTGTTACCATCTTATTGCATAATATTGGAGCTAAAATTGTATAGATTCATTCACATCTCAGGCGCGAGAGTATGTTCGAGAGCTAAGCGATCGAACAGCTCAGCATTTTTGCATTTAATCATTTTTGCACTAATTAATAATATAAGTAATATTCAATCATACGAGTAAGTACATCATTAACCATTGGTGTGCTCACGCCAAAACCATAAATAAATTATCAATTATCATAACTTGGGACTTCTTTTTACGGTCCCCCCGATCAAATCACGCAACCATCACCATTTTTACATTTAGGTTTACCTCTAAACAGGCTCAAGCTGTTTACTAAACGAGTACATTCTGTTAGGGTGCTCACCAAAAATCATTACTAGATGTGCAGTTGACTATTTTCCAGTAACACTTCATAACTTTCTGCACAAAATATACTCGTATTTATTTACTCGTATTTTAAGAATTATTGATACTTCCGATTCCGGCGCCACATGGAAACGATAAGATGTCTTCCTAACGATCACAAAGCAAAGCGGAGCACACTTTCAGTTCGGCCGTTGACTCGAGTGGTCTTGTGAAGTTGAGATATTATTGTGAATTTATATCTAAGTGATGAACAATTCAAATAAAACTGTTACTCTGGATCAAGGACTTGAGATTATTCGATCCATTGAATAAGTACATTTCCTGACATTAGGCGTTAAGGCTATACGCTCATAATAATTCTTTAACGGGAAACCGTTTGCCTATAATTGGTGTTGATAATTTAATTATAATAATAAGTCGTATATTTTATCATTTGCAGTAGCGGATATGAACTGTCAAAACATATTAGGGTTGGAAGCATGTATTTCTATGAAGTTGAGTATGCAATTGATAAATTTTGATAAATATTTAAGTTTATTCAAAAGATTAGGAAAGCAACCCGGTAAACATAACATTGTAATCGATAAAACGGTCCAACCTGTCATATGCCCCACTAGGAAAATTCCGTTGGAGCTTAAGGACAAATTATTAGTTGAGTTGGTCAGAATGGAGCGGCTAGGTGTAGTTAGGATGGTCACACACCCAACGGACTGGGCCAATGCAATTGTGCTACTCGTAGTAGTAGCTAAAATAGATGGTGGTATTCGCGTGAGTTTGGAAGCTAGACCTCTTAACCAAGTTCACGTTGTCCATGATGACCATGGCAGCATGACAGTTGGCCGTGAAGTTGCGCGGTACCCGCGTGTTCGGCGTGCTAGACACCCGCTACGGCTTCTAGATAGTTCAGATAGATGAAGCCAGCGCCAACCTCTGCACCTTCGGTATGCCTTTTGGGCGATGTTAATAGTAGGTTGTACTACAGTTTGAGAAGAGAGGGAAAGGCAGGGCGAAATAAACAAACCAACGAGTGCAGTTTGAACACTAATTAAAACGTTATTTGTATGAGGTGCGCAGAGTATGTGCATATTGCCTAATTGCATTTTTTGCCGTGGGCTTTGTCTTCGATCCGTGTACGATGTAGTAGTTCGTTCATCCTGCCAACTCAAAAAGGAGAAAAGAAATCGAAGTAAGGATACAAGAAGATGATAAAATTAAGAGTCGAGGCAATATGCACAGTTACGACTGAATATAATAAAACTAATGAGCTAAGTTAAATATCTATAATTATATGAAGATTAATTATAATGCAAAACATAATTTTTATTATTTACTCGGAAACAATTTGTGATAATAAATGTCACGAATAATGGTGCTGATGTGAATTGTTTTTAATTAATGTTGAGACTTAATATGGTAACCGGCATATAGGTTAGAAGTACGAATTCTCGGTAATGTCTGAGAATCCAGTAACTAGTCAGTTTGTCTATCAGTGCACCATTCTAACAATACTTATATATTAAACTAGGAAATCGCCCTCGCTACGCTTCGGGAAAAATAGTAAAAAAAATATATAATATAGCCTATGTCACCCGGGGATAGTGTAGCTTCCCAATAGTGAAAGAATTTTTCAAATCGGTTCGGTAGTTTCGGAGCCTATTCAATGCAAACAATCAAATCTTTACTCTTTATAATATTAGTATAGATTAAAGTTTATTAATTGCAACATATTTTTCTTCAACATATTTTGTACAAATGCTATGGCAACACAAAAAGCGCAATGGCACAGAGTACTTAATCACTACATGCGCAATGGCGTCAAAACTGTTTAGGCTTCCCGCCCACGTCAGACTTTTTGTAGGACCGATAATCGGGCCGATTTTTCCTCCGATTCTTATGACCGATTTTGTAGCCGACTGTCGGTGAGTCGGTGAGAACGCATACATTTCCGAACATTCCATCTTTCACTGATATCGGTCGGAATGCACCAATTTTATTTCTGACCGACTTTTTGTAGGACATGTGCGTTGCACCATTGCTATCAGTACGTCCTATTTTTTTCGTACAAAAAATCGGTCACCGATTATCGGACGTGAGCGGGATGCCTTAACAAGAAAGGTGTGTTATAGGAATTTATTATAAAAGTGCGAAGTTCTTTTACTGAACTAGGGCGTCATATTGTTGAGCTTTCCATGCTGCTGCGAATAACGATACGATAAGAGGATTACATTATTAAAATATTTGAATGAATTATCTACCGATATAGCCTGCAAGTTGAAGTGAATCAAATTGAAAAGTTAATATTTTTACGTTTCACATCTATAGGTACTCATAAATCCCTATTTGACCTAGTACCTGGCAAAATCGCACATTTTCTACCGGATATTGGTACGCGCATTAAACTCGAACCAAAACCCGTTAAAGTATCCTTATTGAACCTTATTGCCTTTACATAGATCTCATTTAGCTTGAAACTGCACATTTTTTTGCCGGATACTGGGACGTGCTGTAACAGTTGCCCCTAAAACTGTCTTGGTCCTTATTGCCTTGAGTTAGTCTCACATTACTTGGCTTGGAATTAATACTATATTCCTACCTTGTTTATTTTGGCTGTTTTTTCGTTTATTCGTAGCATTTGTATAATATTGTTAGCTAAGATGGATATTAAGGCATGTAGCATGACTTGCAAGAGATGTTTCATTTTTTGATTTCTGCTAATCTTGACTGAGAAGCAGAAGGCCATACTATATGCAATGGAGGCAGTCGAAAAAGGGACCTCAATTTCAGCCGCTACAAGGCAGTATGGTATCCCACGTTGTTTATTTTATCATCCAACATTGACCACGTTGGATGATAAAATCCGTGGTCTCTATCCTGTCAACTGCTCTAAGGGACCGAGTACAGTTTTTTTGAAGGAAGAAGAAAATCATTTAAAAAAATAGATAATTTTTATGGCAGAACACGGATTTCCAATCACTAAAGCGCAGTTACTGGATAGCGTAAGCTTACTCATAAAAAAGTTAAAACGCCATAATCCTTTCCAAAATGACAGGCCAGGTCGTGGTTTGAATAGGCCAACGGCTGGCCTAAAATTTGACTCAAGCTCGTGCTTTAGTCAAAGAGAATAATCTAATGGTTTAGTTTAAAGAAGTTTAGAATTACATTTTTATGGCAAAACTCGAAGAAGCTTAATAGCTAAAAGATCCGAGACGAATATTTAATTGTGATGAAAGCGCATTTTATTATATATTCACCCAAAGATAATAGGGTATTAGCAAAACATGGTGCAAGAAATGTACACAACATTATACCTAATGCAGAAAAGGAGTGCGTATCAATCTTAATTACAGCAAACGCAGCGGGCGAATTGGCACCACCAATGGTATTATTAAAGTCTATATCACACAAAATTTCAAAAACCTAGTATTTACCAAAGGATTGGATGACAGGAGAGTACGATTTTATGAGTACATGACAAATATTTTCTATCTCTGGATAGTAAAAAGTAATATTCAATTGCAAATAATTTTTTTCTTAAATGGACACTGATCACACACAACGCTACCATTATGCAATTTCTGTCGGGAAAAAAAACATTCAATTAGTAGCTCTGTATCCAAATGCTACTCACTTTATTCAACCGACGGACGTGGCTGTTTTAGGCCTTTAAAGAGCATCTGGAAAAAAAACAGTTTATGACTGGCAAAATGATAACCAGTTTGTGAAACTCAAAAAAGAAAATTTCTGCCCGCTTCTTGATAAATCTCTTAAGCAATTCGACCCCAACATGATAAAAAATGGTTTACGCAAATGCGGGTTGTCACCTTTTGATGAAAACAGCGTCGATTATTCTAAGTGCGTAACAAGTCACACAAAAATGTCAGCCAAACCAGATATTATAATATTAACGAAATGCAATCAAACACCAATAGCCATTTCAAATACTTTAAATCACAAATAAGTCCTGATAACCTCTAAGCTTTTTACGGCAACTAGAGTCCAACATGGAAAGGGGATAAATCTTTATAAGAATTATTCAATATCTGGAGGCAAATGCACATTCAAAATAGGAGATATTGGCAACTTTATAGGTATTACTGACATCTTGGACTCAAATTTTCTGAACTCAAATGATTTCAGTGAAATAATGACAGAAAATAGAGGCCATATAGGAAGCGTGGGGAAGATAGAATTGTATTACAATTTGAATGGGATGCTGACGAAAATCATGAACATGGAAATCCCACCTAATGAGATTTAGACAAACAAGAAAATCTGCCCTGGGAAAAGAAACACAAGAAATACCTTGCTTATCTGGTCAAGTGAGTTTATAAAACAAATACAATTTGTACTATGCCTAAAACAACTTTTTAAATTTAACGAACACTATTATTTTATTTATATTTATAATAATTTTTTATTATAATATTATATCTTATAAGTTAATGCTTGACTACAATCCCACCTGATGGTAAGTGGCGATGAAGTAATTGGTGGTAAAACGCATTAACTTAATAAAAGCCTATTCACTCTTGCCTTGAAGACACTTACATTATAATCGAACGGAAACACCTACGCGGCCAATTTATTTCAATCTTTCGCTGTACGCATAATAAATGATGAAGCAAAACACGTCGTCCGTACAGGGGGGATGTTAACGGAAATGTTATACTAGTACAAATATAACGGGTACTAGGACAAAAGGGCTATTTTAATTTTTTTTTTAAATTATCTTTGTGGTAAGATGAAAAAATACAATAATCTGAAAACTAGAATAAGTTACCTACCAATTCATGTAGATCTTGATTTTCTAAGATTATTATTTTTTGCATAACAGACCTGCAAAGTCAGTGACGATCAAAATCTCACGGATATTGGGCCGTTTACCTCCTTTAGTTGGAAATAGAGAATAGATTCATATTTCCATACAACCAATTTACTTGGAAATGGAAATAATAGAGCTGACTTTTTCCAACCAAAGAAATAAGCCCTGAAATACATGTGAAATATACAGAAAAAAAATCTAATCTTCATCGGAATTTGTGACCAACAGGATTACATACGAGTAACATACACGCATACACATACGCCGACACATCACACACAACCTTACAAGCTAACGTATTAAACATGCAATAAAAATAGTGTAGGTTCTTACATTATCTGGAACATTAGTTTATTTTGTGCTTATTATAAGCTTTAACAATAAGTATAATGAGATATTGTAATCCACGAGAACTACTGCCGACAAACTGCTTCGCAGACTGGCAGTTTCGCAGACATGTAAAGATTGAAATAGTACTTGTTTGTTAAGATTATTTTAAATAAAAAATAAAAAACATTTTGCTGGCCTCGCATAGCGCAGTGTTCCGCAGTAATTGTTGGATTTATTCTTCTCGCTTACGAGTCTTCGTCTTAATTCAAGTTTTGCTCAATTAAACCAGTTCATATAAAAATGTATTTCTATATTTTGGTTAATTAGGGTATAGACTTTTTGAGAACTTTTTAGAGAACTCTCGGGTTTGCAACAGCAAAGTAGGTAAGTTAGGATAATGATCACAAGCACATATCAATTAAAATATTTTTTACATGGTAACACGTCTGTACATGGAAGAAATTTGAGAAAAACTTTTACTAGGGATATTTATTAACGCAACAAATCCCATAAAATGATTTTTATAATCTTTGTCTAATAGTGCATTTGTTCCGCCATATCTGAAGCACGGCTTAACAGATTTAGATGCGGTTTTCACTGATGTATTGTAGTGAAGTTGTATTAACATTCAGTGTATGTTTTATTTCAATCGATTCACAAAAAGTTATGTCAGTACGAGTTCAGTATTCGAGTGTGGGCTTACCGAAATGTTTACTGAATCGAAGCGAGGGTATTTACTAAAGTAAATCATTAATTAATTCCTTATCATTTTAATACAAAAATGTATAACTACATGCTACCACAGGAGTTTATTTATAATACATATATTTATAATACATAAAATAGTACTATTTTAAAAGTACTACGGTACCACTTCACAAGATGCCCGCAATCATCCGCTGGATTCAAAAAACCTTAAGTGGCGTCTATTGGGAAACGCAAACGTGATGCCTTTAGTGACGATGATCACATAACACTAGTTGGCTCTGCTCGTTTATCCGTTGTTTGCATAAAAAAGTGACTATTTAAGATAACAATAAAATAATCCTAAATCTTAAGCTGTTTGTACATCAGATCTACAGCAACTTTCATTTTATTAAAAAGTTTTATATCCTACTACACAATTTAACTTCACCCCATCTTATCCTCTTGGAAATACACCGTCTTATTTCTTATAAACTTAGGTCTCGGGAAACTTTGCTGTGAAAAGTTAAAAGAAATAGGTATGTTTACAGTAGCCTCACAGTATATTTGTAGTAATGTAGTTTTTATGCGGAATATAAACAAAATTGCCTGCATTGCAATTTGCATTCATAATCGCCAAAGAAGAAGAATACACAAATTAGTAACGTCATCTTACCGTCTTTGAAAAGTGCAGCGATCTTTTATGGGGCTTGGTGTACAATTCTACCTAGTCTGGCCATAAATACTTTTACATAAAAACTTTTATTTTTTTCAGCTTTTTAATTATTTTGAATTTGGAACACGTATATTATTTTAAAAACTTCTTTCGATTTCGCGCCATTTCACATACTTTTTCGTGTTCATTATCAAATTACAATATGGAATGGGGTGTTAAAGAAAATAGGATTGCAGTGATCGCCTTGCACAAAGTGGGTATGGAGCCGTCGGTCATATTCCAGACACTTCAAAAGCTTGGTATCAGCCGTATGTTCGTATATCGTACAATCAACAGATATAACAACACTTCGTCTATCGAAGACCAGAAAAGATCGGGGCGGCCGCGAGCTGTTAGAACTACAAAGGCTGTTAATGCTGTTAAAGCCAGAATTCGTCGAAACCCCATTAGGAAGCAAAAAATCTTATCGCTAGAAATGAAGATTCCCGCTAGGACTCTGTCGCGTATTATAAAACAAGACCTGAAGCTCGGTGCTTATCGTCGATATACAGGACATGCCCTAAATCAATCTTTACAATTAAAAAGAGTGGATCGATCAAAACGCCTTCTGTCGCGATACGCAGGTGAAAGGCACAGAAATATCCTCTTTACCGATGAAAAACTTTTCACGATTGAAGAACACTACAATAAGCAAAATCATAAAGTGTACGCTCACAGTTCTAAAGAAGCTGCTCAAGTGGTCGGGAAGGTACAACGTGGTCATAATCCTGCATTAGTGATGGTTTGGTGGGGCGTGTCTTATCAAGGAGTCACAAAACTGCATTTTTTGTGAAAAAAGAGTGAAAACTTCAGCCAAAGTTTATCAAGATACAGTCTTGGATCATGTTGTGAAACCTCTCAGCAATACTCTTTTTAAAAATATACCGTGGACTTTCCAACAGGAATCTGCACCTGGTCACAAGGCACGAACTACCCAAGCCTGGCTTGAAACCAATGTTCCGAACTTTATAAGAGCTGAAGACTGGCCCTCATCTAGCCCAGACCTCAACCCTTTAGACTTCAAATTATGGTCAGTTTTAGAGGACATGGCCTGCTCTAAACGACACGGCGACATTGAGTCTCTTAAAAAATCTTTGGAGCAAGCAGTGGCGAAATTTCCCTTGGAAACAGTGCGTAAATCCATAGATTCGTGGCCAAACAGATTAAAGGCCTGTATAAAAGCCAAAGGTGGCCATTTCGAATATAATATTTTTTTTATTTTTTGCTGAGACTTTAATAAATATGTAGGTATAAATTCTACATTACTTCATTAAAAAAAAGCATTTTCATTTGTAACAGAACTTATGGCTGGACTAGTTATAATAATATCCCGAAGTTAATACGTGACTTGCCAGTGGAATTGTTTGTGAAACATGTAAAACCTCAACTCTTAGGCAAATGTTGCTATACTGTAGACAAATCTAAATGACCAACTCTGCTACTAGTTCTGTTCAAGTTAGTAATATTTTTTTGTAATAAATATAATACCTACATATTTTTATTCTTAAAAGACGTGCTGAGGCACTCCTCAGCACCTCCTCCTCAGGTGTCTTTACGGCTTTTCTTCTCCTCCATGACAAAGCACCTTTTCGAAAAGTCAAAAAATGACGTGCATAAGTGTATCAGATATATGAATAAATTATTTTGAATTTTGAATAGTAACTTCGGAGTACCGTGCGATGATGAATATTATTTCATATTTTGTATTGGATTTAAACTTAATTATACCGTGACGTTGTGTAGTATTTCGAATCTCGCTATTTTTTACATAAAATAAGTTAATGCTTGACCACAATCCCTTATTTTGATATATTTTGTTCTATAATTAAAATCGATTACCCGTCAGGTCAGTCTGGTTCAGACATGTGTGTGTAACAAAACGCCAGAGTATAGGGGTGAGTTATGCCCGTCTTCCACTGCGGAACAGTAATGAGCGGAAAATAGCTGGGCGAAACGGAGTAAAAGAGTTTCGGTCTTCCACTGAAAAATTGTTAAACTGTAAATAGTTCTTTGTTTGCCTTCCACCGCAAGCGAACTTTGCGGAGTGAGCTAGGTGGGAAATGAAATGAGTAATATCAGCGAGGTCCTGCCTTCCATTTCGAGTGTTGCGGAATGCGTCAGTACCAGGCTGCATGACCTTGAACGCATTTGTCTAAAGTTTTGTAGTTTGATTTGTAACTTCAATTCACTTTCATTTGATAAGGTTCTTCAAAATGTTTTTATAGAATTTTATTTTTTCTGGTTGTGAAGAAGTATTGAAATAACACGTTTTATTTAAGTTCTTCAAAATGTTCTTTATATGATATGATGTACCTAAAGATATAATATAATACAAAGTGGGTACCACACGAACTAAGCGACCAACAGCGAGATTTGTGCGCCATAGCATGCATAGCACTAGTGAATTGAATCGACATAGAAACGAAGGAATTCTAAATCGAATTATTACCTGCGATGAAAAGTGGATCTTGCACGATAACCGTAAACGTTCAACTTAGTGGGTAGACCCTGGCGGATACAGCACCTAATCAGTGTGCTAAAAAAGATTACTCATAGGAAGATGATGATGATCGACTGTCTGGTGGACCAGTGCCGGACTTGTATTTAACAGCTTCTTTAGCCGAATGGCACAACAGTAACGTCAGATGTCTATTGCCAAGAATTGCAAACATTTAACTAAGATTGGTTAATCGCTCTTCCCCATTACTTCTCCACGACAACGCGCGAGCTCACAGTTCACGACAGACCATCGCAAAACTACAAAAAGGGTTACAGCTGGAAGCTCTCCGTCACCCACCGTACTCACCGGACCTTGCCCCAACAGATTGGTACTTGTTCAAAATTTAGACAATTTTTTAAGTGGGAAAATGTTCACCACCCTAGAGGCAGTACAAAACGCTTTCGCTGACCTTACCACCTTCCATCCGGAGGAATTCTGCAGTAGAGGGATAAATAAACGAAATGGCAAAATTGTATAGATAATTTGGGCCAGTACTTTAATTAGGTAAAATGACAAAAAATTACCAAAATTTTTATATTTTAAAATTTTCATACAAATCTCCAATTTCATAGGTAAAGACCTAATATATTAACAGAATATACAATCGGTCGAACTGATGGACAATAGTGGTGGGCGGGCCGGTTGAGAAGGGCAGAGATGCAAGCGGAATCCGTTCAAAACTAGCGCATGACACTGCGACACAGCGGAGTACTTTTAACTCACTTACTCCGCTTTGTTCACTCGCTCGCGGTGGAAGCAGTTCTATGAAATTTACCATAGTTACCATACCATATAGTTCGCCATATTGAACGAGTACGGTAAATTATATACTCGTTTATTCCATTCCGCTCACTCATTGGCTATGGAAGCACTTCTATGAAATTTACTGCAGTCCGCTCCGCTCGCAGTGGAAGGCGGGCATTATTGACGGGTATTCAAACGGAAAATGTTCTCTTTGATTCTATTACGCAGGACTAACCGCGATGTGACATCACATCGCCACAGAATACATTACAGTACCTATACATCCGTATTTAGCATTACTGATTGGTATTCGAACGGAAAGTGATCTCTTTGATACTATTACGCAGGACTAACCGAATTTTGACATCACATTGGCAAAAATACATAATTGCGAGATCTGACGAGTAGTTTTTGAGTTATCCCTAATAATGCCATTCCGCTCACTCAATTGAGGCCTTAATACGGGATTTTTTAAAGTTATAGCCATTTTAGTGTAGCCTCACTTTACCTTTTTAGAATTTGCATTTAACAGAAGTTTTTTAAGTTATGGGCCATACTTGTCCAGTACAGTTTTTTTTAAACACCTCACGTCAAAGTTGTATAGAAGAAAATCCAAAACAAAAATATCCAAAGTAGACGCTATTTTCTCTGGGTTCCCGGACAATTTCAACTAAATTGCAAACTGACAATTATAAAGAAACTCTCTGAGGGTTCCTAGAAAAAGAAATATCAAAATATCTGCTCGTTTGTGAACTCAACAGGAAAAAGTAAGGTAAATAAAGGAGCCGAATTTTATAAATTAAAAAAATGGTCAATATCTCGAAATCGGTGACCCTTTTAGTAAGGTATTTTTTGCCATATGATAGGGCAACCTTCAAGGTATCTATCATCTTCGGTTGAGCCCCTACTTACGGGACACCCTGCTTAATATATTAAACAATTTTATTCCTATGGCTACCTTACTCTGCTTTTGGATAGAGCAGTCCAGTCTGACATAAATGATTGTTGTATCAAGCCACTTTCTTGCACATTACTTCTTCACAACTGAGGAGGCCTGGAGCGTACTCCACCACGCTGCTACAGTGCAGATTGGTGGAGTGAAGGTGGCCATGCCAAATATCAGAACTTCGCAGGCCGCCTAAAGGCCTTCAAGAAGGCTAAACGACTGTTACCTAATGTTAACAACCCGAACATGCCCTCTGAAGTATAGAAACGCTCAAAAATACACTACTTTGCCTACTATTGACACAAATACGACACAGTCAGGCTAACACCAACGGTCTCAGCAGTTTTTAATGTCATACCTTTTAAAGTGAAAACTTCTTTAGCATCGTTGTGATTTGAAAGTCGATGAAACGAAAAAGCGACAGTAAAAAGAGACAGACACATAAATTGATAAGATATAACGTGGGAGAAAATGAGATAGGAAGTATTATACAGTGTTTCTTATGTTCGTGGTTCTCTTTGTGTTACTTTAAAAAGTGCTAAGTTGTATTCATAGATGGCGCGAGGAACAAGATAGAAGATTCGTTTTATTGCTGGATAGATGGCGCTAGCTCCTCATTTTACTCTTCATGTTATGTTAAAAGATGGCGTTAGTTACCACTGTTTTCTTTACATCACTATGATCATTACTAAAACCTACAATTATCATCTTCCCGAAATCCTACATTCGTCTCATTATCTTGAAACCAAAATTTTTGAAGGTTTTACTTCTACCACGTGTGAATTGCACACACTTTGATTTTTTTTATATAAATATTGGTCTTTTGGCCACATCTCTTCGACGAGTTTATACACATTAATCATTGTCATTTTCTCGGAAGAAGTTAAAGCAGTCCGTTTCTTCTTAAGAGAAGAAAATGTTTTTATTGCGTCAATGCCACTTGGCCCGGGTTGGTCGCACATTGCAACAACAGCCAAGAACTGTTAATACTTAATTTAATAACAACAAAACTTAACCATAACAAGTACCTACTACTAAACAACAAATAATTTAACAAAACAACAACGTATGGGACATAAAGCGGATAATATCATTCGTGCTTAGTTCACGAAGGATGAATGATTAGGAAACGTTCCATAGTGATAAATTAAAAGAAACGTTTCCGACCGATGATTGCTATTGAATCTATTGGGTCGTTTCGATCACAAGAACGGCCGAGCCGAGTGAACCGGCAAGCCAGACCGTGAATGCGAATGACTAGAGATGGGCGTTTTTGTTATTTTTCACCATCGTTGCGCAACGTTGTTTCGATACCGTCACCCGTTGTTAACATCGTTGTTTCTGACAACGGTGTTGGACGTCCAGCTAGCGTATTATGTAACATGTTCTGTTGACGTTTTCATAAACGTTGTTATATTGAAATGCGATGCCATTTAACTTCAACGTAATGGAAGATATTTAAAGAAATAATAAAAAAGTGTTGATGCAATTAAATGGACAAAATATTTTTTGTAGATAATTTTAATAAAATTACCGACAAAATATTTTTTGTAGGTAATTTTAATAAAATTACCGACAAAATATTTTTATAGGTAATTTTAATAAAATTAAATAGTACACGCGTTAGAAGTTATACTTCTTTTGCGTATGGAAAAAAAATAACTAAAATGCAGTAGTGATTAACGATAAATATTAAAATTAATCAAAAAGATTTTATTTAAATAAATTAACCTCAAATCTATAAATACACTCAAAACAGTTTATTCAAATCAAATGTATCACTAATATTCAATATATATAAATAAAGTAATAAATAATAAATTATTAGTAAATACTATCACCGTCGTATATGAAATTGATTTAATAAAAACACCAAAATAATATTTATTTATTCACACTGTTTAATTGGACTGTTACGTAACACGTGTTCTAAATATAAAAGTACTAGAATATACAACTTGAACATAGTTATCGATTTTCATGCCACCTAGAACTAACTTCACGATGTAGAATTTTGGTGTCGGTGTGCGCGCGCAACGTAAAAATTCACTCTCATCATTTTTCTTCATCGCGCCAAAAGAAGTATAACGTTAGTCATTCGACTAACGAGATTGACATGCCGAGCTGAGTGAGTATAAGTTACGAGAACGAGTCAGCCGTTAAGACCGAAGCGAGCGACCGAACCAAACCGAAAGGTCGGGCGTCCGATCGCCCCGATCCGTTACAAATACGTCTTAAATCTTAATCGTATTCGTAGTTAAATCAATGCTATAATGTGTGTTGCGGACGACACCGACACAATAATAAATGATTAAAATGTTTTAGTATACTGAAATCGAAAGCATGATGTAGGTAAATACTTAAATTGCATATATTTTTTTTAAGTAAGTTAATGTATATTCGAATTATTATTAAGTTTTTAATGTTCAACGGTCCTATCCTAACATTACATTATTTATAAAGTATTAAAATAATATAAAATACGGTTGATTA
Organism: Thymelicus lineola; assembly: GCA_963932265.1. NCBI lineage: Eukaryota > Metazoa > Arthropoda > Insecta > Lepidoptera > Hesperiidae > Thymelicus > Thymelicus lineola. The sequence goes on from OZ010680.1 coordinate 10,156,649, forward strand.
ATGCATTAATTTGCCACAATTTTTCAAAGGTAATTAAAAAGTATTAATTCATCGAAAATGTAGCAAATGACATAATAGTATTAAAAAGTGTCTGAATAATTAATATTCAGTTCCAAGTAAAAGCTTATAGTACACGACACACCGTGAACGATATTAAAAACTGCCTTCATTCATAGTGGTAGTAACGATGATCTCATAGACCTAATAGAATGATTAGAGTGAACTAGTCCCTTAACCGGAATTGTCTGCTGCAGTGTATCCTATCCTATATTATATATCCTTAATATATTAAAGGATCAACTCTTGCCTCATTGCACAATCATGCTTCAGGTTCATGAACAGATAGTTAATTGGCTAGAATATTCGCAGACCATCAAGAGAGCCTTTATACGACGAGAACAATAGAGACAAATTGCTCAATACGTCCTCGACAGCATCGATTAATTCCACTAATGGATATCTACCCACTGCTTCTCACGCTTAAATTAGTATATGGCTTTCACTTATCGACTATCTAAACAATGTACTTGCAAGCAAATTTTTAAATATTTTTAGTAAAATCATAATATATCAATTCCGTCCAACTTTGGTCGACAATGAAGATTGAAAGAAACGATAAAAAGTACACAAACACATTTCAAATTTTATAAAAAAATTAACGGACCTCGGAAATTATAACGACATTAAAACCCAAATGGCAACGTATAATGAAACTCTTTGAACGTAATATAACAGGTTCTCCCTAAAATAGTACGACAAACTGAAAGGGAAAATAGCTTGAGGGTTGACTACCTGATGTCAAAAAATTACTTTATTAAAAGTGTCACAGTTTTCGAGATAAGTATTTAACTTTTCTGAAAGTCTGCACCTTTACTCGTGTTAGATATTATAAGCAGAGCTATAGTAATTGTATTAATAACTAATCTGTAGATAAATGGTAACATAATATATGTGAGCAGGTAAATAAGATACTGGCCAAGTTTGTCATAAGAGAAAAAAACAAAGCAGTATGACAGATTGAGCTGTCAGATAAATGATTATTGAGAAAATATTATAATATGAACTAGCGATCGAAGCAACTGATTGCTTGTATATTTTCATGAAATAATTGTAATAATGACATTATATCAAGAAGTTTATTTTACTCGATTGTAATAGGTAACCCTTCGGAGCATAATGTACAAAACGCAAAATGAACACAACACGCAAAATGTACAAATCGCAAAATGTACAAAACGCAAAATGTACAAAACGCAGAATGAACACAACACGCAAAATGTACAAATCGCATAATGTGCAACAAGGACTAAGGCCTCTTTCACGACGACACGCAACTTTTTGAAGAATAGTATAATATGTTACATTTACATCAAATTAAGTAACAGCAGGACAATAGTTAAATTTAAATCTTACAGAAACCCTCGTTCTTGTCTGGAGGGCCTAGCTGACTTTTAATAAAGAAACATTTTTAAATAATGTAGGTTAGTTATGCCTGTGATGGGCAAAGCAGAAGTTTGATAACTTTATAAGTAGTTATGCATTGCTACAGCAAACGTCATTAAATCGCGTTCAGAGAATCTCTTTGAAAACTTTGCGAGTGTAGCGACTTTACTACTTATTTGTCAATCGCTCAGATGAAAGAACTTTAATCTCAGGTTAATTGACATAAATGTAATGTAACCACATTATAAACCTGTATGTTATGCAATGCTAACATGTAACTATAGAGACATTTCTGGTTAATTTTCAGATCACGAATAGACATTTTTTTTACACCAATAAGTTAATGCTTGACCACAATTCCACCTGATGGTAAGTGAAGATATGGTCCAAGGTGGTGAGCATCAAAACTGATTGGATCGAATGAGACCATGGATGCGTACGTAGCTGCTTTAGAAGAACACTAGGGCTCTGCACGCAGCTTTGATTACGTTTGTCAGGATGATAATATGGATAACCTATTATTAACTAAATTCCTTCTCTTTAAAAGTTTATATTTTTAATATTTCCAATAACACAATATTTTGCTATTTTTCTAGCTTGACAATTGTTCATATTCCTTATTTACTCAATTCAAATAAGAATTGATAGCTAAAACATTTATTTATTTGAAATTACCTCGGAAATTTCACAGATTTTTTTCAAGCTCTAACAAAGACACGCACTAAAACTAGTCTTAACTGGTGAAAACTCATTTTAGTTAAAAACAACGACTTTCTGACTTATTAGGTGTAGTCTTTTTTATGTAATAATTTTTGATTAAAAATTATTATACCTAGTCCGGCCATATAAAAACTTTTCTTTTTTTCAGCTTTTTAATTATTTTGAATTTGGAACACGTATATTATTTTAAAAACTTCTTTCGATTTCGCGCCATTTCACATACTTTTTCGTGTTCATTATCAAATTACAATATGGAATGGGGTGTTGAAGAAAATAGGATTGCAGTGATCGCCTTGCACAAAGTGGGTATGGAGCCGTCGATCATATTCCAGACACTTCAAAAGCTTGGTATCAGCCGTATGTTCGTATATCGTACAATCAACAGATACAACAACACTTCGTCTGTCGAAGACCAGAAATGATCGGGGCGGCCGCGTGCTGTTAGAACTACAAAGGCTGTTAATGCTGTTAAAGCCAGAATTCGTCGAAACCCCATTAGGAAGCAAAAAATCTTATCGCGAGAAATGAAGATTCCCGCTAGGACTCTGTCGCGTATTATAAAACAAGACCTGAAGCTCGGTGCTTATCGTCGATATACAGGACATGCCCTAAATCAATCTTTACAATTAAAGAGAGTGGATCGATCAAAACGCCTTCTGTCGCGATACGCAAGTGAAAGGCACAGAAATATCCTCTTTACCGATGAAAAAATTTTCACGATTGAAGAACACTACAAAAAGCAAAATGATAAAGTGTACGCTCACAGTTCTAAAGAAGCTGCTCAAGTGGTCGGGAAGGTACAACGTGGTCATCATCCTGCGTCAGTGATGGTTTGGTGGGGCGTGTCTTATGAAGGAGTCACAAAACTGCATTTTTGTGAAAAAGGAGTGAAAACTTCAGCCAATGTGTATCAAGATACAGTCTTGGATCATGTTGTGAAACCTCTCAGCAATACTCTTTTTAAAAATATACCGTGGACTTTCCATCAAGACTCTGCACCTGGGCCCCAAGTCTGCTATTACAATAGTGTCAGAATAGTCTATCATTGATTTCATAATTGTTGATTTTGACAGGTTTGGTAATCTACTAATATAATGGCGTCATTATGACTTTCCAATGGTCAGCCACTGACACTCCATTGAAAGAAATGGCGTCTATGGGTAATCTCGTACATAATGACAAATGAATGACGGACCTATGCAGTAATCTGCTAAAATTTTGACAGTTCCTTTGATCAGTGACATACCATTAGAACGTCATTGTGCAGTCATTGCTTTTTTTACCATTTATTTGCTTTATATTGCTTTCTTTACATGCAATTTACCATTTATAAGATAGATAGATAAGAAGTAAGATATTCCGGTCCAACGTAAAAACCGTGTTGTTGTACGGATGTGAGAGGTGGAAGGTCACAAAAGACATCTCCCGCCAACTCCAGGTTTTTATCAACCGCTATCTTCGCCATATACTCGAAGTTTACTGGCCCGAGAAAATCTCCAATCTAGAGCTGTGGGAACGCTGCGGTGAGACTCCGATCGACCAGCAGATCAAACGGCGAAAATAGAACTGGATCGGCCACACGCTCCGAAGGGATCCTGAACATATTCCGAAGCAAGCCTTAGACTGGAATCCCCAAGGAAAGCGTAAACGTGGTCGTCCTAAGCAGACCTGGCGGCGGACGATCATCGCAGAGGCGAAAACAATAGGGAAGACTTGGAGCGAAGTTAAGCGAGAAGCTCAAGACCGTACGGGATGGCTTTCAATTTAAAATTTTCAATATTTTAAAAAGGCATGGTATTGCCTCTACTGCTGTAAATTTGCCTGTTTGTAATATAATTTATTTTTCTTTACATCTCTCCTGAATTTTCTTCAGCCTGTCGCCTGTAGAGAGATGTGTTGTCATTTGAATAATAAAACAAATCTAAGTTAAAATACCTAATGTAATTGGCTTCAACCCATTAAAGGCCCACTACTGGGCACAGGTCTCTCCTCTTGAGGAGGCCTAGAGCATACTCCACCACGCTACTCCGGTGCGGATTGGTGGAGGGGTTAGTAGCCAACCCGAGTGTCGGAAGTTTTCAAACCACCCGAGGGCCTCCGATATGGCTTAACGACTGTTGTTATCATGTGATAACAACCCGGACCAACGACTTTACGTGCCCTCCGAAGCATGGAATCGCTCAAGAATTTTTGCCACTAGCGGTCACTCATCTAACTACCGACCGCGCCCGCTGTTGCTTAACTTTGTCGATCACTTAAGATCGACGCAAGCCGCAGGGCTATGAATGATGAACCTAATGTAATAATAGTATCTAATCAGAATCAGTTGATATAAAATAAAAAGATCTTCAATATTTTAATCATCATTTGAATAACAAATCACAAATATCACAAATTTTACCTTAAATAATAAAAATAATATCGTCGTAAAAATATTATTGCGTTGTGAGTTTTTTGCTATTTACGAACTTCCTACTCCTTCAGATTGCTTTTAACACTAATAAATAATATGTAAAAATATATATAAATGTAATCTGGCATGAATAAATGTTCAAATTTAGTAGTAGTTTTTCGAAAATCATTTCTGGCAATACCACAATGCCATTATAACACAATTCTATTACGAGACCATTGTCCGACCAATGATCCACCATTATGAATTAGCAGATTACGAACTTTTAGCAAAATGACAATGGGATCGTGTTGGAATGACGAATATTATAAAAATAGCAGACTTGGGACCCTGGTCACAAGGCACGAACTACCCAAGCCTGGCTTGAAACCGGACTTTATAAGAGCTGAAGACTGGCCCTCATCTAGCCCAGATCTCAACCCTTTAGACTTCAAATTATGGTCAGTTTTAGAGGACATGGCCTGCTCTAAACGACACGGCGACACGGTCTCTTAAAAAATCTTTGGAGCAAGCAGTGGCGAAATTTCTCTTGGAAACAGTGCGTAAATCCATAGATTCGTGGCCAAATAGATTAAAGGCCTGTATAAAAGCCAAAGGTGGCCATTTCGAATAGAATATTTTTTATTTTTTGCTGAGACTTTAATAAATATGAATAAATATAAATTTTATTAATATTACATTACTTCATTTAAAAAAAAGCATTTTCATTTGTAACAGAACTTATGGCTGGACTAGTTACCATTTTTCTTACATTTAGGTCAGCAAAAAAAATAAAAGGGCGGCCGACCTAATTTTTTGCCTAGGGCGCCAGAAATGCTCGGACCTGCATTGCCCATGCTGATATATCAAAGCCCAGCAACGCGGCCCTACTGCGTCGTCATAAGTAATCGATCATCTTATCACGGCCAGTAGTGTGCTCCGTAATAGTTGTTAGTCAAATATGTACATCCGATAATATCCGTGCATAACTTGCTGATAGAATGTCGACTTGATCTTCTGAAGTTTAATGTGTAACAGCTAGAATGCTAAACTAATATTATACAGCACCTAATACCTTAGCATTATTAGTACAAGATGAAGGTTATTGATACAATGTATTACATTTCCATTGATTTTATGTTAAAGAACTTCAATAGACATACATTTTTCGGATCGCCGTGCCAAGGGTTCTGGTTCGATTCCCATTCCGAAAATTTGAATGATGAGTTTGAATTTTTGTGCTCGGTCTGGGTATGAGTATTCTTGTCTCTGTGATTTGTCCATGGCACCCACGATACAGAGAATTATAGTGTGGGGCTATGAGTATGAAACGTTATTTAAAAAAGCGTCATTATTTCAGGTTTTATGATGTAACTATTTTTTATATTCATAAACAGTAAATGTATGTACAAATTAGATGAAGAGACTTTTCATAGAAGGTCCACACCGCCTATACGAGTAGTATGGTCTGTCAGTGTGAAGGTACATTATTCAGTGATTAAGAGCTCCATACCGTTTATGTTGGTCAGTGGTGATAAACGATTTAAGTATATCGATATTTGAGTACCTTACGAAAGATTGTTGACTGTCTAGTCTAACAATTGCCTAGTCAACAAATTCAAGTGTCTAGTTATTCAAATTGTCTATTGATTTTCAGTTATTTAATACGTTTAACTGTGACTTTAAAATTAACAGTAAATTGTAAACAATTTGCAAAATTCTTTATTTAGCTAGACTACCTACTTCGAACATTTATTTTTGGAAAGTTAATCGCATTATTAATATTTTCACCATCACCCTGCAGTCTAATTCACGTAATTTAACAAGTTCGATTGCAGTGCAGTTGCAGTTACGTTCCGATCAAAATGACACTTTCCGTATTCTCTTAGCTTTCGTGAGCGCTGTCAAACACGCTCACGTCACGCGAGCGTTGATGCGTGTCAAGATTTTTTTTACTAATTTCATTATGACTTACGAGGCAAAGTGAAGACCTTCATTCTGCCATATTGAAATAACATATGACGTTTTTTGTGAACTGAAGCACACATTTGTACTTTTTTTTATAAGAAATATCATTAAAATCCTTATTGGGATAATAAGTAAATATTCTTCAACGTTTTTTAATGGAAACATAATAAATTGTATTTGATTAATGAATAATTTTATTTGTTTTCTCATATGACAACACAAACACAGAGTACTAAATAGTCGAAGAAAAGTTTGGCAGACTTTGGCAGGCGCGCAGGATGCGTGGCAGTTGACGCGCAGTTCAAAAATTACGAGAATACGGTTTAGACGCTATACTTCAACATGATTGCAGCGTCACTGCAACTTCATTGCAGCGTCACTGCAACTTAATCGATGCGTGTTAAAGTTACGTGAATTGAAGTGCAGTGCCAACTGGCAAAGAATGCCATTAGGCATTAAGTTCGCCCATGTAACCCCTACTTTAACATGTTTCAAAAGAATAAATAAATAAATAACTACTTCTTTGTCTATTACAGGTAAACCACTCGACTTATCAACTTGACCTTCCAATGATTTACGGAACGAGAGCGGCTACACAAAATAACAGGTACCTTACGATAAGCCTACGGATTTATCTACGTATATCAAGTATTAAATAATAAAAACTGTTGAATTAAAATATAATTGCGCGTTATAATGTGCGCTGATATTGTGTCGTTCCTAAGCGATCGACCAAGTGAAGCAACAGCGGGCGCGGACCGTAGTTGGATGGGTGGCCGCTAGTGGCAAACATTTCTTGAGCATTAAGAGGATGCCTTGAATTACTGTTGCTCGAATTGATCATGCTTAGTCAAAAATTTTACTATTTTGTTTTGTTTTTCTAACATACTTACTTTAAAAACTAGCAAATTAATGTACCTTTTGGCAGAGTCATGTAACATTATAAAAAACATGGCGGCCATTTAAAAAGGAAGAGGTAGATATTTTTTTCGACAAAATTAGGTACGTATATTTTATACCCTTAAATTATCGCTGGTTAGTTGCTGGACTTATGGATTATGAAGATTATGTAGGATTTTATTTGTTCTGCAACCCCTAAAACTACTAATTATTATTACGTATTTAGAAATGACAGACAAAGAAAGAAAGAGCATTCAAGCGAGCGCACAATCTTACACAGCGAGAGCGGAGAATGGTTAAAGCTGAGGAGAAATCTCTTAACTGCTTATAATTTTGGTAAGGTGAAGACAAGAAAAGGGTGATCACAAATAGTTGTGCAAATATGGTTTAAATCATGTTGTACCGACCATACATTGATCTTTTTTTTCTATAAAACATAGAAAAAAACCGAAAAACTTGCTTTGAAGCAACTTATTGCTATAAAAAAATTAAACAGTGCGGACTTTTTATTGATAAAAATCTTCCGTTTTTACGAGCATCACCAGACGGGATAACGAATTACGGTGACATGCTCGTTGAAATTAAATGCCCTGACGCGTCTTTTAAAATGTTTATAGACGCCGCTATCCAGGAGGGAAAAATGAATTTTTAGCGATGTGACAAAAAAACGGGTCAAGTTTTTGTCAATCATAATTCAGATTGGTTTATACAAGTACAAGGCCAGTTAGATATTTGCCAGATTAAAAAATGTTTACTGGTGGTATGGTAGGTAGAAAATAATATTAAAACCAAAATACAGTAATTGATAAAGATGACATGTTTTGGAATCAAAAGATGGAGGCGAAGTTGTTATCCTTTTACTTCGGCTGTCTGATACCCGAGCTCAAAGAACCCACGACACCCAAGAAACAGGCCCATTCGGGAACCTGAGTATTTTAATCAAAAAAATAGAAAAGCTAACAAAAGGGCAGAGTTGAAAGAAAAATCAGTAGATGAAAGGCAAGATAAAGAAAACAATAACGAAGAATAAGGCCTTTTTAGTGATAAAAATCTTCCGTTTTTACAAGCATCACCAGACGGGATAACGGATTACGGTGACCTGCTCGTTGAAATTAAATGCCCTAACGCGTCTTTTAAAATGTTTATAGACGCCGCTATCCAGGAAGGAAAAATGAATTTTTAGCGATGTGACAAAAAAACGGGTCAAGTTTACGTCAATCATAGTTCAGATTGGTTTATACAAGTACAAGGCCAGTTACATATTTGCCAGATTGAAAAATGTTTACTGGTGGTATGGTAGGTAGAAAATAATATTAACACCGAAATACAGTAATTGATAAAGATGACATGTTTTGGAATCAAAAGATGGAGCCGAAGTTGTTATCCTTTTACTTCGACTGTCTGTTACCCGAGCTCATAGACCCACGACACCCAAGAAACAGGCCCATTCGGGAACCTGAGTATTTTAATCCAAGAAATAGAAAAGCTAACAAAAGGGCAGAGTTGGAAGAAAAATCAGTAGATCAAAGGCAAGATAAAGAAAACATTAACGAAGAAAAAGAGCAGGGTAGCTTGAACGAGCATCATACAATTTTGGATTTTGGTGTGTTCTAAATAACTTTTATTTTCGCCAAATACGATTTATGCGAGTAGCTGCGAGGGTGTAGAGCCTCCACAAATAATAATTAAATAATATACCTCCATTATTATAGACTCTCAGGGCAGGGTAGGTATGTATAGACCCAGGCCCCAGGGTAGGTATGGGTAGGTTTTAAAGAATAAAAATTATTTAATCTGAGGTATAGACATTAACCGTAATAAGGCAAACTCCGATTTTGATTTATATTACACTGTTACATTTCTTTTGGTTACACAGCACTTAACACGATTAATATAAAATGCAAATTAAAAATTGTATGTAAAAGTAATATTAAACAATAAAATGTTCTTTATAACTTTTAAGAAGCTCCCGTAATGATGATGGAAGCCCAGCTGACAGATGCATTTTTTGTAAAATACCAAATGTCAAGATTTAAAAATTTAAAAGAAAATGCATCTGCCAGCCACGGAATATTGAACGAGGTATTATTACACATCGTTACATAGGTAATACCACATACATAGATAGTAAAATACAAATTAAGAAAGTTTTTTTTTGGCAAGGTTGTATGTTTCTGGGTTCATGTCAGGTGTATCAGCATTTTCGCCATATTGAAAGTCACGTCTTTTAGTTATTGAATGTCGGTTTTTTTTTCTTTTCATGGATTGTTAATTTTTTTTGTCTATTTTTTCTTCATAATTTAATAATTTTGATACCGGCCTTTCATCATATCTTATATTCTTTCACTGTTCGCGTACCTAAAAAATGCCTTCGAACATTCTTAGCGTCATGACCAAAGAACAGTGGCGGCCTTAGGGGGTGGCGAACGGGGCCACCGCCCGGGGCCTCGCGCTTGCAGGGGCCTCGCGCTATCATCCGAGTTAAAAAAAACTTTATATAGCGAAACAAAAATATAATTGCATAACTACGAACGGAATACTATGATATACAGTTTTCGATCAGGTGTATTATAGATCGATGTATACCATAAAATAACAATAAAAATACATAACAATATTTATTTTTTGTTATTTGTCTGTATGTATAACAAAACCGAAACCTTTGCAATATGCACCTATGTCGTACCTCTAGTATTTATTTTAAGTTATCTCTGGTTTTCTGTCGTGATCGTAATAGGTTTTTTGTGAATCTTACGTATTATAATTACAAAAGCGTGTTTAATGTATGTGCGTATTAAAACTAATAAAATGATTATGTACGTGATCGTGAATTCTGAAAGAAAATTTGTGTGGGGCAGTTCGAAAAGAAAACTAACTCTCAAAGGAAAAGGGTAAATTTACACGAGCGAGTTGAAGGTCAAATTAAAGGTGTTAAAAAAACTGAATAATTATTAATTACTACTGAAATACTAAGTGGACAGACTGTGGGCGACTACAAGTATTAAAAACGGTGACTTGAAAATACTTTGTGTAGTTTGTATTGAAATTTTGACAACTCATATTATATTCAAAATTTTGCATATATTTAATCTGACGACGTTTTGCGTGGTCCCTCCCAATTTTTTGCGTGAAATAAAATTATTCAACCTAGTTTTTTCATGGTAGGGGGCATCGCTCCCTAACCCTCACTTTTAAATTTTATATTTTTTTTTATGCTTTGAGCAGGCAAACGAGCAGACGGGTCACCTGATGGTGAGTGATCACCGCCACCCATGGACATTAGCAACACCAGGGGCGTCACCAACGCGTTGCCGGCCAAGAAGATGACGATAGACCCGCTTCTTGAAGGACCCCATGTCATAGCTTAGAGGGAACACCGATGCAGGTAGTTTGTTCCACTTGTACACGTGCGAGGTAGAAAATGACGTGAGAACCGGACTGTGGACGAACGCCAGGTATCCAGATAGTGTTGATGGAACCTGGTACGTGGTGTGCGGTGACGAAAATTAACTGCAGGTAGTAAGCCAAACAGTTCTTCAGAACATTCCCCATTATACAGACGGTAGAATACGCAGAGAGAACCTACATCTCTCCTCAACTCAAGCGATTCTAATCCGTCTGTAAGCTTGGGATCGTCGACAAGACGAATGGCTCGCCGTTGAATTCGATTGAAAGGATCCACTTGGCCAGCTGGGGCTCCAGCCCAAAGGTGGGAGCAGTACTCCATGTGTGGTCGAATTTGCGCCTTATAAAGCATCAACCTGTGCTTAGGCGTGAAGTACTGCTTAACTCTATTGAGCACTCCCAATTTCTTTGCGGCTAGTTTGGCCTAACTAACCAAGTGGTCCCGAAACTGAACTTCATTCAAAATGTCGACACCAAGGATCCCAATGCTTTTAGAGATGTTAAGAGGAATGTTCTGGAACTGTGGTGCTATGACAAACGGGGTTTTTTAGCGGTTAACGAGCAAACTTGTGTCTTCTCGGGGTTGAAATGGACTAAATTTAGTCTGCCCCATTCCGAGACCCGCTCCAGAGATGTCTCGACTTCAGACACAAGTTTTATCCTCTTCTCCTCAATCTGCACCCGAGAAAGATTTGCTCGGTCTGTGTAACGGGCGTCACCGGTACTGTCATCAGCATAGCAATGAATATCGCCGATGTCCAGCATATCATTGATATGCATGGTGAACAGTGTGGGTGAAAGTACAGAGCCTTGTGGGACACCAGCATTTATGGGCTTCGTATCCGAGCATGTTCCGTCAACGACGACCTTGATGCTCCGCTCCGATAAAAAACTGACAATCCATTTGCACAATTTCTCGGGTATTCCGTAAGAAGGCAGCTTAGACAGTAATGCCTTATGCCACACCGTATCGAAGGCCTTTGCAACATCCAAACTTACAGCCAATGCTTCTCCCTTGCTCTCGATTGCTTCTGCCCAGCAATGAGCAAGGTATACTAAAAGATCGCCAGCTGATCTGCCGTGGCGGAAACCGTATTGACGGTCGCTAATCAGCTGGCGATCTTCTAGATACCGGAGCAGTTGGGTGTTTATTATACGCTCCATTAGTTTGGAGAGCAGAGATGTTATGGCGATTGGTCTGTAATTGGATGGATTTGACCTGTCTCCTTTTTTGGGAATAGGGTGGACCAAAGCTCCAATGACCAAAAATCCATGAAGACGGCACGATGCCGGCAGAGTAGGAGAGTTGGAATAGGCGCGTTAAAACGGGGGGTCAACTCCGGAGCGCACGTTTTTAGCACAACAGCAGGTATGCCATCTGGCCCATTCGACTTGTTGATGTCAAGGGAAAAAAGAGCTTGACGCATGGCATTCTGAGTAAAATGCACGTCAGGCATCAGCTCATCACACTGCGGGATGAAGGCGGTATGTTACCCCCGTCATCAACAGTTGAATTCGACGCAAAGAGTGTACCCAGTATTTCGGCTTTCTCTTTTGCGGTATGGGCCAGGGTATTATCTGCTCTGCGCCAAGGAGGAAGGGACGATGCACAGAAGTTGCCTTGAATGGCTTTGGCTAGAGACCAAAACGCTCGGCTACCACATGGATAGCGCAGCAGTCTCTTGCCGGTTCTGTGTATGTACTTTGCCTTGGCGATTTGCTTTTTTGAGGACCACGAGGCAGTGTTAAATTTCTTTTTCAGCTGACTCACTGTGGTACCTCTGAGCTCACGCGCCTCTACCCAATCCTGATAAGCAGATTGCTTCAGGCTGATTGCCTTAAAGCAGTTTCTGTCAAACCAGGCTTGGGTTTTTCCATGCCCTGAATTTTCTTTTGACGTGATAACGTCTATTAAAACGGAACGCCGGCTGCACGCACGAAAAATCATGACTCATCTGTCGCGTTCCGCGAGCGAGCGAACAATGGAGAAAGCGCCATCTATGAACAAAACTATATACACAATTAAGGCAGAAAGGAACTTGCTGAAAAAATAGTTTAGTTCAGGAGTTCTAGATGGCGTTGTAGTATAAAGATAAAATTTTCTAATTATAAGTTAATTTCCAGAGATAATAATTATTATATTCGAGCACTACTTCATCAATGTTTTGTCATGACGTTGTCACGTTAAGCTACCGTCCGTAAACCGACCTTACAGACTACCATTTTTTTGTAGTTTTTATGAACGAATATTCATTATCGCCAGTTAAGATATTTTTTCGCAAATACATAATTTCCCCGCTTGGGTGAGTATACTTATAATAACCTACCTTTAAGAGTCGCCCATTTTTTTATTATTAACCTGATTAATAATATCTCAAAAGAAAACAGCTTGAACATGACCTACGTGAGTCCGCGTTTTGATATCTAAAAATGTTGATCGGGAAACTTTTAAAAACCTAACACAGACTAAAAGTGACATATTGCAATCCAATCCTCATTAAATCCACGTGGCGTACGGGGTTCGAAAAAGCATGTGCACATGCAGTAGTAATGTGGGCAAATGTCGCGGCATTAGGTACTTGTGGCGTTCACCCATGCTTGGAATGCACTGTCCGCTTTCTATCAGGTGATGGAGTCATTTTTGTTGACCAAAATAAAAAAAAACTCTCAAATCAAATCTAAACACACACATTTTACGGAAAGGACAAGGGCCTCGCAAGGATCTGCCGCCCTGGGCCTCGCAATGACTAAGGCCGCCACTGCCAAAGAACAAGATAATTAATGGTACGAATCCAAAAGTTACCACTTCAAATTACATAGAATACTTATTACTCATATACTCGTAAACCATTTCCAGACATAACCACATACAAGTTAAAAAACACATAATTAACTCGGGTAAAATCCATTCGTGACCTGGGAATAGTTTTCGATTCTTAATTAATATTCGATGAACATAATTTAACAATCTCTATACTAATATTAAAAGCTGAAGAGTTTGTTTGTTTGTTTGGTTGAACGCGCTAATCTCAGGAACTACTGGTTCGAATTGAAAAATTCTTTCTATGTTTGATAGTACATTTATCGAGGAATACGGCTATAGGCTACCAGAATTTTGGAAATTCATCCCTTAAGGATTTAATATAGGCGATTGAAGTTACTTTCATACAAACCAACTTCGTCAGTTTTTTTTAGGGTTATAAACATTAAATTTTTATGTAAATGTTATTAATAAAAATTTATTTTAACACATTTATTTGGAAAATCATCCCTTCAAGGGTTAATTTAGGGGATGGAACTTAGTACGCAGCTTTGTAATTTTTGAAGTTAAACACATGAAATTTGATATATTAGCTCAAGATTAGAATCAAAATTTAACAGTAATGCGTTTTTTACAACACGACAACTAGACGTGAATAAAGCTTCTAGGATTCTAGGATGCATCTTGCGTGTGTCAACGGACTTTAAATCTATCAAAATTCACAAAATTTTATACTGTGCTTATTGCTCACAAGTCTGGAACCCGGCGTATAAAATTTATATTATACGCATTAAGCACATACAGAAAAGATTCTTACGTTACATACAGTTCCGGTCAAATCTATTTGAGACCTAATTATACGAAGCGTTGCCAAAAGTTCCATAATATTCCACTGTAAGAAAGACGGCGTATAACTGACTTTGTTTATTCGATTAACATCGCTAATGGGTGGATCGATTGTTCCGACCTTTTACAAGTCCTTCGTTTATGTGTTCTTTATTCTTGTAGACGACCAGGCACACTTTATACTCATACATACATATACACGACGCCTAAACTAGCTACAGGCGAAATAGCTACCTGATGCGAACGAGTAGGCATTTCAATATCGTTTCTACGCAGATTGATGTTGACAAAAATATCACCCAGGTAACTCAATCATACTTGCTAACAGATTTTGTTAAAAAGATTAAGTTATATTTTTATTATTAAGTTTCACTTTAAATATCTGTAACAACCCTTTAAACTACTTGTAAGAATAAATTTGTAAAGCGTAGCAAACTGTGTAAAGCGTAGCAAACTGTAATCAGTTTGCTACGCTTTACAAATTTATTTAGTCAGCGTAGCGTACTAACTTCATACATGATTATCCACCCATAAGTGGAAACTTATAATTAGCCATAATATTTATACTTATTCTGTAACTACGTTGTATTTTTTAGCTTTAAGTTTTCTCAAATCTGCAAAAATAATATAAATAAAATAAAAATGCATCCAATTATAAACGGTTTTTCACTGAAAATTAAAACTTGCACAAGCATTGGTTGTACGAAGCCACCTACGAATACAGAATTCGTTTAGTTAATCTTGCGATGCAAGGTGCAAGTTCAATGATGTATTACTGTGGCTCGATCAAATAAATAATAATATAATTATATATTTTTTTATTGTTAGTGTTCCGAAAAAAAAAACGAAAACGGAACTCTTAAAGGATCACCCGTGTGTACGGTTGCCAGATGGTCAGGATTGTCCCGACATTTCACATGATGGCCAGAGTCCCGAAAAAATAAAAAATGTCCCGACAATTCACTCGGTTCAACAGCTGAAAGCGTTTGTCGCCGCGGCACCACGCGCCCTAGCGGTTTTCCTTTTTTCGTCGTCAGCTTGTTTGCCGACTATTTAAAAAAAAAGTTTTTTGTCCCGACAAATCTCGGTTTTTCGAAGTTTTGTTCAGACATTTCAGTCTTGCCATCTGGCAACCCTACTCGATTGTATGGGCGACCGCCCTTCACAGGCAATTTCATTCGAAACTAATGGACCAAATGAGTTGAAATTTGGTACTCATGTGCTATTTTGTGAACCAAAGACCAAGGTATGAAGACAACAAATTAATTTTGAAAAAAAAAATAACGAAATTAAAATTAAAAAAGAACTGTTTTGCAAACCGTATCGTGTGGCATATCAAGTGAAAGGGCTTATTGTAAGGATCTCAAATATATTTTTGTTATAATTCTACAACGGACATTGGAATTGTTCAAGAAAGAACGAAAATCGAAGACGTAAATAAATTGACCATTCCCCCTTATCTCCATAACGTCTAGGCTAGAATTTTGAGAAAAATACAGAAAATAGTTCTTTCAGGAAAACCTATTAGAAGTCTATGGTCTTAAAAAAGGGTCAAAAATTTTAATAGAAAAATAACTGTAAATATATAATGTAGGTTCGGAACCCTCTCCAAGCGAGTTTAACTCGCTTCTCGCACTTGTCAAGTTTATTTGCTATACTAATATTATAAAGCCGAAAAGTTTGTTGAAATGAAATGAAATGAAATAATCTTTATTCATGTAGATATCACTGATACTCTTATGCACGTCATTTTTTTAATCTACCAGCTTTTCGGAAAGGTGCTTTGTCATGGAGGAGAAGAAAAGCCGTAAAGAAACTCCTCAGCACATCTTTTAAAAATAAAACTTATATCTATTACAAAAATAGGTATTCTCTAACCTGTGCAGAACTGGTTGCCTAGCTAGTCATTTCCAAGCATCCTTGTCATTTAAATATTCATTTATGCTATAGTAGCCCTTGCCTAGGAGCTGAGCCTTTACACGTTTCTTAAAAGATTCCACTGGTAAGTCACGTATTTGTTTTGGGACTTTATTATAAAATTTTATACCTAGTCCCATAAAAGAACGTTGCACTTTGGAAAGACGGTACGAAGAGGTAGCCAATTGATGCATCCTTCTTGTTTGACGATTTGAAAAATCACAATTTTGTTTATATGCAGTTATGTTATTCCGTATAAACACTAAATTATTATGAATATATTGGGAAGCTACTGTAAGTATACCTATTTGTTTAAATTTGATACGCAAGGACTCCCTTGATTTTAGTTTATAAATAGCTCTAATGGCTCTTTTCTGTAATACAAAAATTTGTTCAATACCGGCTGCTTTGCCCCACAGTAAAATGCCATAAGACATAACACTATGGAAATATGCAAAATAAACAAGCCGAGCAGTGTCGACGTCAGTGAGCTGCCTTATTTTTCTAACAGCATAAGCAGCCCTAGCAAGTTTAGTTGTGAGAGATGCTATGTGCGGGCCCCATTGCAGTTTACTGTCCAAGGTCACCCCTAAAAAAACCGTGGATTCCTCTATATTTAATGTTTCATTATTTAATTTAAGAGATTTATTTACTTTTTTTACATTTGGCAACACGAATTCTAAGCATTTGGTTTTCTTTGCATTTAAAAGTAAATTATTTATAGTGAACCAATGTGAGACATGCGACAGAGCACTATTAACATCGTCAAAATTATTTTTATTCCTATCAGTCTTAAATATTAATGATGTATCATCTGCAAACAGCACAATGTTCGCATGGTTTTTAACATAATGTGGTAAGTCATTTATATACACCAGGAAAAGAAAAGGGCCCAAGATCGAGCCTTGCGGAACACCCATCACAGTAGGTGACCCTGACGACTTTTCATCGTTTATATTAACCTTTAGTATCCTATTACTTAAATAAGATGCGAGCAAGCTAAGGGCCTTGTTTTTCACGCCATAGTGACTAAGTTTAGATATTAATGTATCATGCTCAACACAATCAAACGCCTTTGATAAATCACAAAATACACCTATAGCATTTTGCGACGACTCCCATGCTTCATATATATGCTTTAAGAGCCTGGCTCCGGCATCTGTTGTACTACGACCATTAGTAAAACCGTATTGCTCCGGATGTAATAAATTATTATTGTTGAAGTGGGTTAGCATTTGATTCAGTATGATCTTTTCGAAGATCTTACTGAGTGTTGGTAATATAGAAATTGGCCTATAATTATTAATATCCGTTTTTTCACCTGTTTTAAATAATGGTATAACTTTACTGCATTTCATTAGATCTGGAAATACACCAAGATCTATGCATTTATTAAAAACTACAACTAAACAAGGAGCTATAATATCTATTATGTGACGAATTATTTTTACTGAAATACCCCAGAGATCACCTGTACTTTTTACTTTCAGAGACTGGAAAACTTTAATTATGTCCCTGATTGTAATGTGCTTAAAGTCAAATACCACATTGCATTCCTTAACATTATCTCTTAATAGATAAAATGCTTCTGTTGAAGAAGAGGATAGTGTACTAGTTAATTTAACGGGAATGTTGCGGAAGAACTCTTCAAAAACGCTTGCCACTTCTTTATCAGAAGTGATTTTGTTTCCATTAATCATTATTTCATAACTAAAGTCACAAGATTTAGAGTTGCCGGTCTCATTTTTAATGATATCCCAGGTGGTTTTTATTTTATTATCCGAATTAACTATTTTATCCTTTATGTACATTGACTTTGCTTGAGTACAGATGATTTTGAAAATTTTTGAGTAATTTCTTACGTATTCCTGAAATGAGGGAGAAAAATTATATTGTTTTTCGTCATAAAGCTCGTATAATTTGTTTCTACTTTTAAAAATACCTACAGTAGCCCAGTCGCTAAATTTACTATTTTTACTTTCTTCTATGTATCTGAATTGAAATATTCGATTAAACTCGTCATTAATATTTTTAGACAATGTATTGTAAAGATTAATAGGATGACCATTTTGAGAATACACTGATTTACGCAATTTTGTTTGAATTTTTTCTTTAAAAAGTGATATTTTTCTCTTTGTCACGGGTCTATATTTTATTATTTTTTTCTTATTATCGT
>OZ010680.1:10175376-10281994 GCA_963932265.1 Thymelicus lineola
ATTGTCGATAATTATTCAGTACTCGTATAGACGTTTGATCCACCAAAAAAGTGAGTGGCGAAAAAACTTTTTTACGTTGTTAAAATAGTTGTAGATTATTGTGTTTGTACTCCTTAACTTACCAAATTACCTTCCATATATTATAATGATTCGATGCTAACTAAAATAAATAAAGACAAGTTGTACCTATTTAAGTTAAACAAAATAAAGTCATATTTTTAATAAGAATAATGGATTAAAATCGAGTTAACTTGATTTGAAAAGTCACGTAAAAATATGATGTAACTTTTGAAATAAAGAAAGAAAGAATGTACATTTATTTGCAAAAATACACTTTTGGTTCTACAATGCTTACAAATACAAGGTAATATTATAATATATTTTCATAATATCGATAAAAATAGCAATGCAAATATGTGGTGGCAACATTTTTTGCATAATGTGTTGTCAAAGTGGTCCGTCGTATTATGGATACGAATATAATGCTCTATTGAATCCTCCCCGACAATTTGTTTTCCATAGATGACAATGCGGATTTTTTTTTTGGTTCGATGACTACTCGCAAAGCGGCGCATAATGCTTATGCCACAGAGTACTTAATCACTACGTTGCTTATGCGAAATCAATGGTATCCTAGTAGGTTTACCTTTTCGATGCATCGAATAAAAACATCGATGTTTACTCGATGTTGATGAATTAAAAAAAAACATCGGATTGAATCGATGTTTCCATACTTTTCATCGAGTGTTTTTATACATAGATGTATATCGTGCATCTACTATAAATTCAGCCACGGCGTATTCCAATAAAGAAAAAGGCCGCACATGAGACGGAGAATACTTACGTTTCTTTGAGGTTATTTTATATAAAAGAAATGTAACAAAATTTAACGAGCAAACCAGACTACTGCTATCGACGACTTTTTTTAGGTCTGCATGAATGAAGTTCGAATGAAGTTCAGTTTCGGGACCACTTGGTTAGTAAGGCTAAACTAGCTGGAAGAAAACTAGGAGTGCTCAACAGAGCTAAGCAGTACTTCACGCCTAAGCATAGACTAATGCTCTATAAGGCGCAAATTCGGCCACACATGGAGTACTGCTCCCACCTTTGGGCCGGAGCCCCAGCTTGCCAAGTGGATCCGTTCAACCGAATTCAACGGCGAGCCAACGAAACAAGACGAATGTCTTGTCGACGATCCCAAACATACAGACGGTCTGGATTCGCTCGAGTTGAGGAGAGATGTAAGCTCACTCTGCGTGTTCTGGCTTCAACCCATTAATGGCCCACTACTGGGCACGGGTCTCTCCTCTTAAGGAGGCTTAGAGCATACTCCACCACGCTGCTCCAGTGCGGATTGGTGGAGGGGTTAATGGCCAACCCGACTGTCGAAAGTTTTCAAACCGCCCGAGGGTCTCCGACATGGCTTAACGACTGTTATCTTATGATAACAACCGGGACCGACGGCTTTACGTACCCTCCGAAGCACGGAAACGCTCAAGAATTTATACCACTAGCGGTCAACTGCGGCAGCTGCGTGTTCTACCGCCTGCATAATGTTCTGAAGAACTGTTTGGTTTGATCCCTGCGGTTAATTTTCGTCACCGCACATCTCGGTGTACCAGATTCCATCAACACCACCTGGATACCTGGTGTTCGTCCACAGTTCGGTTCTCGCGTAGTTTTCTACCTCGCACGTGTAAACTGTGGAACGAACTTCCTGCATGGGTGTTCCCTCCAAACTATGACATGGGGTCCTTCAAGAAGCAGGTCTATTGTTTTCTTCGTGGCCGGCAACGCACTGGTGACGCCCCCGATGTTACTAATGTCCATGGGCAGCGATGATCACTTACCATCAGGTGTCTCGTCTGCTGCTTACCTGCACAAGGCATAAAAAAATCCTCGTGAGTACTCGATACTGAGTAGTATCGATACTTCAGAACCGATACTTTTTTAATATCGATACCTTACCCATCGATACCACACGAGTACTCGGTATCGATACCAGAGGCCGATCGATACTTCGAACCCTACTTTGCTCGCATCGCGGTGGCTCTATAGACTAGACTAGAGGTTAAAGTTACTAATTCAAAACTACTTAAATCTCCAAATAACCAACTCACTCTTCATTGTTTGTCACAACACAACACAACTCACCATTGTTTGCACTTGTGACAAATAATATTTGAAGGGCTCAGGGGAAAAACGACCTCAGTCCAGTTTTACCTCAAAATGAGCTTGAGATGCCATCTAGTAATAGTTTGAGAGTACTATAACATGCGTTAATCAAGAAAAGGCGAAAACGACTTGATTCCTCGAAAATACAGTAAAAAGAAATTATCACTTAGGGAAAAATGGCATGAGTGTGATAAAAATACTGAAGTGTGATATTTAAAGCAAAGCAAAATATTTTCTTAAATTCTGCTTTAATGGACTGAGGTCGTTTTTCCCCTGAGCCCTTCATATAATTATGTATAATGTAATCGGCCACAGTGACGGGGACAAAAATGACATTTTTGTCTCTGTCACTCACGTAGATTTATTAACTGGCGATCTCGCTCTGTCAAATGTGTGGGAGAATCTACTGGTTCTAAATCTATGGTCACTGCCATCCAGGGTTGGATCAGACCCTGAAAAAAATGTATTATAAAAATTATACTATTTGTCCAAAAGTTTATTACCACGTTCAGTGTTGTCACGTCCAAAACTAGATTACGGTACTTTCTTCTGAGAAATACCCTTGATTCAAAGAAAATACGGTAGGTACATTGTATGATGACGAAAAAAATGCGCACTAAAAGCAACATGTACCTACAAAATCAGGTATCTTAGCCAACTCAATCTTCATTGTTTGTCATAATTCGCACTTGTGATATGATGTGACAAACAATGAAATTCGGTCAAGGTGAGCGGGACAAAACATAATATTTTCGTCTCTGTTTATCACGTCGATTTTATAACTGACGATCTCGCTCTGTCAAATGTGTGGGAGAATTTTAAATCTATGCGTGCGCAGTAGGTACTAGTCACGAATCGGGAATGGCCGGCACGTGCTACCCGGAGGGGAAGGGGGAGCAGAATACGGGGAAATACGAGCAGTGAACCACCACAGACACGACGTAATGTCCCCCCACGGCCACACCCCACAGCCCACCACTAGGGATGCGCCGATCCAATCCGATCTTTTAGAAGATCGGATCAAGGGCATACTTTATATTCGATTTCAGCATCCTTTTAAGATCAGATTGGACTGGATCGGTAATTATTACTAGGTTTGTAGAATGATAATTTGAAAATATAAAATGTTTAGATGTAGACCACATTGCGTCAGTAGCAGGTCAGTCAGTATTATAATTCAAATAAATTACTATAATTCGGACCATTGGTGACCCCTCAAAGAATCTGAAGTGGTCCGCATCCCGCAATACCTTCCTAAATACGAAGTTAATGTTAAAATTATTCTTCCTAGTTAATTTTTATTGTTCTTTCTTTAATATTGACAACATTTTGACCTTCTTTTTAATAATCATCATAGTAATTATTTAAATGTTCGATTCGTTAAAAATCCGTTGAGAAGTTACGATCCATTACATAATAAAAATAATTACGCTACGCACTCATAGCATAGCCCCACACTAGGATTCCCTGTGTCGTGGGTGTCGCATCCCTACCGTGTAGTACACACGCTTAACCCTGCACGTGTCTCAGCTCACTCACATGTGCGAATTTCATTCCATTCAACTGGAGCGTAATTCAGACACAATTTAGTTTGGCCCAAGTTGTACGTATATGATTACGGACCAATAACAATCTACAAGTCTGCGTGCGAGTTTTGAGGAATCTTAAGGAATGTTGTCATATTGACCTAACCTAACTAGGAATTTAATAAAATCATTGTACTCGTAGAAGGAAATAATAATTTTTGTTTCAGCATTGTTTGGACTAGAGCTCATGTCACGAGTAGTTGGCTACTATTCGGGATTCGGCATGTTCAGCTGCTTTTTAATATTCGGTATTTGGCCGAATAATATTCAAAATATTAAAAAAAAGGTAAAATTAAAAAAAAAATCAAAAATATCATAATAAAAAATATTTTATTGAAACACATCACATCCAGAATTCATAAGGTACACAAGGTACCGCATTCAATAACGTGCATTAAAACTGGTTTGAATACAGGGAATAGCCCCAGTGCACGCTGATCCATCACCGGTGACTGTCACTAGCTAGATGTTGTAACAAAATACGATCGTCAATCTGACCCAACGCAATGACAGTGCCGGTTTTAGTACTACTAGCGCCCTCGGCGAGATTTCTACGGCGCTCCTATCTGCAGTTGAAACCCATACAAAATAATAATTAAGTAAATCCATGCCAAGTTACACCTTTCCAGCACCAAGGGTCTCGACTCTATGCGGACGGACGGACGGACAGACATGACGAAACTAAGGGTTCCGTTATGACTACCTGCGGCACCCCTTTAAACCTGGCGCCCTGGACGGTCGCCCTACCCTAACTTCGCTACTGCGCAGGGACGTGTTAATTAATCAATATAGCGCATGTCTAAGGTGACCATGCGTCCCGCTTTGGGTGAGATTGTCCGCTTTGAGGCAGTCTGTCCCGCTGCCCCCGCGAGATTAAAAAGTCCTCCTTTATTGCAAATGTCCCGCTTTGTCCCGCTTTGTACGTTAATATTTTACATCAATAAATTATATTTGTATATCATAATATATTACTTACTTGTGTATATAAATTCATTTAAAGTATGGGATTGCACCCGATGATTAGCTATAAATACTAATTCTTGTAGACGAATAGACTACTACATTACCTTTTCTTTTAGGTATAAACAGTAATTATTGTATACAAAATTGCGTACGCGTCCCGCTTTCACACGAAAAATGGTCAGTGAACGCATGTCGTCGTATATATACTTGGTGCTGCTTAGGGATGAGCCGATCAGTTCCGATCTTTTCAAAGATCGGTTCGAAGGCATACAGTACGATCTATTCCATTTTCAGATCGGATCAACACCATGCGATCCGGAGAGTGTATCGATTCAACTCTCCAAAGATCGGATTGGATTGAATCGATTCAGCAGATAATAGACTACATTGCGTCAGTAACAGGTCAGTCAGTACTTTAGTTCAAATTAATCAATAATAAGGTCTTCCTAAATAATAATAGACTACTTAGTATACAAAATTAAAATTTCACAGAACAATTTTATTTAGTTAAACAAGATCGATGTCTTCCGACAAAAGAAATGTGTGTAATTTATATTATAGGTACATACATTGAAATTGCTGTAATTATTTTTTGTAACATTGAATATGGAGGAATAATAAACATATAACAAATCTCGCGACTAAACTCGGTAGGGCTGGTTATGCTGTTAGAAAAATAAGGCAGTATTCTGACGTCGAAATTGCTAGGATGCTAATATTTTGCATATTTCTACAGTATTTTGTCTTATACTTTGGGCTTGGTGTACAATTTTATAATAAAATCCCGAAGTTTATACGTGACTTGCCAGTGGAATTGTATAAAAAACATGTAAAATCTCAACTCTTAGGCAAAGGTTACTATATTGTAGATGAGTACTTAAATGACAAAGACGCATGGAAATGACCAGCTCTGCCACCAGTTCTGTTCAAGTTAGTGTTTTTTTTGTAGTAATATAATATCTATGTATTTTTATTTAAAAAAATGCGTTGAGGAGTTTCTTTAGGCTTTTCTTCTCCCCCATGACAAATCACCTTTCCAAAAAGTCAAAAAATGACGTGCATAAGTGTATCAGTGATACCTAAATGAATAAATTATTTTGAATTTTGATCCACGACAAGACATATTTTTTTCGCTAAATAATCTTAAATGTATATTAATGTTGCCAATTTTCAATAATTACGCCACACTCTTTCTATCAAAATAAATGTAAATATTTCATAACTTTAATTTAATTTTATAATAAATGATGGTTGTAATGTTTAAATTACTCTTCTTAGGTAATTTTTGTTGTGTTTTTCTTTAATATTGACCTTCAATGGGGAACTTCATTGAAATAATCGTCATAGTATACATTAAAATTTTATTTTCATTCGATTTTTTTGGACGCATTGTTGAAAATCGATTCAAACGCATGCGATCCAATCCAGTCGAGCTCCGAAAAGTCTCATCCCTAGTGCTGCTGTTACTGTACTGTCATGCGCAGTGAGCGAGCAAGCCGTGTTTGTCATTTGCGTTTCAGTTCAAAAATTTTTAAGTTACAGAGTAGTTAAACACTACGTTTTACGTTTTAATAAGTTATGATTATTCATTATAAAGTTATAAGTAGAAAATTTATATTTTATACTAAAGTAACTTAAAAATGTGAACTTCTAAAGTAAATTGACGTGATATTATTATAAGATTTAGATTGCAAACAAGGTTACCGGACGCATTCATTCGAATATTTAACATGAAAACGAGTGGAGTGCGTAATGGAAGTGATGTTTTATGAGCTAAGGCGGTGCCCGAGGGCAAGCTGAGTTAAGAGTTTATCGGCGAAAATGAAATTTCATCGCCGATGCGGCGACAGAGTGACGCTATTGCACGATAACACCACCGCTGTGCGGAATTTTGTTGAATTCAACCACGGATTGATTCTATCCGCAGAGCCCCTGGCTGATGATGTCATCTTCGAAGTCTGCATTGATCGAAAGGTATGTTAAAAACTTTCAGGAGTCGCGCCCATAACCTCTTTCGTAGTAGTGAGTCACTACTAGTGACATCTGAAATGAAAGTTTAAAAACGTTAGAGGGCGATTGTTATCAATAGTTGTGTATTTTGATTATTTTAAAGTGTTATTTAAGTCATAATTATCTCAGTCTAGTATGTAACTTCACCACACGTGACATAACACTTTAATCACCTCTATATGGATCAGCTGTTGTTCACTTGTTGTTGTTTGGGTTGTGGGTTGTATCTGTCAAACTTAATTTGTGACGTCATCTACGTTACACTGACATAATTATGAGATTATTGAATGGTCCATACATTCACTTTCATTGGACCCATTCAATGGCTAGCAATTTTAATCAATAATATTGCATGAGTGAAAGAGGTTACAATTAATATTTTCCTACATGTATTTTAGCATTTACTTTTAGTGCAAACTTTTTCATGGGGATTATGTTCATAGGGTTTTAAACACATAGCTTTGTACTTAAATTATAATAATATTATTATATTCAAAGAGCCACAATCAAAACAGAACA
Organism: Thymelicus lineola; assembly: GCA_963932265.1. Lineage (NCBI taxonomy): Eukaryota > Metazoa > Arthropoda > Insecta > Lepidoptera > Hesperiidae > Thymelicus > Thymelicus lineola. The sequence continues at coordinate 10,182,630 of OZ010680.1, forward strand.
ATAATATATGTCATATAAAATTTGGTTTACCTTTTATTATAATATAATGAAGAAACTAGAGGTAAAATATTCCACATGAACCAGAATAGAAATAAAGCTATTCAACTGTGTTTTAGAAATATATACTGATAAATAACAAAAACAGCCTATCAAATGAATGCTAATTTTTTTTTATTCATACCGATTCTTTGTCTGATCATACAATAGATATGTAGTCCATTGAAAAGTTACATTTGGGGTTGCGTTTTTTAGAGGACGCAATTTTATTTTTTTGATGTGTAGGGGGGGTCAGTGTAAAGCTAAAACCAAGTTTGTGGGGTCGCCACCCTTGTCCCACGGCCGCCATCTTGAAAATAGGGGTTGGAATGGTTTTTACGGTATATCTCTTAAACTATTTATTTGAGAAAAAAAATTTGTTAACATTTTTTGTTGCAAATTAAATTCTCTACAACTTTGGTCCAGTAACTTTTTATCGTAGAACTATAAATAAAAAAGTTATAAGCGAAAATCTTCAGAAATTCGAGAAAAAATTTATATTTTTCGATGTAACTTTTTTTTTATCATTTTACGAAAAAATGATATCTGACCACTTTTGTAGATCGTTTTTTGAGGAACAACTTTTATTTGTATCATTTTTTCATTAAGTCAATAGCTAAGGTTTTACAGCGCTCCGAAGTGAGTACTATTTTTTAGTACTCTTAACTATACCTATATTATATGTGTGTACTAATAATATGCCATCAGTTATTTTTTTTTATTTTGTTCCATCCATCCATCCATCAGCCCTTGGAGGTCCACTGCTGGACATAGGCCTCCCCTAACTTGCGCCACTCTGACCGGTCCTGAGCCTTCTGAATCCAGCGGATGCCCGCTGTCTTCTTCAGGTCGTCGGTCCATCTTGTCGGGGGGGTCCTGTACTTCGCTTTCCGAGACGCGGGCGCCATTCGAGGACGTCCTTCGCACTATGTGGCCAGCCCATTGTCACTTCAGCCGGCTAATTCTTTGAGCTATGTCGGTCACCCTTGTTCGTCTACGGATCTCCTCGTTTCTGATACGATCACGTAGAGAAATACCGAGCATAGCCCTCTCCATAGCCCGCTGTGCTACCCTGAGCTTGTGGATTAGGCCAATAGTGAAGTTTATTTTGTTATTATAACTTTTTTAATTACAAATTTTGCAATATTATTAATAATTAATTATTGACTCTTTTTCACTCCATAACAGAATTTAACAATTATTGATTTTTAAAATAATTTTAAATCTGATAGCCGTTACCGAGAATACTGTTCAGGTAGAAAATACCCAAGTGAGCATGAGGGAATAAAAGAACAGCTGCATGCTATTGTTATTATTATTCCTAACCTCTGTTATTGTAAGAATAGCTCTCAAAACATTGTGTTGAAGTTGTCGCTTAACCTATATCTTTTAGTTTTTAGTTTCTGAAGATTTTCGCTTATAACTTTTTTATTTATAGTTCTACGATAAAAAGTTACTGGACCAAAGTTGTAGAGAATTTAATTTGCAACAAAAAATGTTAACAAATTTTTTTTCTCAAATAAATAGTTTAAGAGATATACCATAAAAACCATTCCAACCATTGAAGTATAATGACATAGAACAGACATCTCGAACAAAATGTGTGTCCCGAAACCGCGATGACGCGTTCTTTTTTCAAACTCAAGGAGGTTATTTACATAGAGTAACTTTGTATAAGACACTTGCCGAACCACGACAAACAGTCAACGACTCCAAACTTTTACAAGCTCTTCCAAATGTTTTATTTAATGTTTAATTGAATTTACTGATTAAAGTAATACACTTTATTTATTATTTACCACAGAGTAGGTACATTAGTCATTCTTATCGGGCTTATTATTTGAGTAAGGCCGACACTGAGTATTTTAATAGTTTGTATTTTAAATTATTTAAATATCAATTTAATTAATACCGGTATTTCTATAATATTTTGATTACTTTTACATGGTAAAAATTTAAGGAAAATTTATTAAAAGCAATTTATCACAAAACATTCAACACAAAAGAGACAATTAGAAGTATTGGAACCTTTTAAAACCCGATTTTATTTAAATATCAATTTAATTAATACCGGTATTTCTATAATATTTGGATTACTTTTATATGGTAAAAATTTAAGGAAAATTTATTACAAGCAATCTAATTTATCTCAAAACATTTAACACAAATCGACACATACGTCTTATGTCCCGTCCACACGTATTGAGTAGATAAGTAGTAATTAACTAAATTTTAACTTAATTTTAAGTAAATTAATACGTGTAAGCCAAAGATGTTTAAATAAATATATATAATATCTTTGGTGTAAACGGACATTTTAGTAGTTAAGTAGATAAGTAATAGATTTTAGAAATTTTTCTATTTTTCTGTTAAGTAGGTGGGCGAGGCTTATCACTTAACACGTTTGGACAGGCACTTTTTACTTAAAATTCAGTTAAAATTTACTAAAATGGTTAAGTAATTAAGTAGGTTGTGAGGAAGTCGTAAACTTCTTTCGTAAACCCCTCCCCTCCCCCAACATCACGTCTATTTTTCCTTTCTTATACTCTGCAAAAAGGTCTTTTTACAGATCACCTACTTTCGACATTGTTTTAATCCAAAACATGCCGAGCCGGGCAGTCGGTGGCGGCGCGTGAGGCCTTCGTTCGTTGCCTGGCAACGGGAAGTCAAAGTTGTGTGACTTTTCTTGACACGCTGCTTTTCTATTAAAAAATCACGCGTTTGACGAAAAAATAAATACACGTGATATCTTAGTACACCCCCCCCCCTTCCCCCTTTGTGATATTTTCGTGATTTTTGTCTAACCCCTCCCCCACCCCCTTTCAAGCCTCACGTGATTAATGGACGGCCCCTTATCTACTTAACAGCTTTACTAAATTGTTACATTTGGACACGCACTTAAAATTATTCACTTAAAATTTAGTTAAATTTTAGTTAACTACTTATCTACTTAATACGTGTGGACGCAACATTATTGCCATAATTACTACGCATATTTAACGTGCAAAACAAAATTAAAAATAAAAGCGTGCAAAAGCGTTTGAACGATTTTCAATCGTTTACCATTGATTCATGTCGAAAAACCAACATCACAATATATTGGTCACATCACATCACAAGCGTCGGCAAGCCTAAGCAAGTCTATTTAGTCCATTAACACGCTTACGGCTTGTCAAGTGTGTAAATCCGCTTTATAATTTTTTCATTCCACAGAGTACTTAATTTCATTCAAAATGGCGGGAACATTGCACAATAATTTAATGAAATTCGTTTATTTGATTTAAGTTAATATTTTGTTTTCTTACCGATGATAAGTAATACCGTTATCTTTTTTGTTTCTTGTCGTGCGATTGTGACACGTTGTTATTACGCACGACGGCATTGTTTCAGTGTTTTGCTAAAAAAATTTGACATGCGGCCGCCATGAGCGCAGGTGAGTGACAAGCGAGTGAGTGAATGAAGTGAGCCACCCTGGCCACAATGAATGCACCCGACTCAATGTTCGGGGTGTCTGTTCTATACGAAGTAATAGTACTTCAATGATTCCAACCCCTATTTTCAAGATGGCGGCCGTGGGACAAGGGTGGCGACCCCACAAACTTGGTTTTAGCTTTACACTGACCCCCCCTACACATCAAAAAAATAAAATTGCGTCCTCTAAAAAACGCAAGGTAAGGCCTAAAAAATGTAACATTTCAATGGACTAATGTACAGAGAAAAGACTCTTTGTGAATCAATGCAAAAGCTTCTCTATTTACAACAAAGAATAAAGGTTTTTATAATAATATTTGCAAACATTTTTTAAATTATTTTATTTGTAAGTTATGTATGCTGTTAAGCATATAAATTACTTTATTTATAAATTCACATTTACTAACAAATATAGCCCTAACTTGGTTCATGAGTTTGCCTAATTATAATTCAATTTATTTGCTCCAAAATGGGTTAGTTACAATAGGGTGTTAGTATTACAATTTGGTACTATGTTCGCCATATTCTGCCTATCATGGCTTGAAAAATTTATATAAAAATGTCAAAAAAAGATTCTAATCTAATTACAAAATCTTTTATTAACTATTAAAGAACAATGCCCAACTGCCATACATCGTTTTATTTCATTTTCAACTTTAGCGTCTTAAAATAAAAAAAAATCTAAAAATTGCCGCTTTAATTTCTGAGCTTAGATATATAAGAATTTTCAGCAGACACACCCCAGAACCAAAGTATTTTGAGATTGAATTCTTATAACTATTGAGTCATAGAGTAGGGGATACTTACGGCTGCCTGTAATTTTTACCATTTTTTTATTCTGACTTTTTTTTGATTGACAACCGGAAATGGAAATTTGATATCATTACATTTGTCATACCAACATTTATAACGAAATTCTGTCTGTAATATTGGCCAGAAGTCTCCCTATATCTTGCTTGACACAAGCTATGTATCGAAGTGAGTGCCCGAATGAAAATGGACATTGTTGACATCATTGTTATTATAGTCAATTCATCACTTATTAATAAAATTATTTTACGCTGGGTAATACGGGTACAGGTATTAATTTTAAAATACGTAAAAAAATAATTGAATTGCTTCGGTATAACTGACGTTTTAAGACGCTAACAAAAATGAAAAATAATTTTTGGGCCTTGTTCTTTAACCATGTCATAATTACATTTATTATTCAATACAAAACAATTACTGAATACAAAAAAAAATGTTTTAATTATTATTATTATATATTATTATTTATTTAATACTGGAGTCTATGGCTTCGTTCAAAAATACGCTAAGAATTCATTCATTTATAGACATCAATTACAATAGTCATATTATGTTAAATGTCAATGTGTTTATTTTAAAAATAAAAGAAAACTAAGTAAAACTAATTGTTTTATTCAAACACACCATGCCAATCGATTAAATGTATTAAATTACTAATCTGTGGCAAAGATCCACAGATTGATAAAATATTTTTTTTGATGTAACATTGGCCACAGATCTAAGCAAATGGATGACAGTGTCCTGTGGTCAGTGTTATCTGAAATAAACTAAATTACGAATTAATTTTAGTAACAAGCTAAGTGTACATACAATTAGTATGTTACAGTATGTTAATGTAACATACACTACATGAATGATTCTTATGTTATTTAATACATAAATTTTATGTGTTATATTTCACTAACTCAACAAGTTTTTAAAAATTCTATGAAATTAAAGAGAAATAATAGTAGCAACAAAGACCTATATGTATAGACAGGCTGTTCAGTACTAAAAGTTTGGACATCTGTATTGACTCCACATGAACTAACACATTTTAGTCGGCTGCGAGCAAGCGAGACATGTAGATGTCATTTTGAAACACTGCGACTGTTCAAGAACACAATAATAAAGTGTTATTGTTTATTGTGCAGAGTTAAAACATTTTCATTATTCACTTTTGAACTTTATTTGAGTTTATTTAATTAAAATTGGTAAGTAACTATATTTGTACTTACATTAATAAAAATATTTAGTGAAAATTATTTAATGCCGCCATCTTGAACCAAACTTGACAGAACATAAGCAACTGTGACATGGATTTTGTTCAGAACAGCCCGTGTATATAATTAAAGTCCATGAGTAGCAATGGTTAAATATGATTGCACAGTACCTACTTCTGGGTTGCAATTTCGTAATTAATCCAATTCATCCAATTGTTGAATAAATTCGGTTTCCTAGGTGGTATGAGAGGTTGTTCGCAAGAGCAGAGATCGTCAAATCTGTAAAACAAAGCCACATTTGTAAAAAAACATCTTACCAAGAAAGAAACAATTGGTAAGCGAATGAAACTGACAATATGAAAACAAATGATTGTTTGTTTCACTTTGACATTATTATGAATAGCTTCACTTTTTAAGTAGCTTCACTTTCAATGTTGCTCAAGTAAATTAAAAATGAATGATTAAAATAAAAATGGAGTTGTACGATTTCGTGTTAATATTTTTATAATTGTAATTATTTACCTATTCCTGTTATTTGATAGTTCTTAAGTTAGTATTAGTCTACTTTGCAACAATCCCTAATAATTATGGACTGATACTAACTAATAACAATGGATTTCCACAAAGTAATGCCTGATACTATTAACTATATTTGATAGTTCCCCATTTGCTTACCATAACAATTATACTTAATTATGAATTATGAATGACAAAGTGTATGTGTGTATTTGACCCATACATATAACGTGCTAACAAACTTACATACAAAGTACCCAAGTGAAATAAAAGCCTGTAAATTAAATGAATTTCCATACATTTTATCCATGACCAATATTTTTCCCTTTTTTATACAACTTTTTATCATCTTTACTGGTAATAAAACTGCATAAAGTTTTCAGAGCAGTGGTTCTGCAGCTTAGATATTATGTTTGAATTTTGTTAAACATTTTATTAAAGAATAATTAAAATATTGAATGTTGGTAACTTGGTTGATATGTATAACTGTATTATTAGGGAACATACCAAAACCACGTGCCTCATTTAGGGGGGGGGGGAGGGGGGTCTTCAAAACACCACGATTGGTCACAGAGGGGAGGGGGGGGGTTTAGGTTTTTGTCACGTAGTCAATATTTTAGCAACCATTGCGCCACAAAGTCGTCAAATATCAGCAAAATTATTATTTTTTAACTCTGTTTTTGCAAAAAATTATTGAAAACCGTATTTATCAATTACCACGTGAAAACTAGGGGGGAGGGGGGGGTCTTCTCATATACTACGGATGGTCACGAAGGGGGGGGAGGGGGGTAAAAAATTGGAAAAAATGGGTTACGTGGTTTTGGTATGTTCCCTTATACTGTATTATTACACCATTCGATAGTGTTGATAACAAGGATCAAATTCTAGGAAGTGATGACATACGGCAAACCTAAGGAAAAAGCTCATTTTTAACAAAAAAAAATTAATGAAAACGTTAAAAATGTAGCAGTTTCATAAAGTCAACATTTTCGTTAAGTTGGCTGGAGGAATTTTCTTCAATCGTGACACATTTAGATTTATTTCTTATTTATTTCGGTTTACATCTCTTCTGTCTAATTTCGTCGATTTTTTTTATGCTTAAAGCAGGCAAACGAGCAGACGGGTCACCTGATTGTAAGTGATCACCGCCGCCCATGGACATTAGCAACACCAGGGGCGTCACCAACGCGTTGCCGGCCAAGAAGATGACGATTCCTAAATATCTCGTCAATGATAGATAATATTATTATGTGCTTATGACTAAGGAATGTCTCGAAGACAATGAAATCGATTTACTGGATTGGGTTTCTATAAATGTGTCCAAGTGCCCGACCTCAATTCCATTCAGCGATTACGGAATTAATTAGACCGCAATATACCCATCTCGTGAAGCCATGATATAGCGCAATTTAAAGAGAACATTCAATACAAAACAATTACTGAATACAATAGATAGTTGAAAGATAGGGCTGATTTGCTGTTAGAAACATTAAAAAAATTGTCGGTTTTGCAGATTATAATAATTATTAAATATATAAATAAAATTATTTTTGTTTTGAATATTATGGATGATTTTGTTAAAGAATTTCTGTTATTTTCATATGGTTATTAAAAAAGATAAACGCTCCTTATCTTTTTTATATCTTAATATATGTTAATGCTTGACTACAATCCCACCTGTTATTGATGTTTCTGCTTGCATCTTGGGGAAATTGGGTATGGGATCCGCCATTGGTTACGTTATTCCGTATTTGCATATTATCGTGCTCAAATAATTTCGTCTTCTTCAATATCTTCAGTATCGTATGAATCGATCGTACGAATCGATTCTTGTCTGTCGAAATCTTTATTTTTGGTAGCCCGAACTCTACCTGAAATGTTAAAAGAATCCTTTGTACTAAGGTCTAAAGGTCGCCTTTGTAACTACGAATAAAACATCGACTTTAATTATGACAGAATAGTAAAATTGATTCAAAAAAATATTAATGCCTGACTTTAAATAACATTTAGTGCAATTTAAATTATAGCACAGTCTTTTCATAGCCTGGTAATATTTTACATTTTCGAGTTCAATTTTCGATATCGCATTGAATTCATTTGTGAAAGAAAATTTGTTTCAAAATGGTCTGAGGTTATTGACTGTCTGAGCTCCTGGACTTCTGATAACGCAAAGTGTACGTCTTTTTATTAATAAGAACCATAACTCTAAAAACTTTAAATCAAATAACATCTATCTGAGTCTAAAGAAGTATGTATAAAAAGCATTTAAAGCTTATTTCAACCTACTCACGAATAAATATTGCCTTGTTTTAATGAAAATCATGTCTGCTGACTCAAGTTTTCTGATAATTGTAAGTACTGGTAATGAAGGTTGAGACTTGGGATTCTAAAGTACTTGCAAGAGCACTATGATTCATGAATAGGTATTTTTCTTTTATGAGCGGAAATGATTTCAAAATGTAGAAGAATTATATCATTAAGAGTACAAACAAATATGTTTTAAAGGCTAGTAAACTGTAAATCTGCTATAAAAGTGCACCCCCCTTGTTGACTCGAGAGTTAGTTGATTTCAAGTGTGAGTTGCACAAGTTAGTTGCCTCGTCTGCATAGTTTTTAAAAACAACTTGTAAATAATTAAAACTTTCGCTATTTAAGAACTTCGCAATCCATTCAATACATTCTTCACTGTTGAAACGATAAGTGTAGGTTAACATTAGTTTTGCAATTAATTTCAAAAGCATTTTTATTTCCAGGTCAATGTGTGGAATGGCAGCCTGGAGATTGGGGTCACGACACAAGACCCCGAGTTTATGGATTTACCCGCCACGGCAACCAAACTGAGAAATACGGCATGGGTTGGTATTTGCTTGCTAAAAATATAATAACATTTCCCTTTGCTTTGGGAAATCTGATCCTTTATGTTATTACAAAGTAGAGAAGCATCATCATCACAAACCACGACTGCTCCATTGGCTCGGATCTCCTCTCGGACACAGGCCGTAGTCCACCACGCTGGCCGACTTTTGGTGTGCACACGTTGTCTCACGGTGTTCTCCTTAAAAATACGCACATAACTTGAACGCATAAAAAAGGTTTAATTTCTTCTTTTGTTATTAGCATATTAACAACATAGTAAATATAGTATTAACAATACAATACAAATATTATTTATTGTTCACCAATTACAACATCCATACTATTATTATAAATGCGACAGTGTGTTTGTTTGTTTGTTTGTCCCTCTTTCACGTCGTAATGGTTGTCGTTACGTTATGGTATGATTTTTTGTGTGTAGTTAGGAGGCTGGAGAGTAACGTAGGCTACTTTTTACCGCGGTAAAACATCTCATTCCCATGGGAAGATCCATTATGTTGCGTATTTGAATTACTCCATACTAAAATTAACAATGTATTGGTAATGCTTTAACTTTGTATAGGATCTATGGATTGATATTTTATAGTTAGAAATCCAACCATCCATACTTCCGTATCCATACTTCCATATCCATATTCATACTAACTAATCCATATCTATACTTCCATACTATACTAATATTATACATATATACTTTTATACATATTTTTTTTTCAAAATTTAAAAAACCTATTTTCTTTGTCTCGATGTTTTTAAAAAACTCAAAAAACGGCCTCGGTGGGAATACCTAATTACCTACCCTTAACTACTTAATACATGTAAATCGGACGTAATATGTGTTACATAATATGAGCCGCCAACCTGATATCAAGCCGTTTACTTAATTACTTTTACTGCACGACAACGTCCGTCGACGTCCAAGGAAGCCATACAAACGCACGGGGAAGTGCAACAATTGTGATATTAGGGAGCAATGCTATGTGTTGATTAATTATAACTGTAAATTTTTAAATTGTAAAATACCCTGACAGCTTTATTTACACCAATAATCTAAAATTTTAACAAAAAAAGAACCGACTTCAAATGATGTACATGATGCCATTTTCAGATCTCGCTCAAATTTATGTGATACCACACGACATGGACCAGCTTTCGATTAAAAGAAGAATCATCGAAATCGGTTCACCCAGTCCAAAGTACGGAGGTAACAAACATAAAAAAAATACAGTCGAATTGAGAACCTCCTCCTTTTTTTTGAAGTCGGTGAGATTGAAACGCCTGAATAGATCTTTATAAATTGTAGCTAAGAACAACTATCTTGATCACGTCAGCTTTCAAATAAAAAACCGCATTATAATCGGTCCATTCGTTTTGGAGCTACGATGATATGAACAGAGACAGACAGACACACACAGATACACATACACACACACACAAAGACACGTCAAACTTATGAGGGGTGTTAAGTATAAGTTTTTGTGTCGTCGTGTTTATAGACCTAAAAAGTCTAAAAATACCTTCATCTCATTTGAAAGGACTTCTTCCGACGAAATACTAGCGATCTGGACACCTTGTGGTCTCGTGCAGCGTGGTCTCATGGCGTCACTTTATCCGCCGAGGTTCCATGTGTCGTGTAGCATCCTGGAATCGGTACGCGATTCGGATGAGAATTGCACATTGGGTGGTTTTCAGAGACAAGAAATAGATTAAGTTTTCATTTTCACAAATAGTCGTCTTGGAAAAAACATGTGGTGCCATCTATTACTCTGCACGTACAATATTTAAATTCTAGAATGATGGCCATCTATAGTAGGAGATCCGAACTAGAAATAACCTTCACCCATCTGTTGAAAAAGGATGAAAACTATTTTAAATCCAATTGACGAAAGTTACACATACACTTTGTACATTGTACAAGCATGATTGTCAATCGACAACCATTATGATTTTTTTTCACGACGATTGACAATCTTATGCCGATCTTGCTTGGTTTCTGAATTCCAACATGACAGTGATTAAATTAAAATTTTGATTTTCTTCGTTTAATACGCCACTCAGTCAAAGATTAATGTAATAAAGTCATAGTCAAATTATACATGTGAAAATATGGTATTATAATGAATATTACCGAATGATTACCTATGTTTGTAAGATATTATCCCGGTATTTTCTTACAACCTACGGCATTTATTCAAGTATTTAGAATGTATTTATTATGCGAATCATTTAACATGGCTTACCTACTTGGAGGAAAATAGATAAACTTACAAGGTTTCAAAAACCTTACCCGTACCTTTGTACAAATTTTCTATTATTAAGTCTCACATATTGTATTTGTGTACAAAAATTGTTAAATAAATAAATAAATAAATAAACACTGACTGATTTCCATAGCAATAGCTGGGACTCCGAGCTTTAAGCCACCTTATGCTTATCTAAGTATACTTAATTAGTACATAATTAATTATTAAAAATACTTGATTCCAGAAACAGTAGTAAAATTTTCATAAGGAATAGATTATGGCATACAATGAGCTATTTTGATGATCATCGGCGATTTCTTTGGTGTTGTTGGTATCCATGGGAGTGTTTGTTGCCCACCATCAGGTCAGGCAACTCGTCTGCATATGTCAAAAAGCCGATTTTAATATTAGAGAGATGCGAGCAATTTCCGGGATATAACTAACCTATATCTTATTCTAGATCAAGTCTACCTGTGTGCTAAAGGACCCCGCACCAGTTGTATGGAAATTGGATTTCGAATAAATAGACTTTGGGGAGAAAGTGCCCCTTGGAGGAAAAAATACGCATTGGGGGGGGGGGGGGGAGGGTCGTGCCTATTGGGACTTTTGATCAGTACGGTTAGGGCTACAACATAACAAAAATTCAGACCAATCCGCTGAAACCCAATTTCCATACAATTCGTGCGGGGTCCTTTCATGAAAATCAGTTTAGTAGTTCTTGCGTGAAAGAGTACCAAACACCTATACAAACTTTCACATTTATAATATTATAATAGTACGATACCTACCTCAGATTATAACGCTTATCCTGACCCGTTGTGATCTCACGGCGTCATCTTATCCGGCGACCCGGCGGATTACTGTCATGTGTGGTGTCGTGGTGTCCTGGAATCAGTTGGTACACAAATTTATACCGTCAGTCATTTTGGACTCTACACATCCCTAAGTGTGACTTGGAGAGAATACTTTTTAGCAAAAAGCGGGCTGTCTTTTGCATCAGTTATTTTGAAGGGTAAAAAGAAAAAGACTAAAAGCAAAGAGTAATATGGTAAATAAAGAATGAATAAAACTAATGAGCTGAAGCGCTCTCATAACTATCTAAACACGCCGTAGCGTATCAAACCATATTCAAGCTAACAGAACTGGCGAGCAGCACCGTGTATGCACTCGAAAACTATTCCACATATACCTGTCAAACCTGGCTCATTTATTGAGACTTGCGAAATATTATGTGCTCCAAATTTCATGACAACACCTCAAACGGTTATTTAGATCTAAAAATCGTAATTTTTATCACTGACTGACTTACAGATCAAAACTCTAACCCAGTTCAAGATGACCTAGAAAGTTAAAATTTGGCGTCCAGATGGGTTGTTGGATGGATCTAGTTGAGTGAATACAAAGGAATAAATCAGAAACTAGTAATTTTTTACCGTTTTATTATACGAGTAATGTGTAATATTACACAGAAGTACTTTTGACCCCTTCATAACTCGAGACTTATTTAACCTACGTACATGGAATTTGGTACATTTATTAAAGCCCCTTAGCTTATTTAGAATTCAAAATTTCATAATTGTAGCTCAAACAGTTATTGATATATTAACGTTTAAAAATCCGCATTTTGGTGACTGACTCACTGACACAGGATCTTTTTTTAATCTTTATTTATTTATAGAGGGTTTAGTCATACATTTGAGACAAAGGATCAAAAATTTATCCTAATTCCAGATGACCTAGAATCTAGATACTTTATATTTAGCATCAATGTAGACTATTAGGCGTATGTAAAGGAAAAAATCTAAAAACTGTTTTGATAATGAAAATTAATAATGAAAAAGTTATTGATTTGTGAAAATAGTGAATTAGCGGTTCCGCTGTATAGACTAATTCTACAAATAACAATAGGTACGGTTATTATCTATAAACCCTAATCATTTCTAAAAAGTAATGATATCTCTTCAAATATTGAGATCTAAATGGGTGCCAAGTTCTGTGTAGAAAAACCTAAAATTTTAGTCACAAGAACATGTAATTTAAGCTTTACATTTGGCATGAGATTCCATGCTGTACTGTCTTGTGGCGTGTCGTGGCATCCTGGAACCAGTAGATAAATACATATTATATGACATTAGAAATGCATTTTCTATGTATCGGTCAAATCTATTGTTTAGGAGCAGAATGTCCAATTCGCAGTGTCCAATGTTCCCATTCTCAGATAGTCCAATTCGCATAATGTATATGTATTCTTTCTTTATCTTTACCTACCTGGTCTATAATATTTGAAAAGTTGCCAATTCATATTATTAGAAGCGACTTCTTCCGATTTGTACCCAATGTGGTCTGATGTGGTGTGGTCTCATGCCGACGTCTTATCCGGTGAGGTTCCATGGTGTACTGTCTTATGGCGTTTCGTGGCATCCTGGAACCAGTAGATAAATACATATTATATGACATTACAACATTACAAATGCATTTTCTATGTATCGGTCAAATCTATTGTTTAGGAGCAGAATGTCCAATTCGCATAGTGTCCAATGTTCCCATTCTCAGATAGTCCAATTCGCAAAATGTATATGTATTCTTTCTTTATCTTTATGTTTACCTACCTGGTCTATAATATTTGAAAAGTTGCCAATTCATATTATTAGAAGCGACTTCTTCCGATTTGTACCCAATGTGGTCTGATGTGGTGTGGTCTCATGCCGACGTCTTATCCGGTGAAGTTCTGTGATGTACTGTCTTGTGGCGTGTCGTGGCATCCTGGAACCAGTAGACAAATACATATTATATGACATTACAAATGCATTTTCTATGTATCGGTCAAATCTATTGTTTAGGAGCAGAATGCCCAATTCGCAGTGTCCAATGTTCCCATTCTCAGATAGTCCAATTCGCATAATGTATATGTATTCTTTCTTTATCTTTACCTACCTGGTCTATAATATTTGAAAAGTTGCCAATTCATATTATTAGAAGCGACTTCTTCCGATTTGTACCCAATGTGGTCTGATGTGGTGTGGTCTCATGGCGACGTCTTATCCGGTGAGGTTCTGTGATGTACTGTCTTGTGGCGTGTCGTGGCATCCTGGAACCAGTAGACAAATACATATTATATGACATTACAAATGCATTTTCTATGTATCGGTCAAATCTATTGTTTAGGAGCAGAATGTCCAATTCGCATAGTGTCCAATGTTCCCATTCTCAGATAGTCCAATTCGCAAAATGTATATGTATTCTTTCTTTATCTTTATGTTTACCTACCTGGTCTATAATATTTGAAAAGTTGCCAATTCATATTATTAGAAGCGACTTCTTCCGATTTGTACCCAATGTGGTCTGATGTGGTGTGGTCTCATGCCGACGTCTTATCCGGTGAGGTTCCATGGTGTACTGTCTTGTGGCGTTTCGTGGCATCCTGGAACCAGTAGATAAATACATATTATATGACATTACAAATGCATTTTCTATATATCGGTCAAGTCTATATGGTTTGGGCGCAGAAAGTCCAATTCGCAATCTGTATGTATAATTATGTATTCTTTCTCTTTGTTTGTTATATTTGAAGAGTTGCCTCAATTCATGCCTTCATATTATTTGAAGTGACTTATTTCGATATGGACCCGATGTAGTCTAATGCGGTATGGTGTCATGGCGTCGTCTTATCCGATGAGGTTCCATGGTGTACTTTCTTGTGGCATGTCGGTACATCCTGGAAACAGGATATAAACCGGTTAATGCTATTGGTGATTTATCATTTTAAACAGCCTTTATTATTTAATATATATTTATAAATATAAATTAAATGGAATATCAATTACTGCGCTATTAATAGGGGACCTAGTTTGGGACTATTATAGTCCCAAAAATTACTGTAGATCATCTTGTGTTTTTACCAATAATTACGGGAAAGTGAAATGCTTATGGGACGTACGTAACAAATGTTTCCTACAACCTAAGGATCATATTTCCCAAGTAATATGAGGGTTTTATTAGTAATAACGAAATTCCTAGTCATTAGACTCTGACGTTATAGAAAATATATCCTAGTAAAGCATGATTGTTATGTATTAAACTTTCATGACATGTTATATTCGTTTCTATTTCAGATTATGTCTGGCTGCTCAGTAGTGAAAGATGGGGTAACTCTCATCAACGAATATGGTCCGGAACTGGATTCCCTTCACGAAGGGGAAATTGTAGGCGTTATGAAGTCAAGCAAGGTTTGTGCTTTTTCATGTATAAGTATAAGGCTCTATTGATTTGCAGTTAAAAAAATCATTAAATTATGAGAACATAATTTAATTTCATAATCTATGCATGTGCAAGTAAAGAACTGTAACGGGATCACTCATTAAAACCTGATGTGATGCAAGTAATTGCGATAAAGTGAAAGTAATGATGATCCTAGTGAATATTAAGAAAGAACTATTTAAAACCAAAGTCTATCCAACGTCAAGCACAATATTATGCCACGTTTAGAGGTTGAATTTACAAATCGTTTAACAAGAGTGTTAACCCACAGAATATATTATAATGATACTTAACCTAGAGCGAAATACAAATTTTTAATAGTGCTTGCTTTAAAATTGATATATCTTATAAACAGAAAAATTTTCATCTCTATTTTACACCCTTGGAGGCATTTTTGGGCACATTCTAATGCGAATTTCTTTATTTCCAACCAAAAAGCACCCGTTTTGAAAGCTGGATTGTCTAACAACTTTAAAAACCTATTTAAATAACACTTTTAGGGGTGGAGTAACAGACAGTGTATTACGATTTTTATGAAGCGTTCTTTAAAATTGTAGTTCACAATTTGGTTGCATCATCATTAGTTTTCGTAAGGCACGCGTTATAAAGAATTTAAAAAGTAATTTTGTACACCTTAGCTTATAAAATTGGAGTTTTCGTAAAGATTCCCAAATAATGTCCTCTACATATCTAATTCTATTCGTGAAAGTTTTTGTACCTATTCCTTATTTACAAACACAAAAATATTAAATAATACTTCTTCTTTATAAAGTCAGTGTAGGTTAATATAAAATCATGATTATGAATGCATAATATTGTTTATAGGGGGAGTTGTCATTTTACGTAAACGGCCGTTGCCTCGGAGTTGCAGCGGAGAAGATACCAAACCGAGTGTTTGCGGTTATAGACTTGTACGGTCAGTGCGTGCAGGTTACCATCGTCAGCCACCACTATCGACGTCTAGAGAACACCAGTTTCGACTCTATAACTGTACGTATACGATTACAGTTACCGCTTCCTTAACGAACGATACGACCACAATGCAGTTATAATTGAACAGTATTTCCTGAATTTCCCGGACTACATTATTATTATTGGGGCGGCCTTCAATACTGGCCTCAATCCTATGTTGATAGACCAGGTTGTCGTTAAAGGCGGTAGAAGCATGAATATTATTATTATTAAAGTCATTCTGGTATTAAATTTTTCTGAAGCTTGGCTAGCTATAATCCTTTTTTTGGATCCGAACTATTTGTCGTGTTTTGTTTTGGGGCTTGAGGGCCAGTTTCTTCCCTGGCCAAATTGGTGAACTCACCAATAGGTGACTACATTAGAAGATCGTTGGTCGAGTAGTTATTTAAAAACAAACGACAGTGAGGCAGAGAGCGAGAATTATAGAATAGAATAGAATAGAATACTCTTTATTGTACACACCAAATAGTAGTAATCTACATTAGAACATAATATAAATAGCATGTAGTACAAAAGGCGGTCTTATCGCTTATTATCTTAAAAACAATTACTTATTATGCTGAGTTGAGTGCTAAGTGAACCACGAGAGGTAATTAATTAGAGTGCGGCGCAATCGCAATGCTGGACCGCCGTAGCAAGGATCCTGGGTTCGATTCCTAGCGAGACGGAAATTTAAATTAATTTGTTTGAATTTCTGTTGTCGTTCTGGGTGTGTGTGCCTTGTCTTTGTGTGTTATCCATGTCACCCACGATACAGGGAATACGGCTACACGTGCTGCATCACGATATAGGATATGCGGCTATGAGTGTAGCGTTATTTATTATTATTTATCTTATATTTCTGCCATCATTATAGTGCTACTTGACGTTCCATTATAATGCTCTCCGACATACTTATATTATTCTAAAAAACAATTTTATTACAGGAAGCGGAAGCGTTGCGTTCGATCGAACCTCTGATAGTCGATTTGCCGATACCTTCGACGTCTAATGCCCCAGCAACTAACCGACAACAACTTTACATACCGTTAACAGCGCCAACTGAAACCGGTAATTCACTCGGTATGTATCAAGAGGCTGCGAATGATTGAAGGCTTGCGCAATGTAATGATCTAGTATGCAGGGGCGGCTGTACTTTAAGTGCACTCGTGCGCCGAACTGCCAGATTTTAATACATACAAACGTTTATGAACGTTTAGAAAAATAAAACAAAAAATGTTTAGTAAATTATTTGATACTATCCAATATCAACGAAATTATGATAAAACAATTTAAGCTCTTTGCTAAAGCATTTAGACTCAATTTCGCGGGACTCAATATTCCCGGTGCGCTAGCTCCAAGCGCACGGCGAGTGTTCATACAACTTCTATGAAATGCAACCGAAAACGCCTGGCGCGTGAGACAGAGCTAGTTCAATAGTAAATGTACGGCGAAATATTACCGCTTTCGAGCGCCGCACGAGCGCACCGAAGATTACCGAGAGCGGGACGAAGTTTTGACGAAATTCGCGCGCGCCACGCCGCACCGGCAAGCTCGAATCGAAGGAGTTTTTGTGTTTGTTAATTGTTTACATTCTACAAGGATTTTCAATATTATATTATATAGTTACTGAGTTGTAGGACATTGTGCGTGAGTAAATAGATGTAAAAATGAGTACTAACTTTAACATTGACTTTAAATAGAGTAACAACAAAACATTTGAATAAAAATTAGAAATAAAATCGGCAGGACCGCCCAGGCCATTTTTTAATTTGAAACAAGAGTGTAAATCGAAAAATATTTTTTTTCTTTATTGGCAGTCATTAAAAATACGCTTATACAGTGCACTACCACTTCTAGGATCCACCAGCCGCCACTGCTAGTATGTACATGGCACCTTAAACTCACAATGTGTTTTAATTCATTACCCTTTGTAGAAATAGTGCAGATTTATCCATCGAGTGTTTTGTATTCACCGTTTGTATATAGCGTGAAGCGCCTTCGCTTGATTCGTTCTATATTGGTTTGGAACCGATGTTTGCTCATTGGTTGTTATTTTACTATCTTCGTCAAGACCATGGTAAAATTGATACCAGTGCCGGCTACGTTCTATACCAAAGTAGTATGGTAATACATAGGTTGCTCCATAAGTCTTGCAATATGAGAGACCTAGCAAGTTTTTACTTGTTTGATTGATTATTATAAATAAGTATAAAGACTAACAAGTTTAAACGTGAACATAACTTATTGCTGTGCTCAGTTTGTTTATTGTATAATGAGCTGAAGGGATTGCGACGAAAGTCACGCCTCAGTACTTGGCATTTTATTTATTTATTTACTCAGTAGAACCACCAACAGAATTACATGTAATACATGATCCAACAATACAAAGGTTGCTCCATTTTCAAGAGTTTTTGACCCAATCGGGGCTCACACTGTTGAATCATCCTCCCTGTAGCCCGGATCTTGCACCGCGTGATTTTGGACTCTTTCCTTTCATAAAAAATAAATTAAACGGCCAAAAATTTGTAAGTGAGGAGGAATTATTAGGTGCTTGGGACAATGCCTGTGCTTCCGTTTCAAAGGATAAATGACAATAGATTTTTAATAGTTGCTCTGTATGTATGCAGAAGTGTATAGACTGTGATGGTAAATATTTTGAAAAATGTTAATAAATAAATGTCATTTTGCAAAACTTTTGGAGCAACTTACCTACGTATAATACTAAAATAAAAGTGAGAGTTTCAAAAGATAAGTAGGTAGAAGTTTATAATCACTTGCTTCGCTGAAAGAACACGTTGTGAAGAAGCCTGCACACATAGGAGTTCCCCATAATGGTCTCAGAAGTGAAGTAAGATAATCCGCACTGGACCAGCGTGGTGGATTATGGACGCTACTCCTTGTGAGAGGAGCCCCGAGCCCCACAGTTATAGTTTGTGGTTTTGATTAATAGGAATGTTGACTATTTTTAGGATTCAATTTTATTTTATAGATGGAACCTCAATATTCACGAAAAAAATAATATAAAAATAATAATCTTCAATTTAAAAACAAATATTGATAAATAAAAATCATTATCAAATTTCCCACCAAAAACGTCACGTGACGTCACTAAACTATATTCAATACTATCTGTCTACTAAGTTTGTTGAATTTCCATATAAAATTGTTCCAATGACGTCATATTCTCAAAATGGCGTTTGAGGTCACGTGACAGTGAGTACAATTTTTAACATTTTAAATTATTGATATTTAATTAATTGTGATTGATTTCAATAAAAGAATCATATTTTAGGCCTTTAAATGTTACCACTAATATTTTAGACATAAATTTATATTAATTTATAATTACTGTCAACATCCCTATTCAATTGTCCCGTCACTTTTCGTCAAAATCAGGCTCGAGAGTCCTTTGAGCACTTCACTATTTCTCATTTATTCGGATTTAGCCATCCACGCCCTCCTGTATTTGACCTGCGTAGGTTTAAAATCGCAGAGGGTGCAAAACTCTTGAGTAGATGGCGCCAGTAGATAGTTTGGGTGAGCTTTTACATAACAAAAAATATTATTGTTTTTAAATCTTCATGTAGACAGTCTTGAATGTTTCGATACAAGTTTCTTTTTATTTTTTTATTTAGCATATTCCCACTGCTTTTTCACTCACCCCTCGCATACCTATTTCCATTTACGTCATTTTGATCGAGTTTTAGTAGGGGACATTCATTAATAACGTGAGGCATGAGGAGGGAGGGTTCTCTAATCACTGCATGCACTTATGTCAGGCGGGGAGGGAGGGGGAGGGGTAAATGACATAAAAGAACCTTTCGTTTATGTCAAATTATGAGGATTACTAAAAATAATAAGGATCAAATGCACTAATTATTTGATCCTTTTGTAAAATCAAAAATTATAATATTATACTTACGTGAGAAGGGGAGGGGTCGAGAAATCTTATGTGTTCTTAAATGATGGGGTTCAAAAGGTGGCTAAAATTGTCCTCATGTAATTAATGAATGGCCCCTTATTATATGCGTATGAACTATAATGAGTATAAACTAATCATGTTGCGTGGTTTTACGGAAAAAAAATGAAGTTCTGGAATGATAATTGATATTATGAAAAACTTGACAAGTGCGAGTTAATTTCGCTTGGTTGAAGAAGGTTCCGTTCGTTGATTATGTATTGATCGTTATTTTTCTATTTTATTTATTTTTGCTGTTTTTTTTAAGACTAGAGTTCTTATAGGTTTTCCTGTAATCTATACTATAATATTATAAAGAGGAAAGATTTGATTGTTTGTTTGCATTGAATAGGCTCCGAAACTACCGAACCGATTTGAAAAATTCTTTCACTGTTAGGAAGCTACACTATCCCCGGGTGACATAGGCTATATTATATATTTTTTTACTATTTTTCCCGAAGCGAAGCGAGGGCGATTTCCTAGTATTTAAGTAAAGAACTATTATACTATATACATATATTATACCTTCGTCTTTGGGTCACAAAAAAGTGAGTACTGATTTTCAACTCATTTGGTCCAGTAGTTTCGGAGTAAATTGGCTGTGAACGGCGTACGCCCAAACGCACGAGTGATCTTTTTTTCGTACGGAACCCTAAAAACTATAGAAGTATAGCGCAATCATGAAAGATGAAATGACACAGTAAATAAATGGAAAATGGTCCCTGAAACTTCGTCCACGAATTTTTTTCTCGAATGGACAGTTGCTGTTGGCCCTAGCGGCCTACAGCTTAATGGGTGTTCAAATGGCAACAAATTTTTGAGCGCTTCCGTGCTCCGAGGGGCACGTACCTTAGGACGGTTCCTGTTGTTATTGTTAGATATCAATAGTAAAGCCGTCGGAAGACTTCCGACATTTCGATGACCCCTCCACCAATCCGCACTGGAGCAGCGTGGTGGAATGCTCTAGGCCTCCTTAGTTATAAGAAGACCCGTGCCCTGTAGTGGGCTATTTTTGGGTTGAAGCCAAATTGGCGCCGTAAGCTTGCTTCGTTACCGACCACGCCCTCATTGATGACGCACGTTCCTTTGCGGAAAATGGGTTATTCGTATGACCTGACCTGAATTGGTGTTGCGATGCTGAGTTGCGCATGCCGTTTGACCCGTTTAGAGGCAATTGCCTGATGACCTTTATTGAAACAATCGATACATTCTAGGTAATATGCAATGCAGTAAAACCTAAATTGTAATAGCACTTTATATTTCAAGATATCTAGAATTTGCTTAATTATGTACAAATACGTAGTATGATCTTTGGGAGGTAAAAAATAAAATTGTCGACGTCTAGAAGCATCAGTAAAACAGGGTTTTGAGGGTGAGATCTATACCACATCGACTAAAAGTAATGGTCCTATATCAACCTTAACGTTAGCGATTATACATATACGTATAATTTTATTCGCACTAACCAATAAACATTTTTTACCCGACTGCCAAGGAAAGTTTATGTTTTTCGCGCGTACCTTGTGTGTAATATTCTTTATTACCTCGTATCTTCCAAACCGCTGGACGGATTTATATAATTAAGATATCATTAGATAATCCAAGTGTTGTTAAATAAGTGATATTAATAAAAAAAACAAATACGGTGGCTGTGAGATGCCATTGATTGAAGTATTAAAAACTAAAAATAAATCGAATATTGCAATATGGGTGTCAAATTAAAGAGCTCACCATAAGGATTTCATAAAGGTATATCATGATAGGTTTTTTATCAGCAGGCGGGTTTTTTTTAATTTTTTTATGAAAAAAGCCGACAAACGCACTGACGATCCACCTGACTGATGGTAAGTGACTATCGTCGCCCATGGAAGTTAGCGACACCAAAAGTGTCACTGATAAGTAGTCAGTCAAGAAATACAGAAGAAAAAGCAAGAAAGAAAGTTAGTTGTATTATATTTTTAACCCTCGACGCAAAAACGATGGGTGTTATAAAGAACAATGCCCAAAAATTATTTTTTATTTTTGTTAGCGTCTTAAAACGTCAGTTATACCGAAGCAATTCAATTTTTTTACGTATTTTAAAATTAATACCTGTACCCGTATTACCCAGCGTAAAATAATTTCATTAATAAGTGATGAATTGACTATAATAACAATGATGTCAACAATGTCCATTTTCATTCGGGCACTCACTTCGATACATATGTAGCTTGTATCAAGCAAGATATAGGGAGACTTCTGGCCAATATTACACACAGAATTTCGTTATAAATGTTGGTATGACAAATGTAATGATGTCAAATTTCCATTTCCGGTTGTCAATCAAAAAAAGTCCGAATAAAATAATGGTAAAAATCACAGGTAATACGTTCATACAAACGGCGCATGCATCAGAAATTGT
Organism: Thymelicus lineola; assembly: GCA_963932265.1. Taxonomy (NCBI): domain Eukaryota; kingdom Metazoa; phylum Arthropoda; class Insecta; order Lepidoptera; family Hesperiidae; genus Thymelicus; species Thymelicus lineola. The sequence goes on from OZ010680.1 coordinate 10,205,352, forward strand.
GAAAATGTTGTCACTAAAGTTTAACACGATTAAATTTTCTTAAGAACAATCAACATGATTATATTTTCGATAGAAAAAATATGTAGGGTGACCATGCATACGTAAAAGAAAATTAATGTACTTAATCGATGAGCGTTTCTAGTAAGAACATATAATCCAATGTACACCGAGTATTGTATTTTATTATAATTGAAAACATCGTGAAGAAACTTGCGAGTTCTCCATAATGTTCTCAAAGGTGTGTGAAGTCTACCAATCCACACTTGGCCAGCGTGGTAGACTATGGTCTGTTACTCTCCGCATTGTGATTGTGCCGTTTGTATAAAGGCTTGGGTTAAACAAATAAACGCTAAAACTTGGAGCTCTCAGACGGGACGGGACGTTGATAAGAAAGTATTTTTTTCATTTACTCTCTAATTATTGTTTTAAGTCTGGGTTTTTGTTTCACAAATTCACTCTTGCCTATACTCGTAAAATAAGAGTAAGGATATAAAAAAATTTCAGCCAAAGTTGGAGAACTTTGGGAACACTCAATCCACACATAGGAGGATTGAGTTCTCCAAATAAACCTTCATAAAATCCAAGTAAACCGTTAAAATGAATTGAGAAATTGTGAATAGCTTTCACAAATTCTGCACAATTTTTCCACATAAAAATGATAAACATACATCAAGTATATTTTGAGATACGAGATTACAGTAATTTCTTAAGTTAGCGGATTGAATGTTCCAGTTAATCGACCACAACTTTCTTAACTTACGTTTCACAAATTTTTATCTTCACCACGATGTTTTCACAATTTTTTCCTAAATTTCTCCTTGATTTAAAAAAAATATGACTTTAATATAACTTTTAAAAAGAGCCCTCAATCCACACGCACACAAAAATTACAGGCAGCCGTAAGTCTCCCCTACTCTATGACTCAATGGTTATAAGAATTCAGTCTCAAAATACTTTGGCTCTGGGGTGTGACTACTGAAAATTCTTATATATCTAAGCTCAGAAATTAAGAGGCCGTGCCGAAAATTTATTTGACAGAGTTATGTCATATTCATTGCGAAGCTATGTCTGTGTGCATCATTCACGCACACCTGGCTGAAGTTCGAGCTTAAACAATTTTGATCCTTTAGTTGATAATAATTTTAGGATGCATAGTATGAACAAAGGATATGGCCAACATCTGTATAGGCATTTGCCCCACTTGTGAAATATAATGTACACATTTTAATTTTACCTTACATTAAAGCTTACAATATCTACTTTGATAATTTCGTCAATAAAAATCTTCAGAACTTGAGATTTTCCTTTTACGGGGAGTTTTAGCTTTTGTAGTTTGACATTCTGCAAAACATAAGTAATTGTGGAAAAGTGTTTGAAAGAGAGATTTTTTTTTTGTAAAAATAGCGAGATATTCTATGAGTAATATTGCAATAAAAACATAGTTATATTGTACATTTCCACGTGAACCTAGTCTTAGCTGTAAGCGCTACTTACTTAATAGTAAAGAAAAATGCCATACCTGTAGGTATTGCAGTGATCCATTCTACCAATATGGATTGAAGGTTTCTTGCTAGCGAAGATATTGAGTGACGCGCTATGCGCTCAATATAAACCGCGCAATTAATGCATCTCACGGCAAAAAATTAAACACAATTATTATTTTGCAGAAATCAAACTCAAAAATCAAATGTCAATATAGCAGACATTTGCATTTATGTCAGCCAATTGTCAACCTCCAGTAATAGCAATGGAGGAAGTAGAAGATTATACAACTTATTTTTATTGTTAATTTATTATGACTACTAATGGCGGAGTTCAGAAGAAAATTAAAATTCTAGTTATGTTTTAATAAATGGAAAACATGTCTTTTCAAGGGACTAAAACCTTGTACAAATAAGAGTATTTTAACCATTTCCGGGGTACATGTTGGCCACCTCCTTTAGAAATAAAAGTCTGGAATGTTTTTGTATATTAGTTTAGTATATTTATTACAATCAAAATGAAAAAGTTTTAGATAAACACACACTAGGTAAATATTTAGGTTATTCAGTGTTTTCCTTCAGAGATGTCATTTATGTTTGCGATAAGCTTAGAGTGTACAGACAAATTTAACATGTTTCATTGGTACCTACCCGAAAATCAAACGAGTCTTGATTTCATAAAAAAATGTTTTTGAAAATGCAAAACATAAAAATTTTAGGCCATAAAAATTTTTTGTGAGCTCTGGGACTAAATAATTATGTTATCATATTTATAACCTATTAAACTTAAATTTAAAAAACCCGGACTCAAAAAAACAAAAAAGTCTGATATGGCTAGCCAGCGCCGAGTGTAATACTGCCCCCATATGGTGAAAGGCCGTAACTACGAAAAAGCAGTTTTGAGATAATTGCACTTTTGTCTGAAGCAAAGTTTTAAGCACTATCTACAGGCTTTTTTTATGATTTTAATCTTTGATAATTCGTATAATAATTCCTTTTTTCTATTACATTTGGTTTTAATTATAAACTGAAACACAGTTTTTTTTTAAATTCAATTTTCCCTTTCATTTTAGAAAAAATATAAGGAAAATTATACAACCCTAAACAGAAAAGCCTCAACTAGATAGTTAGGTTTTTTCTTGTTATGATTTCAGTTAACGTCTTTTCTCGCTAGAATCGAAGATTTTATACTGTTATTCCTTTTAAATAGAAAAGCCTTAATTAAAACATTACGCCTTTTATCATTAGTATTTTCATAAGATTTGGTGACATAAAACTTATTTATTATTATCAGTCTTTGACAAAATGTCTTTTTTTATATCCTGAAGGACTGACGACAAAGCAGACAGGCCACCTGATGGTAAGTGGTCATTGGTTGATTAGAAGTAAAACTACTCGTTTACTCAATAGGTACTTGTAATGAATTTAAATGATATGTTACAATTTCTTATAATAATTATGTGCCGCTGGTGCACTAGGCCGGTCGGTAGCCCGTCTGTTGTTGGTCAGTGGTCGTGCCGCGACCAATAACTCAAAATATGTAAGTTATTTGAAAATTAACAGTAAAGTTCGGCGAGAATACAATAATTAAAAGCCCTAACGTCTATTAGGGTTTTTGATTGTAGGATATCGAATCATTGCTGGTGAATTATGCTAATTTGAAAAGGCCTAAAAATGAAATTACGGCTTTTCAAACATGCGAATTGCTTTTACTAATAAGAAAGGGCTTAAATAACGAATTTATGGCTATTCATCCTAGATAACAACGTTTCAGGGACTGAGTTACGCCTTTTTATCTACTTGTAACTCGGGCTACGATTGAGTTAGAGCTATATCACCTACACAGAAAGGTTGGAAATTTCTTGGTGATTCCGAATCTATATTTAACTCATTTTTGTCAAAAATTGAGTTACGGCCTTTCACCGTATGACGGCAGAATATTACATGAACCACTTGGTGCCACTTTTGACCCTTCTATAACTCAAAACCTTTACAACAAAAACCTAAACACATAAAACTACGTGTGTTTAATTACATCCATATGGACATGTAGAAGCCCAAATTTCATGAAGCTAGCTCAAACGGTTATAAAGATATGAAGGTCAAAAAGTCGTAAATTTTAGCACTGACTGACTGACTGACATATAGTACCTAAATCTAACCTACTTCCAGATGACCTAGAAGGATGAAATTTGGAATTCAGCTCGGTAATTGTGTGTAAGCGTAGGAAAAAATCAAAAAATAAAAAAGTCGAAAAATAAGTGGTGTCCCCATCACAGAAAAAACTTGTAATATGCGCTAAACAACCGGCCAACGGTGTGTCGACGGCGGCGCGTGGCATTGCCTAGTTTTCTTTACAAAAATAATGATATCCCACCCAAAAACATAAATGTAAAAAAGGAGAGCCAAGTTCAATACAAAAATTAAGCTTGGCTGTGGGCTTCGCCGCAAAAAGAACGGAGATCTAAATGAGTGCAAAGTTCTATGCAAAATCGAAATATGTATTTATAGGAACAAAATAACATTATGAACAAGTATTAAACTCTATTTCTTTCCTTTATTGGATACCTATAACAATTGCTGTTATTTAAAAATGTGTCAAAGTCAAAGTCAAAATATTTTATTCATATAGGTATCACACTTATGTGACACACTTATGCACGTCATTTTTTGGCTTTTCGGAAGGTGCTTTGTCGCGGAGGAGAAGAAAAGCCTAAAGAAACTCCTCAGCACACGTGAGATCTTAAAGTAGGTTAGATTTGACTTGGCCAGTTTTCATTACATCAGTCATTTTATAAAGTTATTCAACATTTTAATTCTGATAAAAACTGGTATATAAAAATAGTAAATACATCATACACCTACGATATGCCGATGATTTATAGTTATCCTGGCGGGTTCCCTGGAGGAACTTGGTACAATGCTCGGAAACTTGAACAGCGCCTCACAACGGGTGGGTCTTAAGATGAACATGGACAAGACGAAAATCATGTCAAATGTCCATGTCACACCCATACCGGTTGTTGTTGACGGCGCTGCTCTCGAAGTTGTAGACGAATACATTTACCTGGGACAATTGATCCAGATGGGTAAGCCCAAATTCGAGAAAGAAGTCACTCGTAGAATCCTACTCGGATGGGCTGCGTTCGGGAAACTGCGTCATATCTTGTCGTCCAAAACACTACCTCAGTGCCTGAAGTCGAAGGTGTTCGAGCAGTGTGTGTTGCCAGCGATGACATACGGATCCGATACGTGGTGCTTCACTATTGGCCTAATCCACAAGCTCAGAGTAGCGCAGCGGGCTATGGAGAGGGCTATGCTCGGTATTTCTCTGCGTGATCGAATTAAAAATGAAGAAATCCGTAGACGAACAAAGGTAACCCATATAGTTCAAAGAATTAGCCGGCTGACGTGGCAATGGGCTGGCCACACAGTTCGAAGATAACCTTTGGAGAAGAAAAGTCTTCGAATGGCGCCCACGTCTCGGAAAAATGTCGTCTATGTCCAGCAGTGGACCTATCAAGACTGATGGATGGGTGGATGGAGTTTAATATGGAGCCGTCCCCCAACACGACAAAGTTGGAACGAAGTTCCTTATCGCGCGTTATGAAAGGGGGCTGGCTAGACGGAAAATTTTCTTACGAAAATTTGCCACAATACTTTTTGAAGTGATTCAGAGAGTTTTACAGAGATGGCGCTGTATAACTTTCTGAATCACGCTACTAGCGTAAAACTCTCTGAATCACTTCAAAAAACAATACTTAAATCGAAAGGAACTTCATTCCATCCGGGTGTCCCTTGACACCTCCCAATTTTTTTTATTTAGTTAACTTAAATAATCTATGTATAAAAATCAATAGCTGTTCGTTTGTCTTGCTAAAACTCGCGAATGGCTGGACCGATTTGGCTAATTTTGATTTTGAAATATTTGTGAAACTTCAGGAAAGGTGTAAACGGTGAGAAATATGAATAATAAGTAATGAAAAATACTAAAAACAAACAAATTGTTCCTAGCTGTGAAACATTTGATATCTTTTGTCAAATTGTCATTTGGTTGTCAGATGTTTATAGGTGCGTTCAGTTTGTCTGTTTCATAGCTGTAGTATGAGGTCCGATTTCTTTGAAAACTTAACGACCATATTATCTTTCTAATGTAACATCAGCGACATATCTAACTTTTTTATTTTATAACTGACAGTCGAGAGAGAGGGAGAGGGGAAAGAGAAGGGAGATGGGGCTCGAGGGAGACCTCGAGAGGAGTGAGTTGTTAGACAGTACAGAGTTTGCCGGGTCAGTTAGTACATTTGTAATATTCATGTTATTTATGACTTTTTGAAAATTTATTTTATGACATATTCAGACTTTTTGTTCTTTTTTGAGTGGGGGTTTTTTAAATTTTTAATTTTAGTTTTATTTTACGGGTTTTAAATTTTCTTGTTTCAAAATGAAATATAGGTAAGGGAACATACCAAAACCACGTAACCCATTTTTTCCAACTTTTTACCCCCCTCCCCCCCTTCGTGACCATTCGTAGTATATGAGAAGACCCCCCCTCCCCCCTAGTTTTCACGTGGTAAATGATAAATACGATTTTCAATACTCTTTTGCAAAAACAGAGTTAAAAAATAATAATTTTGCTTATATTTGACGACTTGTGGCGCAATGGTTGCTAAAATATTGACTACGTGACAAAAACCTAAACCCCCCCATCCCCTCTGTGACCAATCGTGGTGTTTTGAAGACCCCCCCTCCCCCCCCTAAATAAGGCACGTGGTTTTGGTATGTTCCCTAAGTACAAATCGTGTTTTACCATTGGGGGCCATCCATTAATTACGTCACACGTTAGGGGGAAGGGGGGGGGTCGATGTAGTGTGGGGTGAAAGGGGTGCTACTAATTCGTGACGTCACATTTCAAAATCTAATAATATTAACCATATTATATACTAACAACTGAAGGCAGTCGGTATAATCCAAGGGCATATTCCGAAAAGTAGGAGCCAAGGTAAGCGGGCTCCTCTTGGCGGTAAATAGACACTTCTGCGTTTTAGCGGCGTTGAATCTCACAAGATTGGCTTCGCCCCACTCGGACACAGCCCGAAGTGTGAGATTCACACTAGCCACCATGGCCTCTCTTTGAGACTGAATTTTGTCCCGACTGGCCCTGAGACTTGGTAGGTATCTCTCTACCACTGTGATATCGTCTGCGTACCCATAAATACCGGGCATAAGCAGGTCATTCAGTTTTGCGCCGCAAAACATAAGCAGGTTATTCAGACTCAGAGCTTAAACCTTATACACGCCCAATCATGCTGTACGTCCCGCCAAGGCAATGCACGATGCAAAAGTCATAAATAGGCTTGACGTACATCGGTAATTATTATTAATTGTTTGCTGGATTTGCACGACCAATTTTCGTCCTGTTTTCCACGCCTTAGGAAATTTTCCCTGCTCGGGACAGGCATTCAGGAGTCCCCTTAGTCGCTACTCCAGGGACTCTGCGGCGTCTAGGGCGGAAACCAGCACTCGACCCGGAACACCATCGGGACCCGGGGCGGTATTTTTGGAGCGCAACCTTGCCACAGCGGCGCCAACTCAACTCAACTCCCCTCCCCCTCCCCTGTACAATGCTTCCTATCTCACTTTAGAATTTATGTGTCTGTCTCTTTTTACTGGACAGTTTCGTTTCATCGAATTTCAAAGCACCCCCGTACTAAAGAAGTTTTCACTTCAAAATGTAAGTTGAAACACTTGAAGTACTACTAAGTGAATTACTAAGTAGAAAAACAAAAATGGAACTTAATTTAATAATTTCTAGGAGTAAAATTTATAATATGTGACAACGATGGGGGAGGGGTCAAAAAGTCATGAAATTAGTGTGACGTAATTTATGGATGGACCCTTGTTGATTAACTAAATTCACCCCCTTCCTCGTAACTACCCCCCCCCCCCCCCTCAAACAGTCAATTTAGTACTACACAAATCAAACCCTTTCATTTAATACCCCACTTGGGTATGTTCGTTGAATTCACTAAATTCATCTCCTTCTTAACTATATGAACTACTATAACTACCCCACCCCCCTTCAAACAGCCAATTTTGTAATACATAGAAATATGATGATTCGTGGTGTTATTAAAATAAAAAATAATTAATTTAATAATTGGATCAAAATGTGGTAGTCGGCGTACAGTTTGTGTAAATTTTTACGTAAAACACGCGAGCATGGCGGGAAAAAACGCAATACGTCCTCACGCTGAGATAGCCTTGGCGGTACTAATTTAATATATTTAATGCTGTCCTTAATATAGTTCACTTTGCAACTATTATTAACAAACGAAATCATTATTTTTTCATAAAATAAAATTTTGATTCTATTTAAGGATTAACTGAAAATTAATGTGTATTTTTTAAAATTTCCTTAAAGTGTTTCTACTTAATAGAAAAAAATACTTACTTCGAACGAAATTACGTTATTTCAAAATTTTTTTCTGCCATATTTGGATAGGAATTTAAAAAACTGGCTAGGCTACTTAATAATTATAAGAAAAAGACGGTTTGACTTTCAACAAACGACTGATTTATTTTAAATCTGAAATAAGAACATTGTACAAAAGAAGTAAACTACATAGCCAGACACTTTATGTTACAACCTTTTTGATATCATTTCTAATAATAATAGACCGTATACTTATGTTATTTATATTTTTTTATGTTTCGAATATTTTGTATTTTCGTTGTAAAACGAAGACAAAAATCACTTGCTCGTTACTTTTCGGAAAAGAAGGGTTTTAAATAGTGGTGATTTGCCATTATTATAAATAAGTAATAATGTTAAATTCGTCTGGTCTATCAGCAAGAACAAGAATTAGACTTTTATAGTAACAAAAAACAAAGCTAAATCTCTTTATCCTGTTCACACAAACAGTGATTAAAATTGACCGAATTTGTTGATATCGCGGCACGGAGCCTTAAAGCGGCGATTTTTAGATTTTTTTTTATTTTAAGACGCTAAAGTTGAAAATGAAATAAAACGATGTATGGCAGTTGGGCATTTTTCTTTGTGTGATTCTCTGTCTACATGTCATTGTAGCTCTCTAACGGATGAACCGATTTTGATATAGTTGCTTTTGTTTGAAAGATCTCTTAAGCGAGAGTGTTTTAGGTTATGGGGAAGGGGGTCGCCGACGATGTTTCTCCCGCCCCGTACGTCCCACGTTCCCATCCTGTACGTGATCCTGCTGCGTATGCGCTATCGTTTAGATTTTCTATAAAGCGATGTTTCCGAAACTTCACGTCCCGTACGTCATCGTCCTTTACAGCAAAAACATGTTACGTATGCATCGACCTTTACACTGCCACTGAAGACATTATTAGAAGACTTCTTATTCCGAGAAGCTTAATAATCTTTTCTTATGATTTTTTTTCCATAATATTACATGTACTATTACTAGATACTATTATGTCTTCTGTGGTAAAACTTCTAAGTTCGAAAGAAAAAAAACATGTTTTTATTTATGTAAAATTATGCTATTATGTCTACTGTGTTTATGTACGCTTGTAGGAAGTTATATACGTACTTCTTTGGCGTAACAGAACAAAAATAGGTACAGATTGGTTGAAAAAACCGTTGGTGACGCCCCTAGTGTTGCTAATGTCCATGGGTGGCGGTGATCACTTACCATCAGGTGACCCGCCTGCTCGTTTGCCTACTTAAAGCATAAAAAAAAGATTTCATTTGGCGTACGGCCACTCTTTGTTTGTAAAAGGAATCAGGTATAAGCTAACTTCATCATGTCGCTTTTTGGCTGTCGGTGTGCGCGCGCATCGTAAAAATTTTACGAGCGCGCGCATCGTAAAAATTTTACTCATATTTTTTTCTAATCGCGCCAGAAGAAGTAAAACTTCAAAAATTTGGACAAATTACTCACTGTTTCACTGCACATCTTGTGACATTTAAGTAGCATTCCCTCTGAGGCCCGACGTTGCAGGACCTCTGCATCGTTGTGTTCTCCAGCTCTCCCGGTTGCTCTCACCACTACCGCGTCTATCAACTCGATGGCCTGACAGTGTCCTCCACGTTCACTACACTTATGAGACACTACACTCGCGTGACACACGCGCCACTTACGCGCGCCGAGGACTTCGGCTTGTAAACGATCGGGCTCCACTTTACACTCACTGGTTCCGTTTTCGAAGACTTGCACTGACGGATACGGATCCACCTCGAAGGACCATAAAGAAAACCGAACCGAACCGACCGTTATTGTCACGGAGGTACTAAAATCTAAAATATTAGGACTTATTCGTAGTTAAAAAAACGCTTACACACTCATCTCCAGCAGTAGGTTTTTACCTGTGTCTCGGGTGGCAAGGACAACAAATAGGCATCACTATAACACCCATGACCACAGTATAAAATATTTATCTGTTACATAAATATCTGCGCTGGCCGGGAAACGAACCCGGGAAAGACGGAAGCTTTCTCATTTATTTCACTCACGACGCTGAGTACTTATAAATGTACAAGTTACAAAGAGTTTCGACAGTGTGATCATGATTATGGGTCTCCTAAGACCATTTTTGGAATTAGTGGTGGCTTAATATCGCTTTTTTCCACCTCTAGAAAAACTTGGGATTAAAACGTAGATTTGATTGAAGAACGTAGGTAAGATTCGAATAATGTAACGCCTGTAGCAATCTTTCATAAAATGTTCAGATCGATTTTTGGCTAAGTCGAACGATATTTGGTCAGGGGGATTGTTATTAAATTTTCGAAGATTATTTCGATACTTTAGTTTTTCACGAAGCTAATTAGCTTATAAGGTCTCTTGAAAACCAAAAAGGATATTTAGCACTTTTGGCTTTGACTTTTGGCACGTACGTTTGGTCAAATATGCGATTAGTATTGTATATGAAATCCTCAAATATGTGCTTTTGTAGTGGCGGAGGTAAGTATACATCACATTAAGTGCAACCTTATCACATTCGTTTCGACATTCAATTTGTACCCAAAGATCTTCGCACTTTGACTCAAAGCTGAGCATGCGCCTTGAAATAAAACGCTTAGACACAGCGATTCAAACTACACCACTATCTTTATTGTAATGGAATCAGCTGGTTTCTCTGTCTCGCCTATAAACCACATAATGATTGTCGAACAGCTCAGAGTTATAGACACTACCTACTGTTTAATCACGTCTCACTCAATATTATGACATCAAAATTGTTACAGACAGAATTATTGAACAAATCTATAGTCTTAGTAGTTCGCACCTCCATTAATATTGTTCTAACTTGTAATCAAGCATTAACTTATATGATATAAAAAAAACTTTGTTAGGTAATTTGGCGGATTGCTAGGTTGGCACGTTTGTTCAAAAGTAGATTCAAAAGGTTGTTTCAAGTTTCAACTGTATAACGATAGTTTTGCTGCTTTTGAATTTTGACACAAAACATAAACCACTGCCGTAAGAAAACAGTCGTGGTCGTGTAGTCATAATTATTTTCCAGTTCACCAGCTCTGCAATTCAGTTTAACCATCTATGACGTTTACTATAATGTAGTGTCCGACCGAAGGTGCAATTCTGGCCGAAGCCGAAGCCGATTAATCGGTATTCACCAAAACCTTCGGCCGAAGCCGAAGCCGAAGCCGAAGGTGTCATTGACCTTGAGAAATACGATAGTTACTTTGATCTCAGAATATACTAGATACATATTGTGAGAGCTTTAGAGATTTAGCCCAATAACGAGCCGAGTGACCAACATATACAAGTAGGTAATAAAATATTGTCAAAAATAATAGTAGAGGAGACGTGGAAGAACGACCTTCACCGATCTGATAACTCGATGGGACATATTTTTTATCAAATATAATTTATAAACAAATATGCCTATGATAACTTGCCTGTCGAAAAGTGTTCATAGTTATTTTTAATTTAATTAATTTTAATCATTTTTTTTTCGTCATTTTCACTCATGCGATAACCGAATGAGTTTTATCTCAATTGATAGTTTTTAACACAGAGAATATGCCTAGGTAGGCTTGCCTACTTATTTCTGTTCATGGCTACCTGGCAAGTAGGTGTGAACAGGTGAGAAAATATAGGTATTTACACCGATCTGTTAACCAATTGAAATTAATATCATAGGTAGATGTTTTAATTACAAATCCAATCATATAGGCTTGCCTACAAAAAAATGTTCATGAAATAGTATTGCCAAGCTATAAAGGGTATAGTCGGATAGCCTTGGGAAAAGTGCCCCCAAACCTTGGGGTTCGAAACTATGTCCAAATGATCCTTTTTATAGAGATAACATGATGTACAAAATTTCACCCCCCCACTACACCTCAAGGGGCTACGGCACTCAATTAAACCGAAAATGATTTTATTTTTTTTCTCCAAAACTATGTAACTGACGCAAATCAAATTTTGCACATATATTATGGTAACTTAAAGTAATAATTCAAAAAATCAAGAGCTCTCTAAGTACTCCCTATATTGAAAAAAAAATAATTTAAAAAATTGGAACATCCTGTATAATGATTTCCTTTCGTGGTAAAAACACCATTTTTTTTCCAAATGTGTACCAACATCCAACCTACGGAATCTCCAAGTTTGGTCTGTCTAGCAAAGGTGGAACACTACTTTTAGTTCTACTAAAGTTTTAATGCCTGCTTTATAAGGGAATAGAATCCCACGGTTTTATTTTTTTCTCCAAATCTATGTAAGTGATGCAAATAAAGTTTTGCACAAATATTGTGGTAACTTAAAGTAATAATAAAAAAATCAAGAGCTCTCTAAGTACTCCCTATATTGAAAAAAAAAAATTTAAAAAATTGGAAAATCCTGTATAATGATTTCCTTTCGTGGTACAAATACCGGTTTTTTTTAAATGTGTAATTAAGGAAAATATGATAACTCTTTTTACTTATGTGTCATAATACATAATTCTATTAAGATTACATTGTATCAGTGACAAGTCTATAGATTCAATAATTATCACGGGGTAACGAATAATTATAGCTTTATTAAAGGTAATAATAACGGTAATTATAACTTTATACGGAGGAGGCTCATTCGACGGAGTTTCATACGGCGGAGATTCATACAGGGCAGGCTCATGCGTCGGAACCTCATGCGGCGAATGGTCATACGGAGGAGGCTCATTCGACGGAGTTTCATACGGCGGAGATTCTTACGTGATATACAGTAGCGATGGGCGATTGTTGCTCGAAAAACAATCGACTAAATCGAAAATTGTGCCATTGCGCATTCGATTGTCGATTTAGTAGTTCCTCGCGATGATTATTCGAATAACAATCGACGAACTACTAACTGAACTACTAAATACTAACCGTAGGTATATTCAATTGCCTTGCGCTGTGCGTTATGTTTAGGTACTGCGTGCGGCGGGACGATGTTGCGTCGATTGTTTTCAAGTACCTATTACTTCAATTTGTTGTTAGTTGCCAAAGAGTAATTTAATACTTACATGGGAAATTAGTTGGTTTTTGACTTTATTAGAGCAAGGTGCCTCTGGACGCGATGCCTAAAAGATCGTTAGTGTGGGATTTTTTTGAAAAAATCAAAGAAGGAAATATCGAAAAAGTTAAGTGTAAGTTGTGTTCACATTCTGTAACATATCATAAAAATACGACTAACTTAAAGGACCATTTAAAAAGACGAAACAGACTGGCGCCGAAAAAGCTGGACGAAATAATATGTATATAAAAAAAAATTGAACTTAATATAGACTAATAAAATTAAATACTGTTTACGATCATTATAATACTGATTGATAAATGTAAGAAAATAATTGTTTATTGTTTCATATTTTATTTTTTGTTTTGTTTATTAGCCAGTTGATTTGTGAAGAGTATTTAAGTTTTGTTTTAGTTAATTTAGTTCTACCAAACCCAGGACTAACTTTAAGTATATTGTTAAAAAGGAATAATTATAACTTTTTACGTTCTTTATTCCAGTCTTTTAGTCTTTGAACTATAACTCCTTATTTACGCACGGACTTTTTAACTAACGATTTGTCGCGCGTACTACTAAATTGGTATAGTAATACCTGCGCTGCGCTACAAATTAGTAGTTCACATAACAGCGCAGCGCTGCGGTACGAATTAGTAGTTCGCACACATTAGTAGTTACACGCGTCGATTTATCGCGCGTACTACTAAATTAGTTGTACGGGTATTGTAATACCTGCGCTGCGCAACGAATTAGTAGTTCGCACACATTAGTAGTTACACGCGTTACGCGTTAGTAGTTACCGCGCGCCAGCCATTCGATGACAATCGACTAACATCAATTGTTATCGAATTTTATCGAATAAACTGAACAATCGACTAATTCGATAAATTTTAGTAATAATCGCCCATCGCTAATATACAGTGATAGACTAGCGGTTAGAACGTTGGTCTCCCGAACGCGGGGGCACGGGTTCAAATCCTGGCACGCAGCTCTAATTTTCAAATATTATGTGCGTATTACTAGATAATTATTAAGTATTATGAGTCAACTGTAATATGATGTTTATTTTAAATTGAGTTTAATTTTTTGGTAATACATGTCACCAACCTCAAATAAGTTTTACTTCAATCGCCCGTAAAGATTACACGCGCACACTTTTTTTTCTTATCCATCCATTTGCCTCTGCTAACTGCACGCCAAGTTATTGACTATCGTGGCGGATTTTATCTATAAATTAGATATTATTTCATCCGCGTTATTAACGTCATTAAGGAGCCCTTTTTCATATTTGTTATTTAAAAAACAAGCAATTTTACATAATGTAAACATTTTAGGTAAGATTTTACTATCAAATTTAAGGTCGAGTAAATGATATTTTTGTTTAATTATTCCATTAACAGATTCTTCTACCCATCTTACTTTGGTATCGAGCTACGATTGATTTGATTCTGAAGTATCAAGCTGTGCTCTACTCGTACTCGTATTAACTAAAAGTAGTGTTCCATTCCACCTTTGCTTGGCAGACCAAACTTGGAGATTGCGTTGGTTGGATGTTGGTACACATTTAAAAAAAACGGTGTTTGTACCACGAAAGGAAATCATTATACAGGATTTTCCAATTTTTTTAATTTTTTTTTTCAATATAGGGAGTACTTAGAGAGCTCTTGATTTTTTGTATTATTACTTTAAGTTACCACAATATTTGTGCAAAACTTGATTTGCATCACTTACATACACTCGGGTGCAATGAAATCGCACATTTGATTTTTTCTGCAAAATACAAATTATTTTTTTTTCTGAAAGATACATATATATTTTTTTAATATGGAATTAAAGCTGGTTTCATTACCTATCCAACGATACCATACAAGCCGTTATTACTTTATCCTACTGCCAAAAAAAAACACCAATTACAAATTCATCCTTTATTAAAAGAAGTTTCCTTGACAAAACTGTGTGGGAAATGAAGGCTTAAAAAAAACACCCTTTTCTTACAAAAATACCTTTATTAATACGAAGTGTTACCCCCTCTTACTTGAATTACCGCTCGACACCGGTTTCCCATCGACTCTATCAAGTGATTGATAGAGTCTTGTGGGATAGCGTCCCATTCCTCCTTGAGCGCAGTTTGCAGCTCCTGGAGATTAGCTGGAGCAATATTTCGGTCTCTTATTTTCCTTTTTAAATTGTCCCAGACGTGTTCGATCGGATTAAGGTCCGGACTCCGAGCTGGCCACACCATTGTTTTGATATTCACCTCTTGAAGGTACTGCGTTACAATTTGAGCGGTATGGGGTCTTGCATTGTCATGCATAAAGAGAAAGTTCTCTCCAATGAAACCGCTAAATGGTACGACATGTTCCTGGAGAACTTCTTCGACGTACCTCCGAGCAGTTAGTCCCCTTGTTGGACGCCTTATATTGGCCCCAGTGAGGAAGACAAGCTCAGTTTTGGCTTCCAAAGAGATTCCACCCCAGAACATACACGAACCACCGCCATATGCAACGCGTTCCGTGATGCAACACGGGGCAAATCTCTCTGTAGGCCTTCTATAGACCCGCCCTCGTCCATCATTGCCATGGAGACACATCCTAGACTCGTCTGAGAACAGAACTGTTCGCCATTGGTCGACTGTCCAGTTCACATGTTCCTGTGCAAATCGAAGACGGGCTTGGCGGTGAGCTGGCGCCAATTTAGGGCCGTTTGCTGGCCTATGCGCTGTTAGGCCGCCTTCAGCAAGTCTCCTTCTGACCGTCCACCGACTGACTTCCACTTCACGCACCTCTTGGAGATGATGTGCAAGATCAACGGTTGTCAGGCGACGATTTCGCAAAGCCGTCGTTACGAGAAATCGGTTGTCGCGCTGAGTTGTAGCTCTAGCTCGACCAGATCCTCGTCGTCGTTCATAGCCACCAGTCTCCCGATAGCGCTGGTATACACGACGAACTGAA
Source organism: Thymelicus lineola (assembly GCA_963932265.1). Taxonomy (NCBI): domain Eukaryota; kingdom Metazoa; phylum Arthropoda; class Insecta; order Lepidoptera; family Hesperiidae; genus Thymelicus; species Thymelicus lineola. The sequence continues at coordinate 10,221,264 of OZ010680.1, forward strand.
TATCGACTGATATTCAGCTGTCGAGCTACAGCACTCTGGTTCTGGCCTGCTTCAATTAGAGCAACGACTTGAGCGGCTTTTTCTGGCGTAGTATCCATTTTCTTCGATAATTATTGCAGCTGTAGTCACTGGACGTCCTTTCAGTTTGAGCGTTGAAATGCAACTGATGACATTTTACTCAAAACATGCCTTTTTATACCTGCATTAGTCTGGCAAACTACGGTAACCTAAGGGAGTTAATTTTAGGGTTTTTTTGTTGTCATTAATTCTTGGCCGTAGGGTAAAGTAATAACGGCTTGTATGGTATCGTTGGATAGGTAATGAAACCAGCTTTAATTCCATATTAAAAAAATATATATGTATCTTTCAGAAAAAAAAATAATTTGTATTTTGCAGAAAAAAATCAAATGTGCGATTTCATTGCACCCGAGTGTAGATTTGGAGAAAAAAATAAAACCGTGGGATTCTATTCCCTTATAAAGCAGGCATTAAAACTTTAGTAGAACTAAAAGTAGTGTTCCACCTTTGCTAGACAGACCAAACTTGGAGATTACGTAGGTTGGATGTTGGTACACATTTGGAAAAAAAAATGGTGTTTTTACCACGAAAGGAAATCATTATACAGGTTGTTCCGATTTTTTAAATTATTTTTTTTTCAATATAGGGAGTACTTAGAGAGCTCTTGATTTTTTGAATTATTACTTTAAGTTACCACAATATATGTGCAAAATTTGATTTGCGTCAGTTACATAGTGTAAATACCTATATTTTCTCACCTGTTCACCTTCACACCTACTTGCCAGGTAGCCATGAACAGAAATAAGTAGGCAAGCCTACCTAGGCATATTCTCTGTGTTAAAAACTATCAATTGAGATAAAACTCATTCGGTTATCGCATGAGTGAAAATGACGAAAAAAATGATTAAAATTAATGAAATTAATAATTAATTAATTATTATTAATTAATTAATTAATTATTATTAATTATTATTATTATTAATTTATTTAATTTTGTATTTATTATATATGTTTGTAGTTCATTTTTATTGTATTTTGTGTACACGGTCTTTCTGCCATCTAGACATACCGCTCTCCAGTCTCAGGGCTGCTGGAAGAGATTTCATGAGAAATAAGCAGTTCCTTTGTACCATCCTTACTTGATGTTTTTTTTTTCTGTACAATGTATCTATGTGTACATAAATTATTAAATAAATAAATAAATAATAAATTAAAAATTACTATGAACACTTTTCGACAGGCAAGTTATCATAGGCATATTTGTTTATAAATTATGATAAAAAATATGTCCCATCGAGTTATCAGATCGGTGAAGGTCGTTCTTCAACGGCTCTTAGACCATAAAAGGCGCGGCGAAACTCTGCTGCTCTGCACACTCTCCGTCTCGCTCTAGCATCGTTCAGTAAATTTCAATATTTGACAACTAGCAAACCTTCGGCTTCGGCCAAACCTTCGGCAAATTTTTGGCCGAAGCCGAAGATTTGGCCGAAGGTGCTTTTTTGGCCGAAGGTGGCCGTAGCCGAAGCCGAAGCCAAAGCTTCGGTCGGACACTACTATAATGTGACGTAATTATAAATGTGACGATCCGCGTGGCGGACGCTGCGGTGTCGCGCCGTTCGAAAGTTCCTGGGTTCGATTCACTGCGGTGCAGAATGATTTTACATGAAGTTTACATTTCTGTTTTTAGTCAGGGTATGTTCTTGACTTTTTGTGTTGTCCATTGTACCCAAGACACGGAGAATTCTAATGTGGGTATGAGTTTGTAATTTTTTAATTATAAATTTTACCAAGTTAATTAAAATAACCGCAGAAAATTAACTGGAAGGCGTGAAATAATAAATAACCAGTAATAAATAAAGGACTTATTTTTTTTAGGTCGATGCCGGCATGTAGCCATCGTACAACTGTATTTAAGACAGTAAAATAAAGTTAATTTTAATCATTAATTTTTTAAATTACTTTGTTATGAGTATTCATCGCATTGCACTATCAAACTGGCAAAATATGCATTCAAGGATGCACTAAAAGGGACGAAATATGTACAAAATATGCACAATCAAAATACTCATTAATGTTATCAGAATTGATATTTGTTTTCTGTATTATAATTCTGGACATGAGAAGCATTAGGTCGGATGTGTAAAATGCTAACTTTTCAGGAGAGCAAAAACAAAATTGACAAACATTTTTTCTTCAGCATTATTGAACTATAAGTATTTCAGTCAGTATTCTTTTTTTAATATTTTGTAGGCAATAGTACCTTTTAATTTTTATTACAAGTATCACCCTAACTGTTAAAATGAGTTTAATACAATTTTTAATCTATAAAATTTTTGTACATCAGACTTTATGCCTGAAATATATTCATACAAAACATTATTATTACAACAATAAAATCCTATATTAAGAACAGACTTTATGCCTTTGTAGCGATAAGCAACATTTTTTCAAGCATAATACTATATTTGAAGATACGTACTACAATTTGAAGTAAACTTTACAGGCATAAATGCATATCTGCTGATGCTACCAGCGTATTAGGCCAAACATTTTTGATTCATAATAGCTTAAGTTGAAATACGGATCATAAAACTATTAATAATTTGGTGCATAAAGATTTAAGTAAATATAAATGCTTATGGCTCTCGGGTATTTGAAAAAGTCTGTATAACCGACATTATGCATGAGTGTATCTTTACAACGGTAAGAGATAGAGATACCACGGTCAGATCGTTGGAAAGAGAAACAAAAACTTAATATCGGTATACTAAAAAGTCATTTTCGTCGTATGTGCACATCCGACCTAATGATTCTCATGTCCAGAATTATATACCTAAAAAAGGCATTGAGCGTCTATTTGTTTTAAATAATTACTATTTCTAGCTAAAAAAATGGTATTTGATGTAAGTAGTCACCTTACTCGTATATACCATATTTAACAATGAATAAGCACTATCAGTGAAAATTAAATTTTATCAAAATAATTTCATTGCTTAGACGTCTTCTTTACCGGGTTACATATTATAAAACAATAGCCCGATATTGATTTTGTTGTGGTTGCAAAGTTATTAATACAAGTCTTATACCCTACCTGCTACTAAGCATGCATAAATACAAAGATATTGTATGTACATATAAGATTGTAATCTATCCCAGTTCTTAATAAAACGAAACAATTGAATTTTGAGAGGAAGATAAATTCATTACATTTATCTGTATTATGAAATGTATTCCACCTAACTTGTATGCAACAAGTGTGTATGTGTATTTTTAACACTGTTTGATAATTTTCTATGTCTGTGTATACTTACATGCTTGCAAATTGTCTCCACTGCATTGTGTATCTATTTCACCAACAAAATAGTCACGAAGTGTCACAAATTTATATTTTTTCGTGATAATAAATAGGGACCCGATCGTCAAAACATGTCAAACTCTAAACGCATGCGCGACTACAGATTGACAGCTCTCAAACTGTGTCCTAGGTAGCTTTGTTGACGGAAGGCATAGGTCGTATCTAACGTCCGATGCAGGATGCGCGACCGGCGCACAGTGGGCTGAAAATCGTCTTTCATAGACATAGGAATATCAATTTTAAAGTGTCTTTTTTGTTGGATTCGACTTTTATTTACAATTGCAATATGTGATTAAAGTTAATTTAGCATATAAATTAATAAATAAAAAACAAAATTTTGTATATGCGAAAATTTGTATAGAACTCGCACTCTCTAGTTTACTAGGTATGCTTATTAAAATGTGCTTGCAAAAATTCTTAATGATAGTAGAAAGTATTTACCGGAGCTCATAATCCTAGTTACTCACTTCTCAGAATAAAATTATAGTTTATGATTTGTCTTGTGACATGATTTTACTGAATGATAGTGATTAATTATCATTTACTAAGTCCAAAAAAATAATAATTGCTATTAGTACCTCGTATTTTAACTTGATGTATTATTATGAAACATTAACTAAATAAAAAATAAAAAAATATTTTATATTTCTCCATTAAAAAAAAATCATCAGCAGTAACCGTTATAATTATGTGGTATGTCAAAAAATCGCAAATAGTAGGTACTAACACCTATAAGGATATTACAGTTCCGAAAATAATCGAACTTTTCGTGCAAGTTCCATACAAACACATTTTGAAAAATCGTTCCTTAGTGGATGCCTACGTCTTAGAGGAATACGTGTGCGAAATTTTAAGTTTCTAGCCCCAAGGGTTTGCGTGGTTTTTGGCCTTTGCGTTGATACATCAGTCAATCACTTTTGCCTTTTATGTATACAGATTAACTAATTACATATTTGAGCATTGTAATTGTAAATAAAGGTCGAATCCAACAATAAAACGACACTTTATGCGTACCTACAAATTATAATGACAACGAAACAATTAATTTACATTTTTTTATAAAATTTTGGTAGGCAGCATTTCGGAATAATTTGCTCGCGGGCATGTCTGTCTAGTGAATACCCCGCTTAATAAACGACTGCACGTCGTCGCCGACCCGAAAATTTACGAGCATGCATTGATTAAGTTACTCGGGCTGAGATCGGTTTTGGAATGATTGCGATAGCATGATATCAGATAGCATGATTCTCTCTTATCTCCAGCCTAGATAATCGCTAGATAATGCTAGAGAACTCAAAGAACCATTTGCTTCATGAAGCAAAAATGTGTATAGCTTTTACACTTTAGATATTATTATGGCACTGACACATGTACTCGTCTACCAAAAACTAAGATACTTTTTGGAGTCTTACAAAGCCGAAATTTGGTTCGTAGGCTAGGATTTGCACAAATAAGAGAAAAATGATTAAATCTGCAACTTTTCACCCTCTAATCACCATATTATGAGAGTATGCAGCCGTGTTGAGGTCTAGAATGCTGATTTGAAGTGGCGACAGAATCCGGCCAGTTTTCGTTTGGTGATAGAGCGACGCTCAACGATTATATCGCTCACCCAGTAATACAACGGCCCATCTATCTACATTTGTCATATTTTACAGAAACTACGATCAAAAATTTTATAAATATGTTTAAAATTAATCTATGGCTTCTTTTTACGTTTTTTACAGATTGAATGGGTTTGGTTACTAGTATAGACATTACTACATATTTACCACTATGTACCTACATTTAAACTCAATTTCGCATTTTTTGCAGATGTGTTATTATATTACTAGGTGAGCGATATTACATAAAAAGCCTGGTTATAGCTACTATCTTACTTGAGTCAGTCGCTAAAAGACTTAACTTCTGAGGCTTGGAAGTCAGTTCTTTCTTTCGTGCTCTTTTTTCTTGTTTGGCAACGCTTTGGTGTTACTGATGTCCACGTGCAAGGCGGCCACTTACCACCAGGAAGCTCTTCGGCGGTCGGCTAGTTACATAAAGTTACGTACAAATATGATATTAGCCGTGGAGACCTGGTGGGACAAAATTGCTTGGTATTTATCCAGGTTATCATTAATTCTGAACAGGCGAAACTCACTTGTTTAAATGAAATGAATACCAGATCCAGACAGATATTATTTGACAAGAGGAGGTATAAATAATGGGTATAGCATACCCCAATGATATTATATATTAAAAAGAGGCAGATAGGTCATAAGCGCGCGCGTTGTGTGACTCAAAAAGTTCCCAATTGGGAACTCTTGTGATTAGTCTGCGTCGAGCGCAATCACGAGCGTGGCGCATCGTAGGTTCATACGTCCTTACGAAAATAAATCAAAATGCCATCGTGTGTGTTTCGAAAGTGCACCAATTATGACTCCAAGGTCAACAAAACACAAGGAATCTCATACCACATTTAAGTACGCTAAGATACTTAGATTATTTAGTCTATTTCAATTATTTTTCTAAACAATCTAATAACTCATGCAAAGACGCCATATTCAGATGAAGAAAGAGATAGCGATCTAGTTTTGACGCGAGAGCGATAAAGACCGTAGCCTATATATATTGACGCGAGCGACAAACACTAGCTGTCTTTTTCACTATTATGGTTTTAGTAATGCCATCCTTTTTACATAATTTGCCAATGTACTAGTGATTGGTGTAGGGAAACAAAAGATAAACGTGTGTGTGTTGTAGCTCGGTCGGAACAGATTTTTCGGTCGATTTGTAAGGGCATAACGTATTTGTTAGTAAAACATCTTTGGCATACCCCCAGTGGTGGCAGTTTAGTGGTGGCCGTTGAGACAAATATTATTTGGAATGTTCCAACGTCCGCCACTGGTGGCCGTTGGGACAAAAAATAATGCATTGATCTAACGGCCACAACTGGTGCCCGTTTTAGTGGTGGCCGTTGGGAGTATACCTAAATAATGTGGTCAAGTTTGGTCTGCGTAAAATCAGTAAGCAGATAAAACAACGGAAGATAGAATATTGAATTTTGAAGCTGGATACTTCAATCAGACCTTACATTTTTATTTAAATAAACAGTGAATACTGATTACATTGAATAAATGTTGCTATCACATATCATGCGTTACTTAAATCCATTGTCCAAGTTAGTATTAGTATTTTGCAACAAGTCTAGGTCACATTGACCGCGGATTGTTGCAAAGTAGATTAATAGGTACTAACTTAACGATCCATTACTGGTCTTCGATTTCTACGTTTGTTACTACAGACCCTTAGTTCCCAAGGTGGTAGAAGGTAGGACCTGGTTGTAAGGGCTTGTTGTAAGGATCTCAAAAATATTTTTGTTATAGTTCTACAATGAATAGTTTTAAAATTATTCAAAAAGAACGTAAATTAAAGCCAAAAATTTACCATCCCAACTATTTCTGAAACTACTACTACTACATTTTGAAAAAATACAGAAAATTGTTATTTACTTAAATATTACAGGAACTCCTATAAGAACTCTATGTTCTTAAAAAACGGCAAAATAATTAAAATAAAAAAATAACGGTCAATACATAATCAACGTACCCTCTCCAAGCGAGTTTAACTCGCACTTGTCAAGTTTATTTTTCGAAAACTATCAATTCGTGGTTGGAACTCGGCCGCAATGCAAATTTCCATAGTTAGGTAGATCTAATCTTTTCATTTTTTGTCGAGTTTTGGGAATATGGGAGAAATGTAGCTGCAGGGGGTCCACCGGAACCAGATAAATTTTGAAAATGGTCTATGAGAAGAAATAACCTCCAGACCATCATTTTTCTTTCTGTAAGACTGTAAACGGCAAACTGTATTTTTGACTAGTACAGATTACCGTTTACAAACATACACTGCAATTCGTTTTACATTAGATGTTTGTGAATAAAAAATAATACCTAACGTGTTTTTGAATGAAAAATTATACCTAACATGTTTTTGTTTGTAGAAGAAGGAGAAGGACAGCAATACAATAACGACTGGCAAATGAAACGAGATAGTCGTGAGACGAATTCGGAGTCATCGGGTTCCGGCGATCCTGACCAGGGTACAGTGCACTAGGCCGGTGACCACCTTAGTAACATGACGGAAACGTGATGATATTAACCCCCGACGCAAAAAGAGGTGTTATAAGTTTGACTTGTCTGTGTGTCTGAATGCGGCATCGTTTGCGGTTTTTTTTTGTTTAAAAGCTGACTTAGTCAAGATAGTTTTTATTTGTGTTTGAGGAAAAATATAACTTTCGGGGGTTTTTAAATTCAAAAATTTATATATAGGTCAAGATCCCAAGCATTTCTCACACAAGGATGGCGATAGCCAGCTGTCAGTTTTTGATGTAATTACCGCCTGGCCACATTTGGTAAGTAAGGCCAAACTAGCCGCAAAGAAATTGGGAGTGCTCAATAGAGCTAAGCAGTACTTCAATGCCTGGCCACGAGACATTCGCCGTAGCGAAAAATCGCGCGGTGCGAACGGCGACGCGTCAAGTAGTGGCACATGTAATCTAAATCATTATAATTATGTATAGTAGGTACATTTGGAAATGCATATGAACCGAGAAGGCAAAATTTTGGATATTTTTTTTTATGCTTAGAGCAGGCAAACGAGCAGACAGGTCACCTGATGGTAAGTGATCACCGCCGCCCATGGACATTAGCAACACCAAGGGCGTCACCAACGCGTTGCCGGCCAAGAAGATGACGATAGACCCGCTTCTTGAAGGACCCCATGTCATAGCTAAGAGGGAACACCGATGCAGGTAGTTTGTTCCACAGTTTACACGTGCGAGGCAGAAAATGACGTTAGAACCGAACTGTGGACGAATACCATGTATCCAGGTAGTGTTGGTGGAACCTGGTACGTGATGTGCGGTGACGAAAACTGACTGCAGGTATTAAGCCAAACAGTTCTTCAGAACATTCCCCATTATACAGACGGTAGAATATGCAGAGAGAGCCTACATCTCTCCTCAACTTAAGCGATTCTAATCCATCTGTAAGCTTGGGATCGTCGACAAGAAGAATAGCTCGCCGTTGAATTCGGTTGAACGGATCCACTTGGCCGGCTGGGGCTCCGGCCCAAAGGTGGGAGCAGTACTCCATGTGTGGTCGAATTTGCGCCTTATAGAGCATCAACCTGTGCCTAGGCGTGAAGTACTGCTTAGCTCTATTGAGCACTCCCAATTTCTTTGCGGCTAGTTTGACCTTACTAACCAAGTGGTCCCGAAACTGAACTTCATTCGGATATTACGTTGGGCTGGAAAAGTTGAACTTCAAATTGTCGACCAAGATCTCCTATTATATGTGAATTTTCCGCCATCTAGAAAAAAGTTACATTCAGTTTTTTTATAATTACTCGGTTCTCCGTCGAAATACGAAAATTTTAAGCTATATTTTTTGTCACTTTTTTACTATCTACAAATTAAGGTTATATATTTTTCACCTATCGTTCATCGTTAATAAGAAAATCTTGGTCGATAATTTGAAGTTAAGTTTTTCTAGACTCGACCACACGTAATTATCTAAAATTTAGCTTTCTCGGTTCACACTTCACATGCATTTCTAACCCGTTTTTTCCGACGTAATGACTGGACTAATGCTACGCCACGCGCCATGCGAAGAACGCTCCCCATAGTGGCCAGTTACGCGCCAGATCAACTGTCAGATCACGTGTCATGTTGCTTAGGTGGGCACCGGGCCTTAAAATATAATTATGTGTTTTTATTTTTATTTAACACTTTATTGTTTGTACAGAATAAAATTTATATACATAAAGAACACATGGAAAGAATACTAGTGCGAACGCTTTAAAGCAATTTCAGCATGATACAGTTTTTATAATAAAAAAATATGAATAATATTATAATATATTCTGTGGAGAGACCATCTTGTTGTGACAATCATGACAACCACAGAGTACTTAATCACTACGTGTGACAACTCCATGCTAGATATTTTACTTTATTACTTTAGATAATTGTTGGATTTTAATTACTAATTTCTATCGAAAATAAATGATATTAAACGTCTGTTTTGAATAGCATAGTGGGTTGAACGTATTGGTGTCCCATTTTTCATTGTATTATCTGCTTATTAATTCCGTGCTTTGGAGGGCGCGTAAAGCTGTCGTCGATCCCGGTTGTTATCGTAAAATAACAGTCGTCAAGTTATTCGCACTGGAGCAGCGTGATGGAGTCTAGGCGTCCTTAAGAGGAGAGACACGTGCTCAGTAGTGAGGCATTAACGCGTTGAAGCCAGTACAAAGTAACCGTTAATTTCCCTTTCAGATGTAATGAGCGATAGATGCACCGACGAAGACAGCCGTGAGGATCGCTACGACTCGATAGCAAGGGGCATTCGAGATATACACTTGGATTCTAATGTTACTGTTAGACAAAATAGAGGTAAAACGCTGTTTTTATTAATATTTCACTCTCTAAGAGATCTTTGGTTTGTAAGTCGTCTGACCAGATGGTTATCGTTAGATAGATTTATCGTTAGATCCTCTTTTCTCAATATATCGTCAGAAAATGATAAAAGTGATGATAATAGTGTCAGGCGGTAAAGCATACTAAAGTTTTTTCTCGTGACATTCAGAAACTCACGTCCTAATCGAACGGGAACACCAATAGGGATGTTTAGGGCTCCCACACAAAACTGCGATGCGATGCGATGCGAATTCGCATCGCAGGAACTTGCGATGCGAATTTCTGCGATACGATTTAGTGCGGCAAACCGTTTGGTAGGGCGACCATTCCTTCAAGTGTAGTCAGCCGTACTGGACGTGTTTTTAGGAAGCGTAAGATGGATCGCAAAAAGATTATTGCACTGCTGTTATTGTTAAATAGATATAAAAGAAAAAGAAAATTCTGGGTTCATCCATTTATTACGATTATGAACTCTGATGGGAACTATTTTACTCAAATTAAAGTACTATGCGTTGAGAACTGAAGAAGATAAATTTTTTGATTATTTTAGAATGAGCATAATATCTTCATTTGAAGAGCTTTTGAGTTTATTTTTTTATAAACAAAGAAGGCGGCGCAGGCGCCGCGCGTCTTTCTCTAAAGCTGTCTCAGAGCGGACTAAAATGGCGTCACCAAGGATGACGTAATATCGCAGGAATGTGCGATGCGAAGCAGATCGGAAATTCTTGCGGTGCGTTCGTGCGAATTCGCAGATATTTGCGATGCGATGCGAATTCGCGGTTTTGTGTGGGAGCCCTTACACTAATTATAAATTACTATAAATTTTTGTCTAAAATACTAGTGGTATCACAATCAATCACAATAAATTAAATATCATTAATTTAAAATGTTAAAAATTGTACTCACTGTCACGTGACCTCAAACGCCATTTTGAGCTTATGACGTCATTGAAAGTATTTTATATGCAAATTCAACTAACTTCAGCAGACAGATAGTATTGAATAACGGATTGAGACGTCACGTGACGTTTTTGGTGGGAAATTTGATAATGATTTTTATTTATCAATTTTTGTCCTATCTATAAAATTAAATTGAATTCTAAAATTGGTCAACATCCCTATTAAACCATAGCTATCCATGTATTAGACATGAAATATAGAAACAAAAGAATGGAAGAATTTCCTTAATGTTATTATATTTTTTTAGACAGTAAGTAGTTTTGTAATGATCATATCACACTTGCATATGACAACATACTATTATGTACTATCAATTTTATATATAGTTAGTTAATTTTATATATAGTTATTAGTTCAGTCAATAAAGTAGTTGTAGAGTGCGTGAGCGGGAACCTAAGCGATTTCTTCAGAAACTTATTCTGGGTACTTAGGGAGATAACATACTACAAGTCCTGGCGCCTAGGAGGCGAGCCGGAGGGAGGGGAGGGGGGGGGGGACAAAGGTCCCAATTTTAGGTTTTTCATCAATATCTCAAAAACGGTGCGTTGTAGCGAAAAATGTTCTAAGATGAAATGAAAGCTTAAAAAATTCTCTATAACTTTAATTCTGTACACTTTTTCCATATCCCCAACCGTTTTTGAACTACACGCTCCAGAAATGTAGAAATTAAACTTATTCAGCGTGATGACCATTCTGATGCGAAAATTATATATATATATAACCCTCTTTTGAGTCATTCCTTGACTGGACTATGTATTTTGTGCTAATACTATAAATGCGAAATTTTTAGGGATGTTAGTTAGTCTTTAACGTAAACTACTAAGCGGATTGTCATGCTATTTAGCACATAGATAGGCAAAGATCTGGAATAGGACACAGGGTACTTATTATCCCGGAAAAAGCGGGTGAAGTCACGGGCAGAGCGCTAGTGCGAAATATATTTAGTAGAACACGCCGGGACACAATTATACGGAGAAATATGATCGAAGCCATTAGCGCAATGGGGAGGTAATGACTTGAAGTTTTGAAGTTGTACAATATTATTTTCAGATGAAGCATCGGATCCAAGGTGCCGAGTCGGGATGTTATATGACTGGCATTTAGACCAACTCACGCCATACACTGGCGACACGGCCAATAGCCAGTTCGACAACAGTTTATCCGAAGTGTCCGAGGCAGGGCTTACTAGTGGTATGTACATTCACTTCACGGATACGAACTTTATAATGTCTTATAGATTAAGTGCGCTTTAAGCTCTAGATCTGCTAAACGCATACGGGAAGTTTTAAGGCCACATTTGGTATTTTATATAAATTGGATGACCGAGACCAGATGGTGTTATTAAGCAAACAATATTCAATATTTTAATTTATAATATTTACATAAATATTAAGTTAATTGTGTAGAAAACTTTGAAATGCGATCAATGAGAACTTTTTTAAGATAAATAGTATAACGAAGTTGTTTTTCAAATCAAAATATAGTTATTAAGTATGTATTGTTTGGCCATCTCGTTTCGTCAATCAGTTTATCAATTTCCAATCGTCAAGCCTTTCATTAGGTATCAGTGTAGATAAATGTGGCCATATTCAAGCGACAGCCATTTTGAAATTATCATTATTTGTTATCGATGTAGTAGGCACATACATAGATTTGGTTCTTAAACATCGCTGGTCAGGACATTTTACAGCGGTCGTGATTAATATCTCTTCATGGTGATAATTTACTTCTAGATATAAAGAATATAACTTTCTTGTCATCAGGTTGTTAGATGGATTATATTAGCAGTAATCAAAAGTGAATATGTAATAGAACCAATGATGTCCTTAAGATACTTAAAAATTATTGTTTCTCAAAAAAGCAATCTTGAAGATGTTGATAGTGTAGTAGTTTACATGTTCGGTTTTTTAATGTAAAACGTTTTGTTTGGAGTTAAAATAAAAGTGTTGCTAGAAAAGAGTATAAATAAGCGAGAATAGTATTGTTTATTTGATTTTAGATAGATATAAGGAAGGCAATGAAACTTTAGATATAACAGTAATTATTTTTTGGTTTGTGAAATTGTTGTATTTCTGTATTATATTAGTCGATAGTTATTGTTGTTTAATGTACAATTGTCATTAAGTGCATAGTGTAATGTTTCATTCTAGAAGAGTCTGAGGCCGTCGTTGATGAGGTCCGGCCCGTCGAGAATAGAATAGTAGAGACTATCATTACTATGCCAGACGACGATAATGATTTAGGTATTTGCGTCATTCATGTTACATGTATACGGAATACCCTATGGTTGCGGCTTGCGGCTACGGCGTGCGTCTAATTCCAAGAAATAATTTTTGACAAAAATAACCGACTTCAAAATTAGGGATATATCAAAAAGTACCAGCCAGATCTCGCTCAAATTTAAATGGGATCACATGACAAGCACGAGCTTTCGATTAAAAAAATAATCATCAAAATCGGTTCACCCAATCGAAAGTTCTGAGGTAACAAACATAAAAATACAGTCGAATTGAATGCGGTTTTTTGAAGTCGGTTAGAAACCTGCGTTATATGGAAGTAAAGGAGGTTAATATAGGTTTCGACTTTTTATCCACGCACAAGGAAGGATCCCGCCTAGCGAGGGTTCGCCGATATCTGTGGCATAATCACATTATGATTACATACTTTATTTCTTAAAAACTTTACCTTATTTCAGTATAAATTTATACAGATAAGTAAAAAAAAAATTATGGGGCATTTTTGTCTATCATATTTACAGTAACAGTAATTATTATTATTTCATAGTGTCATTAACGTAAATCGTCAAACTGCCCAACTACCATCGAACAATATTCAAAATGCCCAGACATAATAATAAAGTGTAAGTATTACTAATGACTTGGTCTGATTGGACATGTCACTATTCACTATATTGACGAATTAATCACTTAGTTCTTCATAAGATACTTATTGTAAAGTATAATATAATACGTATAATAAAATTATTATTCTACTGTAAAAAATTGTAGTTACGTTATCGTTGCCTAACGTATGTCAGTCGCAAGCCAGATCATTAAGGGTCTATCGTATTTTCAGCTTGATAAGCATATTGTTTTATTTGCGTATCGTTTGGCATAATAGTTCCATTGTTTAATGTAGTCGCAGCTAGCTACGGTTAAAAGCAAGACATATTCGTATTTAAGTCTAATAGTTACAATGATCTTATAGGAAAAAAATGTAGATAGGTTATACGCGCACCGCTAGTGGCACGCCAAAACTGGGCTAATTAGCAAACTTGAGCTCAGTCGACGACCGTCAGGTACGACGTAGTGAAAAATACAGCCGTCTCTTCTTCGCGCGCAACTATAGCCGAGGTTTTAGGTACACCGTCCTTCTACCACATTTACTCTCTTTTGTTTGACGTTATAGTACTACCTGTAGGGGCTGCGACGGAACCCCTACGTAGGGTTGTAAATGATACTGAGAAGTTGATACTTGATAATTTATTGATAGAACCGAATCTAATTAAATGATAGATGAGAAATGATAGAGCGAGCACGCGTAACCGGTATTGCTTGGCTCAATTAGCGCACTGACTCAAAATGCATTAATGTAGCATAATAGCGTAAACTGCTGACGCTACAAAAATGTACGTGCTGCGCCCGTAGACTACGTTTTATGTGTGTGTTGTGACCCAGCGTGCCATTTGAAACATCGAATGTAATATAGGTAACCTACCTACCTCTTTTTTTCTAAGATCATTCATTAGCTAATCTCATTCGCATAATAAAAATAAAAGTTGTTATTTTGTTATTAATAATTGTCATTTCCAATTTCAATAGTTTATTCACATATTAGTGGGAATTACAGTAGATGCAACCAACGTTTAATGCTTCAGAAAATCATCATACCTGTATGTTATTGGAAACCATTCATAGTTAACTTTTAAAAGAATCATATTCTTGTGTATATTAAGTACTAGCTGTTGCCCGCAGCTTCGCACGCGGAAATTATGCTTATCATATTTGTACCCCTCACAGAAGAAAATTTAATAACAGGTTAATTTATATTGAATTTAGGAATTTATAAAGTAAAACCTTCGATACAGTCACAAATCATTCTTCCGGGAGCGGGTTTTGAAAAATAAACAATATTCACATTAATTTGTTTTTTCTTTTTCATGAAAAATTTTGAAAAATTCAAAAACATGTATTCCATCAATTAAAGGAGAAACGTTTGTTGTAAATTTAAAGCCAATTGCTGATATTTTAAAATTAATCCATACAAAATTTCATGTTGTTTCCGGGAAAACCTTGAAATTTTTGTGGATGAAAAGTTTTCTGAAACATGACCAAAAGTATAAGAAACAACTTAGCTAATTTCCGTCGAAATCAGTTCAAGGGTTTTGATGTGATGCCCGGACAGACAAACAGACAGACAGACAATAATTTCAAAAACAAATTTTTGATGCTCTAACACGTTATTAACGTGTTATTTATTGGTTATAAATTTCAATATTAATCTTTCTCTCTCTCTTCCTCTTCCACTCCCAGTCCCTCTCCAGCTTCTTGTCCCTCTCCCTCTCCCATACCCGGTCCCTCGCCCACTTCCTGTCCCACTTCCTCTCTCTCTCGCTCCTTGTCCCTCTCCCTCTCCCGCTGCCTATCCCGTTCCTGGTCCATCTCCCGCTCCCTGTCCCTCTCCCTCTCCCGCTTCCTGTACCTATTCCTCTACCTCTTCCTCTTCCGCTCCCGGTCCCTCTCCCGTTTCCTATTCCTCTCCCTCTCGCGCTCCCCATCCCTCTCCCTCTCCCGCTCCCTGTCCTTCTCCCTCTACCGTTCCCGGTCCCTCTTCCGCTTCCTGTCCCTCTCCTGCTCCCTGTCCCTCTCCCGCTCCGTGTCCTCTTAACCCTTTAAGGGAGGATTTTCCAAAAAACCATGTTAAAATTTACTTTTGTTTTTAACTATAAACTTACATAAAAATTTCATATTTTAACTCTAAAACTGGCGAAGTTGATTTGTATGTAGTTGACTTCCAACCCCTATTTTAAGGGGATGAATTTCGAGAAAACCGTGATACAGTTATTTTTTGTGTCTAATTATAAGCTTACATACAAATTTTCACCCTTCTTACTTCAAAACTGACGAAGTTTCCATACTAACTTGGGCCACCTTAATTAACCCTTTAGGGGATGATTTTCCAAAAAAACGTTATACTTCAAAATTTAGTTTCTAATTTTGAGCTAATATGTAAATTTTCATGTTTTTAACTTCAAAAATGACGAAGTTGCCTACTGAGTTCAATCCGGTAAATTAACCCTTTAAGGGATGATTTTCCGTGTTAAAAAGTTATTTTTGTTTCTTACTATAAACTTACATAAAAAAAATCATATTTATAACTCGAACACTGGCGAAGTTGATTTGTATGTAGATGACTACCAACCCCTATTTTTAGGGGATGAATTTCGAGAAAACCGTGATACAGTTATTTTTTGTGTCTAATTATAAGCTTACATACAAATTTTCACCCTTCTTACTTCAAAACTGACGAAGTTCCCATACTAACTTGGGCCACCTTAATTAACCCTTTAGGGGATGATTTTCCAAAAAAACGTTATACTTCAAAATTTAGTTTCTAATTTTGAGCTAATATGTAAATTTTCATGTTTTTAACTTCAAAAATGACGAAGTTGCCTACTGAGTTCTATCCGGTAAATTAACCCTTTAAGGGATGATTTTCCAAAAAATTGTGTTAAAGTTAACTTTTATTTATTACTATAAACTTACATGAAAAATTTCATATTTATAACTCTAAAACTGACGAAGTCGGCTTGTATGAAAATGACTTCTAACCCCTATTTTTACCCTTAGGGGATGAATTTCCAAAAATCCGTTCTTAGCTGACGTCTCCTTAGCATAAACTATCTGCCTGCCAAATTTCATCATAATCGGTTCGGTAGTTTCTGAGATTTTTTGTTTAATCAGTGTATCTCTTTTCAATTTTATATATATAGATTCTATATTTTATTCAGTGGTAGATCATTATTGGATTCAAGGAAGCTGGCTTCCTATTGGTAAAACATAAATTTATGTATATCTATACTAATATTATAAAGAGGAAAAATTTGATTGTTTGCATTGAATAGGCTCCGAAACTACCGAACCGATTTGAAAAATTCTTTTGAGTGTCGGGAAGCTACACTATCCCCGGGTGACATAGGCTATATTATATGTATATTTTTTTTACTATTTTTCCGCAGTGAAGCGAGGGCGATTTCCTAGTTAATTTATAATTAGTGTCAACATTCCTATTGTATTCTTACATTATTCACCTGTACCTGAAGGAGAGAGTTTAACATACTTATTATGTATTAGGTTAGTATTAGTTTGATTATGGGAAGCAAAACATATTGGTTTGGTTTGGAATATTTAAGTTAAATTAGTAAAATTATAGCTCAGTAGCTCAACTTCAAATTAATACTGATTTTAAAACCTATTGATATTGATACCTAAGATATAAAGTTTAGATAGTTATAGTTGTTTAATGTACAATTGTCATTAAGTGCGTAGTGTATTGTTTCATTCTAGAAGAGTCTGAGGCCGTCGTTGATGAGGTCCGGCCCGTCGAGAATAGAATAGTAGAGACTATCATTACTATGCCAGACGACGATAATGATTTAGGTATTTGCGTCATTCATGTTGTACTCCATACGGTATGCTTGCGGCTGTAGTATACGTGAAATATTCAGTTGCAAGTCCGTTCAATAGGACGCAAACTAAAACTGTCTAAAACTTAGCTATTAAAACAAACAACGCTTTAAAAAAATAACGTTCATTCAGTAATGCTGGTTCTAGAAACTATTATGAATAATTATTATTCTTCATTGCCAAACATTCCTCATCTGTGACTTATAACTTTGTAACGGGCACTCAAGATTTTTGTATTTGAAATGTACCAGTATCTTGTCCCAGTTAAATGGGTCATCATGATTCGCCCATAAAACCTAGAAAAACATACAATAGTATACACAAACCAATGCTTTATTTGTAAGGGCTTCAATCATACTAACATATGTACATATTTATGTACATACAAAGTTACTCTATGATACATACTTTGTACAAAAAAATCGCCATAATTTAATAGTATCCACAGTGGTAAGCATACCAATTGGGGTTTATTGTTGCATTCTGCGCTTATTCGGCATACTGCGTTTAATTTGCGAATCGTTTGGCATATTTATTTTTATTTCCTAACCTGGGTTTACCAATTCAATGGTTATTTTATATGGTAGAAGCAGGATAGCGTATTTTTAAATAATCGCATTCGCTTCGGTCAACCCTGTTCTATTAATTTTATTACTGTTATTGCCAAATATTTATAAGTATCATTTTCATTTGTAACAACAGTAAATTCAGCATATTAAACTTTTAAAGTTATTGATACATTGGATTTTGTATAGATAAATAGACAAATCGCTGTTTAAATATACCTATTTGGTGAATGTTAAGTTATTATCAAACAATGTCATATTAGATTGGCTTAAGTCGTAAAATAATACCTACGTCTAAATTTTCTTGTATTTTTTTCGCAGTGCTGAATAACATTACTGCATTCGTATTTAAATTTTTATGCAATTGTTAAACTAGTTTGTGTCTTGACGTAGATATCTTAATTCTCTAATATTTTTATAATTTACGATAGTTAAAATATTTGACATCTAAATTAATAAGTACGTATGCACGCTCTAATTAAATTTATTATCAATACGCAATTTGATTGCAAAAATAAAGCTTTTCATATACATTTTGGTTTTCATTTATAAATTTCCAAATAATTGTAACCAATTTTTAGAATCAGCTTTGCCACAGTATTTTAACTCTGTTAATAATCACTAAGCATGAAATTTACTTTTAAACATTTTCAAGTAAATACACTCAATGCCATTAACCATTTGTAATATCATAACTGCTAATAAGATATATCATACAAACTTATGTAAGTTTATGTTATATTATGTAGCACCATAGCCTATCCAATCACTTTCTATTCCATTGCAACATATTAGCTATGTTGTGTACATTTAAGAAGCCATAAGTCATTATAGTTAGAACTACTTCAATCAATGATTCGAAGTTATATTGTAGTTATAGTTCCCTAGTATTTAAATGTCATGGAGAATTGTTTCCAAATATATAAAAAATATATTTAAGTACGCATATTTTTAAATTATAGATCAAAATGTTTATAAAGTGTATTTTCATCTTCATTTTTCGCATGACTTTCTAGCCTTTGCTGTTATATGTTCATATAAAAATGTTTTTTTATATATTATATTTACATTATTTGTTTCTTTCAGTGGCCCATGATAAATTGCGGTTTCATCCGAGATGCGGCTTCTTGGTTAAGATATCGCCCAGTTACAGGTAAGCAGTTCTTAGTATATTTTTGAAGTTATACTTCATAAGGGGCGTTTGGGAAAAAGTGTCAGAGTAAAATGTTTACGATACGACAGCCAAACAGCAATGAAGGTACATGATATTAGAGGCACAGCATTCGCTGAAGCAGTTTTGGATTGCTAGCGCGGGTCGTGGGTGCGAGCGAGAGGTACGAGGTGGTAATATTGATTATAATTGTTACTTAATACCATTATTACTGTTATTATTTCTCCATGGGGTTCGCCTGGATAGCTACCACCCTTGACCTTGAGGTCAGCCGCCAAACCACTCGTTGTGTTCCGGTTGGGGGCTTGAGAGCTATTTATTTATTTCTTT
This sequence comes from Thymelicus lineola, assembly GCA_963932265.1. Taxonomy (NCBI): domain Eukaryota; kingdom Metazoa; phylum Arthropoda; class Insecta; order Lepidoptera; family Hesperiidae; genus Thymelicus; species Thymelicus lineola. The sequence continues at coordinate 10,240,809 of OZ010680.1, forward strand.
CTTTTTCTTCTCTCTTTCTTGGCCGACAACATCAGTGATGCCTTTGGTGATGCTGATGTCCATAGGCGACGATAGCCACTTACTATCAGGTGCATCGTCAGCTCATTTGCCGGCTATTTCCTTAAATAAGGTGGGATTGCTAGGGCGCGCCAGTTCGTGGGTGCGAGTGAGAGGTACTTATAAGTAAGAGGCAAGTATAACTTCTTACGTGCGTACATAAGTACTCAACAAATATTTTAATCAAGTTAACGCAGAATAAATTCTTTTTTTATATGTTATTAGTGAATATTTAGTTGATATTTGTCCCATGTTGTTGTTAGGTCTGCAGAGCGTTCTCGTCCGCTAGACGACTACAACAACGGTGTTGTGATGACACATCGTCCGTTGCGCGACAATGAGTTGTTCGAGATTCGTATAGACAAGCTCGTTGACAAGTGGAGCGGTAGTATTGAGGTAAGTTCTTCCAGATACTCATATAATACACGCTTCTGGCCTTATTCACAGAGAATGTGCTTTATCTGTTGACATATTAGTACGTAGGTCTAAGTGTGCGTCCACATTGCAGTAAAACAAAGCCAAATTATGTAAATATTTCTGTTATTTGATAGTTTCCCGTTTCCTTACCATAATAACATAATTATGAACGACATGACGGACGGTATTTTTTACCGTTTTTTTATCCTTTTTTATAAAGTCGATAGTTTTGTAGTAAAAATCGATCGTCGAAACTGTTCATTCGTATAAATACACTTTTAACTTTTTAAACACATTCCTATTGAAATTTAATATTATTCTATGATATTATATCTAATCAGTCAAAAATCAAGTTTTTTTGGAGGTATTATGGTTTCTGTTATGTAGTTGCCCAATTTTGGAGATCTCCTTTCCCTAGCTTAAATCAGTCATTAAATTCACTTAAGGTCATTGAAGTACTATTACTAGCGTATAGAACAGACACCGCGAACACCATGTATGTCCCAATGCATTGGCGCCACGTGGCTTCAATCTTCAATGGATTCGTTCGATTTTGAAAGGAGAACCGGGGCTAAATTTTGAAAATCAAACCTCCCGGGCGGGACACACATTTTGTTCGAGATTTCTGTTCTATGTCATTATACTTCAATGCTTAAGGTTACGAAACCTATTCATAACTCCTATTACAGAACTTACATCCACTACATGTACTCTTATTTCTGTTTTAGATGGGTGTAACGCATCATAACCCAGCCACCATTCGGTACCCGTCAACGATGACCAACATGGACTCTGGTACGATAATGATGTCTGGCTGCAAGGTTTTGTTAAATGGTCATGGGACGTGCCTCGAGTACGGCAATATGAACTTGGATGAGCTACGGGTCAGTGCCTGTCAATTTGTATGACTTTTAAGTGCATGTAATTCATTTGAGAGTTTGCTGTCATATAGTACGCGGGACGGATGTTGAGCGCTGCGAGCTACCTGCGCAGAAGCGATTTTTGGGGCCAATAGGGATGTTGACACTAATTTAAATTAATATAAAATTATGTCTAAAGTATTAGTGGTAACATTTAAAGGCCTAAAATATGATTATTTTATCGAAATCAATCATAATTAATTAAATATCATTAATTTAAAATGTTAAAAAATGTACTCACTGTCAAACTTACTGAATCACTTCAAAAAAGTGTCGTCATTCGTAAAATCAAAAAGTGTCGTAATTTTCCGTCTAGCCCCCTTTCACAATACGCGATAAGGAACTTCGTTCCAAAAATCTTTGAGGGTTGCAGAAAATTCTTTGTCATTTTTAATTGATCTTATGTCAATAGGTAATTTATTAAATACTTTTACACACATAAAATTTGGACCGGAACTAAATAATTTGAGTTTACATTGCGGTATTATTAATTTGTGTTTATTGTTATTACGACTTTGGTATCTTTGTAGTTTCCCTGATCGTGTTTTAAAATATTGTGGATTTTTTTTTAAATTTGCATGTTCGTCGTACGTCAATTTAGTCTCTAAGATTTGTGGACAGACTTTAGTAATATGATATTGGTTATATTGTAGGAGGGCGATCGTGTAGGTGTAGTGAGGAAGAGCAACGGTCAACTGCATTACGTCATCAACGGCGCTGATCAGGGCGTCGCGGCAGAACGGGTGCAGCCGCCGGTATGGGGCGTGGTCGACCTCTACGGCATGACGGTCAAAGTACGGTTCACAGAAAGAGCGCGCAGTATACGAGTGAAGCTACCAAAGCAAATACAAACATTATTTACGATTTAGAAAATTTACTATAATTTTACTATAATTATAATACAATTTTATAATTCTTAAGTGTATTATACTATTTTATTATTATTTTATATATTATTTAATTAAGCGTGAACTATATTCAATAATTAAAGTTTTCAAGTATTGTAAATTTATTTATTCACTCTTTATTATTAACCTAAAAACCTAGATCGCAATGGGCGGGCTTAATGCCTAATATAGCATTCTCCACCATTCAACCCTGGGTGATAGTCAAAGGTTACGGTAGGTGCTGTTATAAAAGAAATCAAATCTCTAAATTAAATATCTAAAACGTAAATAATGTTTGTATTTGCTTTGGTGGCTTCACTTTTGTGTACTTAGCGCTCTAACTGCCTTTTGTTTTCTTTTGTTTTATAATCTGAGCCTATGAACAACACTTTTAAACTTAAGCTAGCATTAGTCTACTTTGCAACAACACGCGGTTTACATGTACTTAAATCATTGCTTAGTACAGAACTTACATGGTGATTCTTTACTAAGGAGCGATTAAAGTAAACGTTAGTGACTCTGTGTTGGGGCGTAAGACATGCATTGCACCTCTCTCCCTCCCACAACGGAAACATGCACCTTTTTTGTAACAATGGATTTCCGTAAAGTAACGCCTGATTCTATTAACACTTCACACTTACAACCAACTAGGATTCCCTCTGCAGCATTGGTGCATATTAGAGAAACTACGAAATTATGTGATAAAGTATACATCAAAGAAATTATAATACCTATACCACTATGGCAACTTATGGGCAACTGTCCAGAGTGACGACCCGTGTGGCTCATTGGTTACCTTAACGGATTGTCGTGCAAAGAGTCCTGGTTCGATTCCCCAGCGAGGCGGAAAGGAGAACCCCAGTTTCCATAGAAACTCAGGCCTAAGTAGACAAGACTGGAAATTGGCTGTTAATTAGATTATTGCAAAAAGTTAAATTTCTCCAATTTTCACGGCTGCCAGCAATGGCCAACTAAGGAAATCCTAGAACGAATCACCTTAATCATAGGTTATGATTATGTCATACTCGTGTCACAGTGCTATTTAATATGTATGTTACACTTACGTTGGCGGGTGTCTATTATAATTCTACTACTTCAATGGTTTTCACCCAAAACGAATGTCATAAAAAGGTTGTATAATAAAAGCTATTGCATATTTCAAGAGATTTTATTAGTTATCATTATAATATATTAATATTTCGTGTAGTTGTGCAGGAGGCGTTATATTTCGTTAGTACCTTGCCCAATCAAGATACCATAATATACTCATTGTAAGTATGGCCACAGCAACTTCCTGATCTTCTAAAGATGTATAGGGTACGTTATCCAGTGTTCAGGACTTATTCTGAACCTTTGTCAGTCACAAAACAGGCGATTAAGGAGTCCATATTCATATAGTATTGGTTTGCAAGAAATTGTAGCGAAACTGCGAAACACATTCACCAAAACACAAGTACGAAAGCGAATACAATAGAAAATTAAAATCACTGTGTACGTGTCGATGAGTTTCAATAGTAAATAGGACTCCAAATACGCTGAAAATATTTGATAGTAAAAATATACAAGAACACGCGTAGAAAGATGAAAGATCGATGACAAATATGACAATACAGTGGTGTTATTTATAAATACTATGGTTACCAAAATGACATTATTAGGGATTACATCATCATTGTTGTCAATCGATTAATCGATGTCAAAATATTCGAAATGTAATTTAATAAAATTAGCGTAACGATTGAATGGTAATTATAATATATTACATAGTTTTGATTTATATGGAATACGAAAATATGTAAAAAATAAATTAATATTATAATTATAATCACTAAGTAATACATAAAATATATTATTATGTTCCATCAATCGATCATTATCAATCGATTCAATCGATTATAAAATCGTATGTAATGAGGTAAATACTGTGAAAACTTTTTTGCATTATTTTGTTCATTTGGCAAGAGCAGCTGAAGATAAGGTTTAAATATGTTTATCTTATAAATAAGACGAATTTTTTGGTATATAGTTTACTCTTGTCTAGTCCGATGTTCTAGCACAGATTACATATGGTTCGGGGCCGAAAATTGGGGATCGCCTTTGAATGATGAGTTTGAATTTCTGTTCTCGGTCTGGATATGTACGTTGTTGTCCATGTCTTGTCCATGGCACCCACAACACGGAATCCTAGTGTGGGGCCATAAGTGTCTAGCGTTATTATTACCATCAATGTAAAGTTTTACTTTGGAATAGGATTTTTTCAATTTAAATTAATTGCTATTTCAAAAATAAACAATTTACATCGTCACTGGAATGACGTACAAGACGCCTGTTGGCTTCAACCCATTAATGGTCCACTACTGGGCACGGGTCGCTCTTCTTGAGGAGGCCTAGAGCATACTCCACCACGCTGCTCCAGTGCGGATTGGTGGAGGAGACGCCTCTTGACGTGACGTATTGCCTTTCCAGTGAACATATAAATATTTAAAGTAAGCCTCATTTGCAAAAATATTTCAGATATCTGTTGCATAGTAATAAAATTAATAATTTGTGTAATAAAATAAAATAAAACGTATTGTTACCAGGTGACTATTCAAGACACGTCTTCCAATGAAATGTCAGCTGACAGTAATACTATTGAGCCGCTACCGCCTGTCGTCGCTTCGAGAGTCGAGGAGATGGAAACACGTGAGTACATACAAACATACATACATATTGTAACAAGTTCCGCTTCCGGCGCCCGCTAGACAGAACAAGCTAAATTTCCACCGCCCTGTATACATTATCCGCTTTATTCATGAAAACAAAGTTATAAAAGGCTAATAAACTGTTTTGTTTCTTTCACTCTCTATATGTAAATAAAACTGTCGGTTTTTTTAAATATAAATTTAAGATTATAATATATTATTAAAGGTTTTTTCGGTTGTTGCAGCTCCTAGTCGTTCGAGGCGACGTATAGACGAGGATAGCCTTTTATTTCATACGCTGCGTGATTCGCATGTTACTATTATTAATGATGGCAAGACTGCTCATCGGCCTAAGTGAGTATATATTTACACCTTTCATAATTTTCTGAATTTGTATTCATACTAAGAATTGTCATTACACATCATAAATACCTCGGTAAAGCGTGGTTTGATTTAATTTAGGTATTTTTTAACAAAATTTCTATGTCCTGTATTCACATTGTGAGAGGATTACCAGCAATGAGACAATTATGGGATGTGATGATGATGACGCAAACTTTTCCCCGAATTGTGTTTAAAAATATTTTTTGGATTGGTATCGTCATTTATTTATTTAACCTTTATTAACCACAATAGAAATATTACGGTACGAATAGCGAGCTTAATGCTTAATGCATTCTCTACTAGCTAACCATTGGACAAAAGAGAAAAGCGCGAAAGGCGGTAAAAAAAAGTAAAAGTCATTACATTATCTTTAGATTAGAAATTTGATGGGTGTTATGTCCAAACATAACGTTTTTTAACATTCCTTTATGTTTTTAGTGCGTTCGAATACTTCCATAATGGGGTCGTGACGACGAACCGAACGCTAAGGACCAATGAGTTGTTCCAAGTGCGCCTCGACTTGGTGATACCCAAGTGGGCCGGGAGCATTGAGATCGGAGTCACGCAGCATCCATCTAGCGATCTCAAGTTTCCTTTCCGGATTAGCAACACCAAGTGAGTACTTTACATTGACTTTCGACCGACGTTTACAATCAGGATAACCTTCAATTCATTCAAATATAGATATTTTGCCAACATATGTTCATATGTTCAGTGATAATTTTACGGGAAAATTTTTGTAGACTGATTTTTTTTGTAAAATTTTCCTTATGAGGAGTCTAGTCGAGTACTAATAGTCGAAAGAAAACGGTATAGCGTTGTTGGTAACTTATTGGAACGAAGTTCCTTATCGCGCGTTGTGAAAGGGGGCTAGACGGAAATATACGACACTTTTTGATTCTTACGAATGACGACACTTTTTTTGAAGTGATTCAGAGAGTTTTACAGAGATGGCGCTGTACCGTGATTCAGAAAATTGTACAGAGATGGCGCTGTACAACAAAACAATACTTAATCCGGGTGTCCCTTGACAACTCTCATGTTTTTTTTATTTTGTAACACTTTTAGTTAGTAATTGTATGTTAAGGTTTAATTCTGCTTGCTACAGAACGGGCACTTGGGTCTTAGCTGGCGAAGATGTCATCCAAAATAGCAATGTGATCATACCGAAATACGTCAGGAATTTGAGTAGATTGAAGGTGAGCTCTTAAGCCGTGTATCCATTTGAAGCAGCCACGGGTCGAGACTTGCTGCGACTTGAAGCAAAGGCACTTCAGCCGTGTCTTCAGTGGAGACGGTTGTACAAAACTGAGAGAACTGTGGCTCGGGTCGAGGCTTGTTGCCTCGATGCTCTTTTATGTGGCTCAAGTGGAGACGCATGAACTTCCCGCAGCCCGCGGCACGCTCGCGATGAGGCAGCTCAAATGGATACGCAGCTTTATAGTCGCTTAGTATTAGTAGTATTATTATAATAATGCAAATATAATATTATTATATAACGATGCCAAAACTTTAAGATAAATAATATCAGTGTATATGATAATGAGTCACATCAAAGTTATCAGCATATCTAAAAAAAAATGGGTAACTCGAGAGAAAAGATTTTTTTATTTTTTTCCTATCCTCAAAAATTACTGAGATATTAAACGTTAAAGTACGGCTTCCGCAGCAAAATTAGGCTAATGTGTGACGTCACGCTGCGAGCTGCGAGTTGGCGCTTGCGTACACCTACATTCTTTGGCTCGAACATGACGAAGGAACGCAAATTAAAAAAAACAGTGAAACTTTACAACGTTACAGCTTTGGAATTCCTCGCCTGATTTTAATGAAACAAAAACTATTATTATTTGCTCGACTACGTGCATTGAATACAGTAACTTTTATAGTAATATTTATAATTGTTGGTGTGACTCATTGAAAAGTCTTATATAGTCCTGTAATAGAAGTAGGTATTGTATTGAATCCATATTTAAATCCTAGAGAGAAGTCTTTTGTATCATGATTTAAAAATTGCCAAATTCACTGCACATTATTTGTTTGAAAATATGTACGAATAACGTAATTTTATTCTGTCAATTTACAGCTTGCTTTAAAATATTTATAAAAATTAGATAATTCTCGAAGTAATTTCATAATATATACTACTCGTAGTGGATACCCGGCGTGTTCTATTACGCTAAAACCTTTTCTGATAAGAATGACAGATCAGTGTTTTTGTGTTGACGTTGTCTATAAAGGACATCAGTACAAACAGTTTTTTTGGTTGTACATACATATGTACATACGTATAAAGATTCTACTTTATATATAATGAATAGTTAATTATAGATTACATTCAGAAATCGCGCTGATGGCAGGCCTAGTTGACAGATGTATATCCATAAGAAACCGAAAGGATTGAAAAAATGTATTGATGAAAAATACATCTGCCAGCCAGGGATATCAAAAAAGATATCATACGTCATAGTTAAGTATGTTTCATGTATGAAACATGCGTCTTATTGTGTGGCTAGTCTGTATCAACCAATACTGTGATTATTGTTCACAATCAATATGTAACTGTTTTGTATATTGTAAATGAATAAACTTTGATGTAGGAAGCAATTGTATATTTATATTACTTAAACTTTGTATCTTCGCCCCAACTCAGAGTCACTTACTTACTTACAGAGTCGGTTACTTAAATCGCTCACATAATTTGCAGGCTTTTAAAGTTAAGTATACAAATACCGTTACTCAATTATTTATTGATTGTTTAACATTGAAGTTTTTGAATGTCAAGTCAACATAACCGCTCCTCATTGACACTGAAAGTTAGCAGTACTGCCATAAATAAAATGGGGTAACCTGTTTAATTTATTTTAAAGAAAAAGCCTACTTGCGATGTTTTTAAGTAAGAAAAACAGTAAACGAATTTCTTGTTATTATATTATATTTGTATAAATCATATTTCTAAAAGCATTAAAATAAATATTATCTTTTTCACACGTATTTTACGTGTGGCTAGACTAACACTCCATCGATATGATTACCGATAAGGTTATTTGACGTTGGACCGCACTAGGGTCACTTGTTGACAAGTCAATATGTCTCTGAGATGAACGGATGCTTAACATATTATATTTAATGTCAATTAATTATGGACTCCTTACGCCTAAATAAACGAACCTTTCTGAGTTGGGGCGTTTGTTTTTTTGTATAATTAATATTGTAGTCTATATTTTTGCTTTATTTATATACAAATCTTACATATCAGAACTATGTTGTATATGAATTATGCATGAGATTATGCATTAGAGTATAATGATTATAAATGTGCAATAGTTTTATAACCACACAACAGATCTCACATACGTTTGAGAACATAAATAACTTTAGTTTGTATGTCAATTATCACAATGTTTTCTTCATCAAAATCTTAAAATGGTGACCCACGTAGTAACTAAAATATCATATTATATCTTAACTAGTAAAAAAGTATTTTGTATTGGATTGGAGAAGATTAGCTAGAGACAGGAAAGAATGGAGGAAATTGGGGGTGGCCTACGCCGAAGAGGCGACTGCCAAATAAGAATAATAAATAATAATATCACAAATAAATTATTACCAATAAATATAGTGACATAAAATATTAATGAATTTAAATAATAATAAAGAATTATGACTTGATATTATAAATTGATATGTGAAATTAAATAATCAATTGAATTTTATAATTATTTTGTATTAGGTATGTAACTATTTAATAATTAACTGAAAATGTGTAATAATGAAATTGTTATTTTTAAAAAATTTGGTAGAATAAAGGCTTTATATTTATTTTATAGTAAAAAAGTATTTTATGTAATGTTATAAATATGGTAGAATTAGACTTGTATAGAGTTAGGCTTGTGATTATTTATTTACGCGTGTTTAAATTAACACTTTACCTATGTTTTGTGTCGTGATTTTTTCGTATATACCAGCGCGAATTTTTACTTTAAATTTATTATAAATATGTAAATATTTTTATGTTTTTGACTTCGTCATTAGCTACGAGCGATGTTATTTAAAGGTCATATAAGTTATTTTGAAATATTTTTCATGCTGTGCTTACTTAAGCTGTGCTCATTATAAGACTTAATTATTTACTCTCATTATAAGACTTACTTACTTATTACTAAGAAAAGTTCGATTAAGTGCTTACATTAATTATTGCGAGTGTTATGCATATAATATTTCACTGATATATTGTTCATGTGTATAAATCTCCATGGAAAAATATAACTATTACTACTGTTACTCGTTAAAACATATCTATGCATTTTTATTGTTTAGGTATATATATTTATGGATATGTATATTATATATTATAGATATGTATTATGTATGATATGTATGTATATGTATTATATATATATATATGTATGTAAATAATATATTATTTTTCTTTGCTCTTTATTAATATTTATTTAATTGATTTATCTACTATAATTGTACGCACTAAGTTTGCATCTTTTGTTCACCTCTCCACTAACGGGCCTTCTGGAAGACATTTCAATTAGGAATAAGAAGTGCCCTTGTACAATTTTTTTTTAAATCTTTTTTCCTATGTATTTATGTGTGTACAAAATAAATAAATAAATGAACTGGTTCTGTTGAAAAGTAAATAACGCCTCAATTCAGAGTCACATTAAATCGCTCCTTAGTACAGAATCACAAAAATTCACCTCCAGCGTGAGTTAATAGGCCTTCAATGCAATTGAAGTTCAATCATCAAAAACATAAATGTGAAATGAAAGCCAAGTCCAAAAAATAATTGAGATCTAAATGGGTGCAAAGTTCTGTGTAGAAAAGCCTAAAATTTTAGTCACAAGAACATGTAATTCAAGGTCTACATTTGACTTGACTAGTTTTCACGTACCTCCCTACAGGCTATATTATATTTGTTAGGTTGACATAATACCTACAATCTACATATGTCAAAATAATAATAATACGTGTCTCTATAATTTGGTTTGTTGGTAGCTAACTAATGAAGACTAGCCAAGTACCTAGATATTGAATTACATGTTCTTGTGATTAAAATTTTTGGACTTTCGACACAGAACTTGGCATCCATTTTGATCTCAATTATTTTTTTTAATTGCCTCTCATTTTACATTTGTTTTTGATGAAATATCATTACTTTTTGTCTAGAAATTATTAGTATGTATTTATTGAAAAGAATTATAATAATATACTCTATAATCCGACTTTGTCGGATTACCGCGAGTCTATGATTCCACCAATGAATATGATTAGTGGATATCAAACGCATCCAGCAACGTAACATAGCACATCTCTGGTGAAAAAGCACCCTAATAGTCTGTATTGATGCCAAATATCTGAAAGCATTATGTATGTTCTCATTATTGTGGTTTGGTTACAGACGACCTTTTTATGAAATAGCTCAATTTAAAGGGAATAATATGACTCTGAGATGAACCAATACTTAACATATTTAATGTCAATTAGTTATGGGCTAAATAAACGAACCTTTCTTAGTTGGGGCGTTAGTCATATCTTAGCTTAAGTGAGCATTGTATGTTTTACTATAGAAAGTCATACAAATATTTTATTGTGACACATATAGCGTTAAGCTCGCCATTTGTACCTTAATCCTGTATTGTGGTCAATAAAGATTATAAATCATAATAAATATTTACTTTGTGGAACTAATTAAGGTAATTATCCTTATAGTAAGGACCTTGTAGTAAGAACTATAAGGTGTAACTCGTTGTAATCAAACACTAATGTACAGAAATATGTAATTAAAGTTGTATGTACATTGTACAAGCCAAATAAAGCACCAATATTTTATTATAAGTTCCTGCTATATAAACAAAGTAGTCAAGTCAAAATAGACATCCAAGGCTGACTGAACATTGGTATAAATTTTGTAAATGGAAACATCGTTATAAATGAAATGACTTCTCATCGGTCTATAAAATAAAAACAATAACAAAGTTTTCTTTGGGCAAAAAGTAAGAATTTTTTATACTTAATTGCATACACCCTCAATTTTTTTCTACTTATTTTTATGACAAAATTTGCCGTTCAGCTGAAAAGGGCATATCCCATTGCTAACTTTAACCTTGAAGTTTTTGCAGACATGAGAACACTTATCATTAAAATAGGTGTTTTGAGATGTTGGAGTTCGTACCAACTCACAAATCCAACATAACGTATGGTATGCTCATTTAATTTAAATGTGTTAGAGTCCGTACCAACATTCGTGCCAATTTTCAGCTCATGCAAATTACAGTGTCCTTATCCCTTTTTACCCACGACGGACGGAACGGAACGGAGGCCGTGTATTTGTTTGGGATTAGAGGTTGTTTGTTTGTTAGTTTGTATGTATGTCTGTTACCGTTTTTTATGAAAACTACTGGGCGGGTTTCATTACGGTTTTTTTCATTCAAAAGGTATCATAGAGCAGGTTCATAGATAATGTTTTATGGATGTAAACCACCAGGGGGCGCTGCAGTAGTCTGATATGGCGTGGGCTTTTCCAACATTTTTAATTTTGTATTTATGGTCTCATTTGACAGGAGTAAAGGGCATGTTGTTTATGTATAACCTGTAACAGGAGGGCGATACGGTGGGCGTTGTCCGTAAGGAGGACGGCATTCTCCACTTCTACGTGAACGGTGTAGACCAGGGGCCGGCGGCGTGCAACGTGCCAGAACATGTTTTCGGGATTGTTGGTGAGTTATTATAAATATAGTACTTACACTACTATTTATTAAATTATTATTTTAACACTAGAAAGACTGAATCTTAGCAAATGCCTATATTGCCCACAAGCAGTCAAAATGACTGCTTTGTAATAAAATAATCAAAGCGTAAAGACAATTATAAAAAACTTTTTTTAATGTTTTTTCTATTATTTACAGCTATATAATATGTAATTAGTAAATATTAAACAACAAAAAAATCAATTCACTTGGAAAACAAATAATCTAACATTTTTGATGAATAAAATACAAGGAGAACATAAAGAAAATATATTTCATATCAACTTATTAAACATTTCACATAGAGCACATACGAGTATTGTTGAATGATTATGACATAACCTTATAGAAAGAATACAGAGCAATAGGGACAAGCGCTATTCTAAATTTAAACTCTGTTTAGGGTTGTGTCCAATATCTTAACAATTTTAACAAAAAATTAACCGACTCAAATGAAGTACATTGTACTTTTGACATGGATGCCAGTGTCAGATCTCGCTCAAATTTATGTGAGACTACACGACAAGCACCAGCTTTCGATTAAAAAAAGAATCATCGAAATCTGTTGGCGCGATATTGAGTTATTCGTCCATTTATCGCGCACATACTTAATGCAAATTTAAGACTTATATGATTTTGACATGGATGCCATTGTCAGATCTCGTTCAAATTTATGTGGGACCACACGACAAGCACCAGCTTTCGAATAAAAAAAGAATCATCCAAATCGGTTCACCCAGTCCAAAGTTCAAACATAACAAACATAAAAAAAATACAGTCGAATTGAGAACTTCCTCTTTTTTTGAAGTCAGTTAAAAATACCTTACAAATAATCGTCTTCACATTTTTTACAAATAAAACTGGTAATTTTTTCATCCGTACACTTTCCACATACATGCTTTTCACACTTTTCACAAATATTTATTGTTTTATTATTGTGACAAAGTCGTACTTGAAAAAATCCGTTTTTTAGCCCCCTGGAGGACAAAATACGCATTTGGGGGGGGGGGGGGGGTCGTGCCCATTGGGACTTTTGATCAGTACAGTTAGGGCTACAACATACCAAAAATTCAGACCAATCCGCTGAAACACAATTTTCAAACAATTAGTACGGGGTCCTTTAAAAAAAGTCAAAATGACTGCTTTAGGCAATCTAGTGAATACTTTAAAAAATAAGCAATAGAACATAAATTAGTTTTGGCAGTAAATTATCTATAAAGTATTTTCATTTTGTGTCTGAATTATTTTTAAATTAAATATGTTTTTTTGATTTTCATTGATATTACTCTGACGCCAGGATTTCGTATTTACGAACTTAACTCGCGTTTAAAAATGTCATATGAACTCTCTGGTTTCTCTATTACATTTTCCTTCCCTGAAGTCAGTGAGTGTTATTTAATTTTAATTTTTGACACTCCATTAATAGAACTTATGAGATGAGTATAAGAACTAAACCCAGCACTCCATGCGAATTACCAAACTAACCAGTAACAAGATTTTTGTATGTATGTTATTAAGTTTTATCACAGAAGACATATTATTAGTACATAAGTTTTATTAAATGTAAAATAACATACAGAATAAAAAAATAACATACATTCTGTATGTTTTACTATTGGGATTTGGATTAGCAACTATTGTCAAAAAGTCAAAAGTCAAATGATTTATTTCGTCATACTAACAAACGGCCCTGTTAACGAAAGTCTAAAAAGAAAGCAATAACGATTTAATTATATTAAACATACATTATAAACAGTACATTTTAATTACTTTATTATATTTAAATTACATCACGTGTATTACCTTGTAATGATCAAGTATTCTTGTCAAGTTTGTAGCGAACTTGACGCGGCATCCAGTAAACCTGACGGTGCGGCCACGGTAGGCGATAGCCATCTATCTGGCCATATAGCTATCTCATGCACACTGGATGCCGCATCAAATCAAACTGAAAACTTGACAAGTATACTTGATCGTGTATGACCAGCTTAACACGACATATTGAGTACATGATTCAGCACTTACTATAAAGAACCTGTTTGTCCTTAGATCTATACGGTCGCGTGGCTCAACTTACCATTGTGGACACATACAGACCTCCGTTGCAAGTTCCCTTCTCACCGGAATCACTCGGCTCGTCGGATTCCAACGCCACGGTTTATCCGTAAGTATCTTTTCAATAATAATAAACATTTCTATTCAAGTATTAGTTAAATATAAAATTATATCATTTGCTTCGATTTGTAATCTAATTTAATTATGTATATCACGCCTACAAATATGTAGGGAAAGTTTTTAATTGATGATCTCATTGTTGGTTAAGTCGTTTAAAAATATGCGAGGGTGTGAAGTTCCTTAAGTTTGACATTACTCATTTCTGTTATAGTCAAGTGCCTCCCCGCACGTGCCTACTATAAATGGTAGGTTTAAGATATGTAAAAAAATTATGGTAATTGGTAGTGTAGATAGATAGATAGATAGATTACCCTTTCTTGTACAAACCAACTATGCTATTGACACATTAAAACACGTAAAATTTGAGGTACAAAAGGCGATCTTATCGCTATAGAGCCATATCTTCCAGACAACCTTAGGGAGGAGGACACAGTAATGAGTGCGAGAAGGGTAGGGTGCACAGATAATATAATTAATACGATACACGGAACACAGAGACAAGAGGTGGAAGTGCGAAGTAGGGGCACAGCGACTAACAGTAAGCGTAGCTCCGCTTACTTGCCCGCATAACATATCTGTCACTGAGCTGCGTCGGTTGTGCATTACATAAATTAAAATTTGACTTAAATTATAATAATATGACTTATTGTGCAATTTTGGGTGCAAAAATGATAGCAGACCTAAGAATTTATTTAATGGCAGTGTTTCATACCACAGCCACCCACAGCTAAGCCTAGTTTTATATTTATTTTGTATTAATTCAAATTCAAAAAAAAGGAGAATGCCCATTTAATATGGAGAAATGACTGTACTGACTTTAACATTTTTGTGTCTTGATAAAAATACCTTTATTTGATTATGTTATCTTTATAAATTACACATACTAACTTTAGTCAGTGTTAATAGTAGGAAATACGAGATTTTCAACAAAATTAGTTTGAATTTAGGTTATAGTAAACTCACAGTAATATGGAGCCTATGCCGGCGTATTAAAGTCGATTGCGTATGTAATGTCATTCTTTTAAGTTTCAAATTCATTTGACAGTCCCAAAACGCCATGTAGTTTATAATGTATTATAATCACAGAACACTATTACTCCTGGCTGATTATAATAATTTTCTAATTCATTTGACAGTCCCCTTAAGTCATCGATTTTGTTGTATCATAATCATAATGGAATCAATGCAACCTATTGGCCCGAAGGATCTTAAAATATTTCTGATTGGCCCTTATCCAAACATAAATGGCCCAATGGTTTTCTTTTGTAAAACGGAAGTAAAGTTACTTATTAATTTCAGAAAATTATTCTCAAAGAGGATTTTTTTTAGGAAATACGGTATATACTTGAAATATTTTAATTAAATTTTTTGTCCAAAAATCATTGTGACACAATAATTTTTTTCAGAGTACTGGCTATGGGCATTCTTTTTTACCTTTTTTGTATAACGTTAAGGTTGAAATTCATCCTTATTCACATCACTGTTTTTATAGCTAAGCTACGTTGAGCTACATTGAAATTTCACTTATCGACATACTGTTTAGTTAGCTAACGTTAATAAAAAAGCTACGGCCACGTCTACGCCTTGTAATAGATATAAGCTTTCAAAATTTTGAGCACGTTTTCACATAGACACACACAAGTTGTACAAGAACAAGTACCAACATGTAGTACTTATACCAGTTTCGATAAATATCGATAATTATCGATAACGCGATAAAAAATATTGCCATCTAGCGGTGTATAGCAGAACTTGAAAAGTATTATGATCTTAATTGATAAAGGTACTAAGTTCACTGAATATGACATTGAAAAATAAGAATTAACATCAAATATTAAAGTGAATTTTCAAACATAAATAGCAGGTTTCTCGGACTATTCGTAGTTGACAACTAACAACCAATCAAAATGTAAGTTTCTTAGTTGTAAGTAATACGATTATCCATTTACTTGTGTTTTTTTGGCTAGAACGGTTCCCAACACTAATCAACACTTATACTATTTCCACCTCTTGTCTCTGTGTTCCTTAATACGATAAAATAAAAAAGATAAAAAATAAAAAAAACTAGAATAACATTACTTACACATACAGGGAAAGAAAACATTAATAATACGTACATAATAATACATACATAATAATTAGAATACAACACAATATGTACATAAACTAGCATTGAGCGTTAAGGCTACCAAGGTAAAATAATTTAACTTGATTCTTGAAGGAATTAAGAGATTGGGAGCGTCGGATAGCTAAGGGAAAGGAATTCCAAAGACGAACAGCAGTTATAGAGAAGGACTTCATGTAGAAGGAGGAAGAGTGGGTAGGAGTACTAAGCAAAAGATTATGAGTGGAGCGAAGGGAATTATCGTGGGTGAGGTGTAAATATTTGAAGCGTTTTTTCAGATAGGGAGGGAAAGTGGGTTTGAATAGCACGCAGTATAAAGCAGAAAGTATGTGAGAATTCCGGCGAAGGCGAATAGGGAGCCTCTTGAGTGAAGATCGAAACTCAGAAACATGGTTATATTTCTTAAGGCAAAATATGAACCTTATAAAAATATTTTGGAGGCACTCAAGCTTATTTAATTGCTCCTCTGTTATGTCCAGATAGCAAATGTCGGCATAGTCAAGGATAGGTTGAAGAAGGGACTGCGTGAGCTGTATTTTGTTGGTATGGGAAGAAAATTACGAATACATTTGGGTATGCGCAAGCTGTATTTTGTCGGTATGGGAAGAAAATTACGAACACATTTGGTAGTGTACACTACCAAATAAGTATATTCATACATATATAAAAGGAAAAGAATCACAGCTATTTCAACTCAACTTGAAACAATAGGTCTTTAGACTGCACGTGACCTGTAGCTTAATAAAAAGGTAAAAAATAAAAAACTAATTTTAAGATTCACAACATTTATACGTCAAATTGATACATTACAATTTTCTCTTATTTTAGGTATCCTTAGTGTTCTAACAAACATAAACATGATAAACTTTAGTTTTTAACTTGAACTTAAATTAAATACATTTATTGGAATTAGCTACAACATAAAAAACGTTCAGTAACATTGAAGTATAATGACATAGAACAGACATCTCGAACAAAATGTGTGTCCCGAAACCGCGATGACGCGTTCTTTTTTCAAACTCTAGAAGCCGATTTACACACTTGCCATAGAGTAACTTTGTATAAGACACATGCCGAACCACGACAAACAGTCAACGACTCCAAACTCTTACAAGCTCTTCCAAATGTTTGATTTAATGTTTAATTGAATTTACTGATTAAAGTAATACACTTTATTTATTATTTACCACAGAGTAGGTACATTAGTCATTCTTATCGGGCTTATTATTTGAGTAAGGCCGACACTGAGTATTTGAATAGTTTGTATTTTAAATGTTCAAGTAGGTACTATGTATGTCTGTAAGAATTAAGAACTATAGGTATAATAGAACTGGACGGCAAACTTCTACAGGTACCTGAAGACGGATACGTGACATTGGTTCATTGAAGTATTATTTACAGTTTTACACTAGAACAGACATCGCGAACAAAATTAGTGCGATGGGTCTGGTACTGCGCTGCGGGGTCTGCGAGGTGCGCGATATGAATATATAGACTGAGAGTACATAAAGAGACATAGAGTTGTCATCATCAGAGAGGTGACTATTGTGCCTAATTTGGTAACCATAGAGAAAATACACGTGTAAATTGGTATAAATTTATGTTTTATTGGTAATATGTAAGAACCAAACCTTTTTTTGTATTAGAATTCAATCATTCAAAAATTAAATATAATATAATATAATAATAATATAATATAATAATAATAATATATAATATAATAATTAAATATAATATAATATAATACTAAGTTGAGTTATTGTCATTTATATACATATACATATTTACAAACCTACTTTTCAAATCTGTGACCATCAATTTGTAAGATTCACATTTTGATTTTAAGATTTTGTTTTGACGCTGAATATTTTTGAATTTTTTTGCAAGTATTTTTTTTGCTGTACTTTCTTTTAATAACTTTTTTTTTAATACCGAATATTGAGTATCGAATATTGATTCTGAATCACTTATTGGTTCAGATATTGGTTCCACAAAATCTAAAATACCTGATTTTGGACTACTATCATCGTATGGTACTGCACATTTTTTCAAATATGTTCGACCTTTCTTTGAGGTGAATTTATCTATGTCTTTGAAATGTTTAAAACATATGACTTTATGATTGCTTGGTAGCCACGTATCTTCATTACGACTTTTTTGTACAAATATAATCCATGCTTCTCTTTTCTCATGACAAGGACGAAGAAATCTAAAAAAATAAGTGATTTTTATCACCGATATAGCGATATCATAACCAACGTTTGTTTCTACCCATAACCTCATTTATTAAATTTATATTCCTAAGTTCATAAACTTCATAATATTCCCTAGTTTAACATATTATTATGTAGGAGTTAAATTTTCAAAAAGCCTATTAATTTATTTTTTATTATAACAAAAAACATATTACAGTACATTTTAGCATGTATATCACAACAGTAATGTACATAGAGACAATAAGAAGTATTGGAACCTTTTACAAACCCGATTTTCTTTAAATATCAATTTAATTAATACCGGTATTTCTATAATATTTTGATTACTTTTACATGGTAAAAATTTAAGGAAAATTTATTAAAAGCAATTTATCACAAAACATTCAACACAAAAGAGACAATAAGAATTATTGGAACCTTTTACAAACCAGATTTTCTTTAAATATCAATTTAATTAATACCGGTATTTCTATAATATTTGGATTACTTTTACATGGTGAAAATTTAAGGAAAATTTATTATAAGCAATCTAATTTATCACACAACATTTAACACAAATCGACACATACGTCTTATTGCCATAATTACTACGCATATTTAACGTGCAAAACAAAATTAAAAATAAAAGCGTGCAAAACCGTTTGAACGATTTTCAATCGTTTACCATTGATTCGTGTCGAAAAACAACATCACAATATATTGGTCACATCACAAGCGTCGGCAAGCCTAAGCAAGTCTATTTAGTCCATTAACACGCTTACGGCTTGCTAAGTGTGTAAATCCGCTTCATAATTTTTTCATTGAAAATGGCGGGAACATTGCACAATAATTTAATGAAATTCGTTTATTTGATTTAAGTTAATATTTTGTTTTCTTACCGATGATAAGTAATACCGTTATCTTTTTTGTTTCTTGTTGTGCGATTGTGACACGTTGTTATTACGCACGACGGCATTGTTTCAGTGTTTTGCTAAAAAAATTTGACATGCGGCCGCCATGAGCGCAGGTGAGTGACAAGCGAGTGAGTGAATGAAGTGAGCCACCCTGGCCACAATGAATGCACCCGACTCAATGTTCGGGGTGTCTGTTCTATACGAAGTAATAGTACTTCAATGTTCAGTAATAACATATTTGGGTATTGTTACATGTAACAGTTATTGTGATAAATGTAAGAAATTAAAATCACAAATCTATCTTCTACATATTATATATATACTCGTAAATATCTATACTCTATACTATTTTACTATTTAGTATTATAAAGAGGAAAGATTTGATTGTTTACATTGAATAGGCTCCGAAACTACCGAACCGATTGTAAAAATTCATTCACTGTTGGGAAGGTATACTATCCCCGGGTGGCATAGGCTATATTATATTTTTTTTACTATTTTTCCCGAAGCGAAGCAAGGGCGACTTCCTAGTATTATATAAAACACAAAAAATGGTTCGTATGTCCTTTATAGACTGAAACTATCCAATCGATATGCCTCAAAATGGTTTCATTTGAAAGTCAATAATCCGAAGGTTGTTTCAGACCAATATAACAATGCATTAGGCATATTCAGTCCATTGATACGAGTAAAGTTGATTTTCCACTTGTTTAAAAAAATTCATTAAATTTATTTAAAAATTAATTAAATAATGAATTAGTTAGTTTTAACGGTGAAATAGTCTTGTTTTTTGCAATCAGCAAATCAGTTGCCCTTCAGACTTCATGGTAACATGCAGATCTATATATAGGGTATCCCGTTAGTGCTGAATCAACTGTAGAGGGCAGATAGCTTGAGGATGACCTACCATATGCCAAAAAATTACTAATTACTAATTAAGCGTAAAAAATACTAATTAAGCAAATGGAAGACGCGGGGTATCCACTAGTTCATATATAATAATGCATTCTTCATTATCCAAGAGAACCATTCCACAAACTGAGGCAGAAGACGATTTTTACTTCTTGTTTATATTGATCTTGTCTGACTTAGATCCTCAACTAACATATATTTTTCAGAAGTTAAAAAACTCGAAATACGGCCTCTGCGGGAATACCTAGCCTAAATTTTTTTATTGGTTGTATTTTTTACTTTTTAGCATTATATACAGTGGAACAATTACGTGGGCTATTATTACTACTAAAGAAACAACAAATAAAACCACAAGTGTAATATTTTTCATCCGTAGTCGTCTTGCGTCGTTTGTGAGTTCTTCTTGCATGGCCTCAATATCTGGATTTCTGACTGGATTTTGGGTAGAGTTGGTGTTCTGCCTGTAACAAAAAAGTAAATTTCAAATCTATTACTTCATTTTCTACGCTTCCTTTAGGTAAATAGCTGACAAACAAGCCTATCAGCCATAAAATGATACCTAACCTAACCCAATACTAATTGCTTGCCAAAATTTGATCCTTGTTAGCGACTCTATCGAATGGTGTAATAATACAGGATGTGTTTTTTTTCTCAAAGTCAACGGGTTCGATTCCTGGCTAGAAATATTGATTTTTCAAAAATGTAATGATGCAGTTTTATTTTTCATCAATATCGGCCCAGAGTCTCTTCGCTAATCCTCGTAGTTTCGGATTTGGCCCTCAACGCTCACTAGAAAAATTCACCTGTATAAGCTTATAGTTAAACACAAAAAAATAACTGTATCACGTTTTTCTCGAAATTCATCCCCTAAACTAAGGGGTACTTAATAAGTACTTACTTGATAACGATTTTTTTCTAATCCTCTTCAGGTTGGTTATATAAAGGTTGCACTGTATCAAGTAATCTGTTATGATGAGGTTTGTTATATAGAGGTTAGGTTAGTCTGCGATTCGTTTTAACAAGGTAAAAAAATAATAATCAGCCATTGCAAACTTTAAAACTAATAACATGACGAACGGCAGTGTTAACATTGCTTAACATCAAACAACAATTATTGTCGTACAAAAAATTTAACATTTCTGAACCTGTCGAGACACGAATTATTGTGAAATTTTGTGATATTAATTGATAGGATACGTTATGTGAAGGTTATAAGTTGCCATAAATCGTTAACCCTTATGTGAGTGACGAGGTACCCGGATACCTTTTGCAATTTCAATCGTTTATAAAATGTATAATAGGTGTGCCACGTGGCTGTAACTTCCTGAGAGCTCCTAACTAGCATTAAAATTATTGTTTTTGTAGGTTTAAACTTTCTTAACTTTTTGAAGTTTCTGATATTGACAAAACTATTTCTTACCCACGTAACCGAGTGACGAGGTACCTGGGTACCTTATAATGTTTAATTAATATTTAACATAGTTTTTCATAAATAATTAAAGCAGTAAAATTTAATTGTTACTGAATATTATATTTATTACTTGTAAATAAAAAAAAACTATGATTTACAGTTAATTTTATGCCCATTGATGGCATTAGATATAGTTATTGAAGGTTCATAACAAACTGGCCTGAAATGATATCTGACACAATATTTTCGAATTTTTCTTTGCTTTTTATTGATTATATTGAGTTCTCTGCAAGTGATTCAAATACCTACAACATAAAGGTACGACTAGACCTTCGTGTTGGTAAATTTGAAGGTTCTGGAGCTGACTCAGGTCGTTGCGACTGTAATTCATGTCCAGGTACGTCTTGTATTGCAGATCTCACGAGTAATTACGATATTATTGTAAAATTTTATCTCTTTCTTCTATGTTAGTTTGATATAATTGAAGGCTTAACTCCTTCAGAAACTTTCTTCTTCTGTCAGTCAATGAAAGTGTAGGATTATCCTCCATATGAATAATATACGCCGCCAGAGCAGCAATTGAAGAAAAGCACTAAAGGCCATTGATTTGTCTTGTTTAGCCGTTTATTCTATCGTATCGTCTCTGCAATGCTTTTACCTGAATTAGGGAGCTCTGTATCATGTGGAACTTCAGCTCAGCATCTGAGCATCATCTGAGCAGATATGATGTTCTTCATTATCAGAAAGTACAAAATATTTTTCTAGTTTCTTCAGAATTATACCTACTGCTGAACAATATTACGTGGGAATGTATTGTTTCGTTATCCGTGTTTAAAATAATTAGGATTAATACAAACAAAACACGACGTAAACTCTTTGTAACTGTCTGTACCAAACGAAGTTTAATAGAAATATGTTTGTTTACCTTTAACTTTATCTTAATTTTTAACCACTTTAAACTTAACTTATACACATAAATACTTCGTCACAGTAAAGTGGGTCATAAATTAAAGAACTCTAGTGTGAATTTCTCTTCAGAAACTCAAATAGATTAAGTAGGTACCCGGGTACCTCGTCACCCAATTGCGGTGTTTTATTTGTCACTCACATAAGGGTTAACTAGAGCTAAATAATACTTTCTGTTTGTATTCTGCAATGATTGAAAATTCGCTAGAAAAAGTTTTTTGATAAAGTTCGTAATGTAAAGGTATATTTTGTATTGGCTCTTACGGGCAGTTCTAGAGGATTTGGAAAAAATCGCAAAATTAAGTATTTACTTAATTTACGTTATATTACGTTATATTGAGGTTCGTTATATTAAGGTTACACTGTATCCACTAGACTTGCTTTTTTAACCAAGTTCGCAGATCGCAAGCCCAGTCAGACGAATATTTACAAAATTAATTCATCTTAAAATGATTGAATAAAGTGTTATACGTACGTACATACGAGTACGTAAGACTACATGAAATTATTTTATTGTACTCATTCATTGTTATTAAAATATCTTTACTATAATATAAAAATAAGTTCATAGGTACCATAATAATATCGTATCAGTATCGTTCCTATCAGATTCAACTGTTTTCAAATAAAGTACAAAACTTACGTGCTTATTTGTACATATTTAATGTTACCAACTACCAATTGCGGCTAAATATCTTATTTAGGAATTCTTTTTATGAGAATCTTAATCAAATTATATCAGTTTTGTTTTATATTATTTTATGAATGCACAGTCGTTTGCTTGATGCGAGAGAATTAAAGAATGTCTAACGCCCCAACTCAGAGTCACTAATGGTTACTAAAATCGCTCCTTAGTACAGAACTAGCTGTGTTGCCCGCAGCTTCGCACGCGGAAATTATGCTTATCACATTTGTACCACTTACGGAAGAAAATTTTAAAACAGGTTAATTTATATTGAACTACTTATATTTAGGAATTTATATACTGAAACCTACGATACAATAACAAATCACTCCTCCGGGTGCGAGCGGGTTTTGAAAAATATACAACATTAACATTATATAATTTGTTTTTTTTTCTTTTTCATGAAAAATTTCGAAAAAGTCGAAAACATGCATTCCATCAATTAAAGGAGGAACGTTTTTTTTTCAAAGGAGATGTCTTATTTTGGGCGTGGACGGTGTACATTCCAGCATAAATAGAGAAAAATATTCTGATTCACGGAAAAATATTAAAAAAAATATTAAATGAACTGTTCTCTGCAGAGAAATTATTTTCAATAAATTATTTTTACACACGACAACATTGGTAGTTCCATGGAACAAGTACACTCCGATATAGGGAACTGTCAAAATAAACATTGATTTGTATGTTGTCTGTGATTAGTTGTCTGTACTGTAGAACTTTTGAAGTTTAGCAAGCAAAGCAAGTGTCATTTTTTTTCGGTATCGCTATCGGGCGGCATTCGCGTTTCTTTGGAGTGAACAACATTAGTGTTATAGTGATCAAGTGCATATATAAATTACCTATGGCTTTGTTTTTTGGACTCCTGGATCTCGCAATACCTGTTTACCCGGCTTTACATACTGCAGGAGCGGGGAGTTATTGCACAATCTTCAGGGAACCTTTATCATGACATGACATGTTGTGTGTATGGTGCAGTCAACTGCAGTCGTTCACTCCCCGCACCAGGGTTCATTCAATACCAGAAGGACCCGAGCAAAATGATACCATGGCAAGAATTCACCCTAGAGAGGTATATTTTTGTATATTTTAAATTGTTACACTAAAATTAGATTATTATGTATCTTTATATATCTATTAAATGATAATATTATGCATCTATTATGTATCTTTAAAATTATAATATAAATTATAATTATAATAATTAAATAATAACAGTGTTAAGTTACAACAGTAAATACGAGTAGAACATGTTATACATAGATTTGTTTTATTTGTTTCAGATTCCTGATGGTGGCATGATGTGCTATGCATACTGGTGCTAAGTTATTATGGGGAATATATTAGGCAATATGGGTCATTCCAGGCAGAAATATCTAACAACCTGGAAGTTGTTAGTGAACTCATGCCAACCCAACAGGATACCGTATTAATACGAGGTCGTATAAAGTATCACCATCAATCTAGAAAAGTGTATTATACATACATAATGTTGGCGAGACAAACAGTAAGTTGGGATGGCATGATAAGTGGTTATTACTGAAGTTGTACTTTTGGAAAGCGAACAATGGGATGCTGTGTATACGTAATGACCATTGTGTGGTATCTGTATTTATCTATAAGTGAAATTACTTGTACCTAAATTAGCTTTATGCATACTTAACTGTCCATACAATGTATCAATAATGTAATTTCTTTGGCAAACCATAGATAATAAATAAATAAATCTGGGCTGGGCTCGGTATCAGACAAATATTGAGGCACCAGCTTCGGTCCTGGATGGCATATTGTTAAGAGAAGATGATGATTGAAATGAAAAATAAAACGATAATAAATAAAATGCTGTTCTTTATTTACTTCTGTCATATTTCAAATATTAAAATACAGAAATTGCAATTGTGTAGGGTTATAATTTCTGATAAGACAAATCTTCATTTATGCCACACGGCACACAATTATTCAGTTTCACGTTAAGTTCATAATTATTTAAGTTTGCATTGTTGCATGTTTATGTAGGTTGAATTTTCAGTAAGATGCTCACCTTCTGCTGGTGTATCGATGATTTTGCAAATATTTATTTTATCATGCTTCTATACCATCTGACCATGCAGTGCTCACCTTCATTTAGCCTTTCTGTTATTTATATAAAAGGTGCCTACTATGTGGTTACACCTTAGACAGAACATTGCTTTTTTTAGTAATATGCGCATTTTAGTAGTCTGGTCGCAGGCGTTGCCAAAGTGCTTTCAGTTTATTATGTCATTTTAGACCTATTATCTCTTGGAGATCTATCGTCACGATTTTGTTCAGATTAATCGAAGCGACGAATTGCACCGTATATTTAGATAAGATAGCTTTAGAAATTAACACACAATGATTTAATAATAATTGAAGATAGATCCATTAATGGATTATTATGGATCCAACATGACCAAATCCAAACAGATCGTGCTTATTTGACTATGCATTTGACATTGACATTTGTTATAACAACTGTCAATGGTCATATTATGCAGTCGACACCCACCATACTGTCTCAGTGTTACAATATATTATCCATATAATTAATTATTGTCGTCAAACCAAGGTGTAATCTAGAATTGGATAGTAAGGAAAGCTTTGAAATAATATGAGCTACTTCCTACTGAATGTACACTGTCCACGCCCAGGCGCCATACATTTCTGAAACAATCTCCTTTAAAGGAAATATTTGATATTTAAAAATTGTCCATACAAAGTTTTATCTTGTTTCCGGGGAAAACTTTTAATTTTTTTCGAGAAGAAAAGTTTTCTAAAACATGACCCAAAGTGTACGGAACAACTAAACTAAATTTCCGTCGAAATCAGTTTAAGGTTTTCATGTGATGCCCGGACAGAGAAACAGACAGACAAACAATAATTTAAAAAATTTTTTTGGTGCTATAACACGTTATTAAAGTGCCCTCCCCCTCTCCCGGTCCCTGTCCCGCTTCCTGTCCCTTTCCGTCCCCTCCCCTCTCCTCTCCTACCCCTCCCCTCCCCCTCCGCTCCCCTCACCTCTCCTCCCCTACCCCTCCCCTCCGTTAGCCCTCCCTTCCGCTCCCCTCCCCCTCCCCTCCCCCCTCCGCTCCCATCCCCCTTCCCTTCCCCTCACACTACTCCTTCCCTCCATTAGCCCTCCCCCTCCCCCTCCGCATTAAAGAAATTTCTAGATCATTCTAAAATCTTCAGAATAATTCAAATCATTTTAAATCAATGATAATCACACATTTCTAGAAATCACATGTTTGTTAATTCTTTAGAGGAATAACTGGTTGTTGCAGCGAATAATTAAAAAGTTTTCGAGAGCACACATTTAATTTTTGTAAAAAAAGTACAGAGAGAACGAATGCATTTAAGCGAAGGTCGACAGATAACAAAATCATAATTTTGCGTGGGTCCTATGTACCAGCCTTGTCATCTACCAGCAACGCGCGGCTCGGAAATATTGCATGCCATTTAACCATAGGCGTTTCAACACGTTTCAACCCCGTATCTTCTACACCCTTATAGGTATCAACTTCCTTATGCACGATTTGAGCCTCGTACTTATTGCGACATATACACACTATGCGCTTGCGACGTGCAGTATTGGCTGCAAAGTGAAATATAGGGACACACACGTCCTCTTTTATATATATATAATAGATTTGTATTGTGATTCTGTGCTAAAGAGCGATTTCAGTTACTATTAGTGACTCTGAGTTGGGGCGTAAGTACCCCATCCCCACGTTTTAATTACATTTTGTCGTCACAATGACGGGACCAATCAGCATTCAACAACCAGCGCGCGAGGACCGCTAGTTGACAGAAATGTTTACATTGCGAATGCATAGGTATTAGGAGTCTACTGGCTAGAACGTCGATGGTATTTAGCTAAACAACTTCACGCATTCTTACTCTCGTATTAGTGTTCTCATACTAGGATTCCTTGTGCCGCGGGTGGGATGGACACACTCATGACATTTATTGATAAAATCCAATCTAATCTAAGGGCTCGGATGGTCTTATGCTCCGAAACTAGAAAGCACTCAAGTTATTTTGCCCACTTACGCACAATGTTACTTGTAATTAACTCTGTTGCAATTGGCTTAAATCATCGCGCTATTGGCGCATCGTCCATCAAGTAAAGATACGATATTTTTTAAAATAAGTCACTTTGATATGATATTGATCTAAAATTTTAGCAAAAAAAAACCACAACTTCAAGTGAAGTACATCCTTTCCAATAATAATAAAAAATAATCATCGAAATCGGTTGGTGTGATATTGAGTTATTCTTCCATTTGTCGTGCACATACTTAACGCAAGTTTATGACTTATTTAATTTTATGAGGTAACAAACATAAAAAAATAGTCAAATTGAGAACCTCCTCCTTTTTTTGAAGTCGGTTAAAGAAAGTTTGACTTACTTTGACATGGTCGGGCCGCTGCTCTCGCCTTAACTGTCTTGTCAACAGGCACAAACGGTCTCAACAGACCTAATTCCGTTAATTTAACTGTGAATCCAGTCTTAATTGTTAGTAACAAAATACTATAGAACGAACCGAACCACCGATATAGGACGCGTCCGTAGGCACCCGGACCTCGGGCCAGAATGAACTTCAGCGCGGTCCAGGGCTCGACGAAGGCTTAGGTCAATCAATGAAAATCTAGGATATAAAGGTGGTTTTACAAAAATATTCTTCCTGTCTACCGAGCGACATTTTAATATTAAAATGTAAAAGTTAAAATTTAAAACTGAACCAGTTTTAAGTAATTTCGGAAATAGTTTTGTTATTATTTTAATGAATGATAATGCTGTAATAATTTGAGAAGGATAATAATTATTATGGCTCTGTGCTTTCTTTGTATGATATGTTATGTACGGCACTAGGACATCTATGACAGGGTAATGGAGTTGCGTTATAATCCGGTCAACGACAAGCGATTAAATGTAAACAAACGCGTCGGTAATGCATATTATGTTGTACAGGAAATCAATATACAGAAAAATTACCTTCGAGTATTATTGAGTGCCCCTTAATCGAAATTTGAATAAAATATTCTATGTACCTACTGAAAACGTTATATTTACTGCCCCCTAATTACGATTATGAAAACATTCAATGTACAGAAAAAATCCTTGAATTTTATTGTAGTATAAGTATAGTTAGACGAACAAAATAACGTGCACATCACTAGCATTCTACATGACCTTTGTTGCTATCCGGCACTGAACCGATTTCTGTGGCATATGATGCCGGCAAGATATCCGCTGCATGTGCCGCTATAGCTTCATGACGGCAATGCCGTATGAGCTATTAGACTGCATCTCTACTCACCATCAAGTGGGATCGCGGTCAAGCATTCATTTATAAATATAGTAAAAAATTATATAATTTTAGTGTATTTTAAAGTTAATTCTTAATTCCAATCTTTATCATAAAGTTTATTTTTATTGATTATCCTAATAAGATAATTATTTTAGAAAAAACCGAAGTAGTACCTAATAATTTTCAATAATTTCTACGATGTGCATATTTGCAACAGTATCGACACACCTTTAGGAATCCTGCACAGAACTGCACTTGCGCAATGAAGCTCTCAGCTCCAGAATGACTATTGGCTATTGGAATATGTCAAAGTTTGAAGCTGTGATCCTGTGATTGAAGAATTCAATCACAACAAACAATAAGAGTTAACACGCATTATGATTTTTCACCGCGCGATTTTTTTTCTGACAATTTTTAAATCGCGTACTGAATCATAATCAACACGATTTTTTTTTCGCAAGTGCGTGCAGCTTCATACAATTTCCATATTTCACAGAATTTTGCTGAAAAAATCGCGGAGAAAAATCATAATGCGTGTTAAGCCTAAGTTTATGATCAAAATACTAACGCAAAATTTAAACCATCAACATTACATGCAACTTTATAACTTCGT
Organism: Thymelicus lineola; assembly: GCA_963932265.1. NCBI lineage: Eukaryota > Metazoa > Arthropoda > Insecta > Lepidoptera > Hesperiidae > Thymelicus > Thymelicus lineola. Next base: position 10,270,245 of record OZ010680.1, read on the forward strand.
TGTTTCAAAAAAATTCGCATTTAAATTGATACTCTGTTTATGACATACTGTGTAATGTAAGACACTCTCAATATTTCTTGCGAAGTTTTCTAACCTTATTAGATTTAGATTATGCGAAGAAAAACATCTCAGATTTGTGTATGATTGTTTGTGTAAAGCTATGCATAAATATTGATTACAATATTAATTTTATTTGTTAGTATACCTGCATGGCAATTATCAATCATTTATTGACTCGTTTCAAAATATTCTTGCTTCGGTATGACACTGTTTTCAAAATATCTACAGCTAATATTATAGCGTCTGTTGTGTTGATTGGTGGGAGTAAATAATGACTGCGATTGATGATAATGATAGTATTACGGAAAGGTTATGATTGTACTGTTTTTGTATTTGTAGCGGGTATAGGTATAAGCGCTGGTTGAAGCGCTCATAGTCCGGCGGCTTGCGTCGATCCTAAATGATCGACAAAGTTAAGCAACAGCGGGCGCGGTCGGTAGTTGGATGGGTGACTGCTAGTGGTAAAAAATTCTTGAGCGTTTCCGTGCTTCGGAAGGCACGTAAAGCCGTCGGTCCCGCTTGTTATCATATGATAACAGTCGTTAAGCCATACCGGAGGTCCTCGGGCGGTTTGAAAACTTTCGACACTCCTGTTGGCCACTAACCCCTCCACCAATCCGCACTGGAGCCGCGTGGTGGAAAATGCTCTAGGCCTCCTCAAGAGGAGAGACCCGTGCCCAATAGTGGGCTATTAATGGGTTGAAGCCATAGGTATAGTGGTAATTTTGCTTTAATGGAATTTAACAAGGCGTAGGCAACGTAGCAACGTAGCAACCACAGACCTGTGTAGCAACTTATCTCGTAGCTACGAGTATGCGTAACTCGTAGCCATCCGTCGTAATAGAAACGTCCGCTTTGTAATTTTAAATCTATAATACATCGCGTGCGTGTCTTGCATCTTTGCACTGATGTTACAGAAATAAATGTACAGGGTGCAAAATAAGCCGTATGTTAATATATTTTACCAAAATAACTTTTTCACAATGTTTTTAATAGCTGGTGACCGTGAGGTTCGAGTGGGGTGGTGGGAAGGGGATCACATTCCTGCCAGGTATCAAATTAACTCGCACGCACTATTATTATTAGAGATTAGGTGTACAATAATAGATACCAATCATGTTCTTAAAGATCATGTTCGTCAGTCTGTTTAGGGAAAATAAATAACTTAAATATTCAGAACATTTAATACTATTACTTACAGTATACATAATACACATTAATACAACGGTGAGTGCTCCGAGGAATTGTTTGACTTGATGCCTGCTTCACCTTTCCATCATTGCACCACTCGACGAAGATTGAAGTCTCATCCACACAGATTGGATTCGTGGAGAACCTCTACGGTCCGATTCTCACGATCTTTTTTGCCACGTACTTGCAAACTGTGGAATGAGCTACCTTTTGAGGTATTCCCGGAGCACTATGACATGAGGTTCACCAAAAAAGGTGTAAAAAGAGTTTTCCTTCATGCCGGCGATGCATTGGCGATTCCTCTGGTATTGCTCATGTCCAGAGGCGACGGTGACCACTTACCATCAGATGGCCCGTCTGCTTTTTCGTCAGCCCTCAGCTCTGGCTATAATAAATACAGTATTGTTTTTCTATATTTACTAGTAATTATTGCACGACAATCACTACATTTACACGGATTAGTTTTTTGGTATATAATAATATTTTAAGTTCATATTTCAAATTACCTACCAAGAACTAATAACTTAGAATTTTTCTTTCATAAAAATATGGCATAACTATGGCATATAATAAGACATATTCGAATTACAAATAATATATGAATAACTTGTTTATGAGGGCGATTTCCTAGTATTATTATAAATTTAGCAATAAATTTATAATAATACTAGGAAGTCGCCCTCGCTTCGCTTCAGGATAAATAGTAAAAAAATATAATATAGCCTATGTCACCGGGGGATAGTGTAGTTTCCCAACAGTGAAAAAATTTTTCAAATCGCTTCGCTAGTTTCGGAGCCTATTCAATGCAAACAAACAAAATCTTTCCTCTTTATAATATTAGTATAGATAAATCCGAGTACAAAAGTCATTTGTTACTTCAGATTGCTTCAAATCACTTTAAATGTGATGTAATGCTTCTTTCATAATAACTAACAGATACCAGATTAGTTTGATCTGTGTTCTAAAACATGATTTTAGGTATTATTACGTATCAAGTAAAATACTCCTCCACGTAAGGATCTACGTATACATTTGTAACACTTACATAAATGAAAGTAAGTTTCTAAATTATTGAAGACCATTACAATTACAATTACATATTTACATTAAATAAATTAAAAAATTGTATAATTAATAGGATTTTAGAATACGATTCTACACTAGTTTGGTTTCATATCAGCCTATGGATATAACATTTAAAGCTAACACATCAAGTAAGGATCTACGTATACATTTATACACACATATGAAAATGAAAATAAGTTTCAAAATTATTAAAGACCATTACAATTTCAATTATTTATACTATGCAAATGAAAAATAGGATTTTAAAATACGATTCTACGCTATTTTGGTTTTATCAGTATAAGGACATAACATTTAAAGCTCACGTTAAGTACCAAGTAAGAATCTACGTATATCTATATTTATAAATAAATAAAAACTTATATGACAATAGGTTTCTAAATTATTAAATACCATTACAATTACAATTATTTACAACTAGGAAATCGCCCTCGCTTCGCTTCGGGAAAAATAGTAAAAAAAAATAATAAGAATATAGCCTTTGTCACCCGGGGATAGTGTAGCTTCCCAACAGTGAAAGAAATTTTCAAATCGGTAGTTTCGGAGCCTACCAATGCAAACAAACAATCAAATCTTTCCTCTTTATAATATTGGTATAGATAAACAAATTAAAAATTGAATGATAAATAGGATTTTAGAAGACGATTAGTTTAGTTTCATATCAGTCTATGGATATAACATTTAAAGCTCAACACCAAGTAAGGAATCTACGTATACATTTATAAACATGAATGTGCTTATTTACGCCCCAACTCGGAGTCACTAATGGTTACTTAAATCGCCCCTAAGTACAGAATTTGTATGGTGAGTCTTTACTAAGGAGCAATTAAAGTTATCTTTACTGACTCTGAGTTGGGGCGTTAGTGTGTTAAGCCACAGACATGACCAACAGAATTAAAACCCTGTGATGTGTCGAAGAAACCACCTCATAAGTTATCGCTTAATGAGTAGTGTGCATAGTGCATTAACAAGGCCACACCCCCATTTTTAACGCGCTAAGATGCAGGTGAAGCAGGGACATTAGGTATATACAATATTTTAATAACAAAAGAAAACAGAATGAGATGGCTTTACGACTTCCAGATAGTCGATACGGCTCAATAAATAGATCAAAAATCTTAATTGCGCTAGACCCATTATCATTATATAACTTTGTGGGTTTAAAAGAAAATTTTTATAACAAATTACGATGTCTCTAGCAGTGAGGCGTTGCATAGCGTTCCAATATTCGAGAATTATTGTTGTTGTCATATTCATCTTGGACCCTTTATAGTTACTCTTTATCGAACCACCGAATAAATTTGTATTTTACTTCTTTTCGGCAGGTAGCCTTGTCCAACCTGTAAATTAAAAAAAAACATTATTAGACATTATTTCTTTGCAGTTCAGTTTTATACTATGCTTTATAATTTTACTTTTATCCTTGGTATAGTACTTTATCACCGTCTAAAATAAGCGTAAATCTATAGTATAATAAAACTCAAAGGGCAAATTTTCTGTACATTGAATATTTTTTTTAAATTTCGATTAGGGGGCACTTCAATAACGTATCAGAGCACAAAAATATTTTTTTTGTCTGTCTGTCTGTCTGTTTGTCTGTCCGGGCATCACATGAAAACCCTTTATCGGATTTCGATGCAAATTGGTAAAGTTGTTACTTATACTCCGGGTCATATTTTAGGATACTTTTTATCCCGGAAAATTAAAAGGTTTCCTTAGGAAACGGGATGAAAATTTGTACGGAATATTTTTAAAACATCAACCGATTTGCTTCAAATTTTGCAAATAAGGTAAAACATAATTTTTGTATGCGAAGCTGTGGGCAACAGCTAGTATGTAATATTTGTAACTGGCTGGAGTAACGAACATGAAAATGGTGCTACGTCTGGGAGCGTATGATATGTTTGTAATTGGATATTATACCATTTTGCACGAAGACTGATAAATTTCATCAGGAAGTAATAAAAGTGAGTTGAAAATATTTAGGGGAGAGATATTATGTAGAAACGTTACTATAACGTAATCATTTGGTTGTACATTATCTTTTTAAAATTAATTTACCTGATGCATTTGCAAGTTGTAAAATGTGTTATATAAAAAAAAATATAAAACATATAATGTCACCTTTTTCTTCCTGCTAACCAGAAATGTTGTAATTTGAAATATATTTAGGGATCAAGGAAATACATATTAAAATAAGAATTAGACATTGAAAATAAATGCGTAATAATCCTAGGTATCAAACATATTGAGTGTGTGAACGTTTATTTTATGTTGTATCAAGTTAGAAAATAAAAATCGAAACTACAATAAGACATTTTCTATATGTTAGAGAATATATATGTATAGTACGAGTAACCGCCCTCGCTTTGCTTCGGTTTTCTTTATTTTTTACACCTTGGGTTACAATATTGGAGTTTTATTAACGATCCCTAATTTTTTTGAAAATATAATATAGCCTATGTTAAAAATAGAGTATGAGTTCAAGATATAATTCATTGGTTTTTATGAGTTTAATTATAGATTTAAATGGAACAAAAAATTTTATTTTGCCATGATACTATCAAATTTGGAACTTGGTTTATGGGTGTTGGTTTAATAAACTTCAATGGAAAGGCAACAAGTATTAATCTTTGACATCACACCTATTTTCAACAATCAACAAGTGTAATTACCTGGACTGTTTCCATAGCATATGGTCGATTCAGCTCATCCGAAATATCTCGTACGTAATGAGAAATGTCGCATAAACGAAACGTATCTATAAATCTTTTAAATATTAAGTTAATTTATTATAAAAATGAGGATACAATCAATCCTATCTCAATGCACTTCAGGTCTTAAGTGACAGGAAGTGCGCGCGCAAGCTTCACGTAATATTTTGATGTAGTGTTCGGAAATTCTGTGCCAACAGAGCACTAACGGACTAACTACAGAGGGCACCATGATACGAAGTTCTCGTACTTGCACTATATAGTATAGAGTCTATGTAGTAAACTATGTAGTATAGAGTTTGTTATTAAATAAATCTTAAATAAAAATTTTACAAACCTCCCACAGTTTTACCTACGCTAAACATAGGCTTAATCGCGATTGTTTTTCTCTCTCGGTTAAGTCACCTTTCAAACAATATAATTTCCATTTAAATAATACGTCATTTATAATATTCATATTATTATGAGTTTTTAAAGATTTATTTTATGATTTACTTTTTCATTCAGACTTTTATTATGTAGACAGAGTTAGGTACAGACAAACCGAGTTATAGAGTTACAGACACACACGTTTGGGTGCATGGGAGCTACGGTACCATAGACATACATACAGATCTACAGATACACAGACACATCAAACTTATGACGTTTGCGTCAGGGGTTAAATAAACTTGACAAACTCGCTTGGAAAGGGTTCCGTACGTTGATTATGTATTTACCGTTATTTTATTTATTTTTGCCGATTTTGTAAGACCATAGACGTCTCATAAGTTTTCCTGTAATATTTAAGTAAAGAACTTTTCTCTGTATTTTTTTCAAAATTCTAGCGTCAGTAGTTTCGGAGATAAGGAGGGGAAATGGTCAGTTTTTGGCTATAATTTTCCTTAGTGATCCTATAAGGGTTTCGTTTTTTCCTACGAAACCCTAAAAATACCATAAACAAAGAAATTTAAATGAAGATATTTTTAATACCATAAAATATGAATAATTAATAAAAATCAGTTTCACATAACTGGTTTCTGACCTTACGGGCTACGGTCTTAGGGTATTACGCATTTAAGCAACAATTTTCTACTTTACATTTGTAAAGTAATCTATAGATAAATGGTTCCGATTTCCGAGTTGTATATCTCATATTGCATAAGTAACTCGGTCCGCTTTGTTTTTTTTTTCTATTTCATAAACTGAAATTAAACTGTTGTATCTTAATAACAAAAAGTGTAGTCTCAAATAAAGATAATCCTGAAAAACGATTGACATGCGAATTAATAATGTTTTCCTTATTGATAATGATTATTATACAAATGTAGGAAAGTATAAAAACAAAACAAACAACTCATAACCCTCTGCGAGAGCAAACAATATCAATGGGGATTTGTCGTTTATTGAATATAGGATCTTTTTTTATATTGCTCCCATAAAGAGCCCCTAACACTGACTAAATAGTCCGATAATCCCTGGACATCAAAGGACCCTTTCGTTTTTATACTAGGCCCCTTTCCACAGACACAGTCTGATAAACGTACTAACTGCACCCTAAGTAATAGCTTTTATTAATACCTATGGTGAATTAAACATGTGATAGGGTGCGTTAGGGCTGATTCCAGACATATTGATTTATCTATGGCTAGCGTACCTATGTGATTGTACAGTCTGTGTGCAAAGCTTACGTTCCGCCGAAAGCGATGTTGTGATTAGCTATTGTTTGTTCGCAGTTTGGGATATAACATAAAAATTACTAACATAAAAATAACTTTGTGTTTTTGTCAAATAATAACTCCAAATAGATACAAAAATTTAGAAAACATCGTTAGCTAAAAAACATTATTTTACAATACAAGATTAAAGAGGGGCCCATGTAACTCTCCGGGATGGAAACTTAAAAGCATTATTTTTTTAGACCAGTTTATCTTATATTATTGATTAATAAAATACGACAGAAATAAATGATAACAGAAAAGAACTCTTGCAACGGGTGTAGATCCTTCACAAGTAATAGCTGTTAACTCACTCTCAGGGCAGGGTAAGAAAGTGCAATAATAAGGCGTATTTCAAATTTTTGGAGGGCACTGTAATTGGATACACAGCACTAATGAAACACTAGCTAACTGTTTTAAACAATCAACGTATTATTATTATTATTATTATTATTATTAAGTAACATAAAAATGTTCTTTATCCAGATCCTCCCATATTGTTGGAAGCCCAGCTGACAGATGCATTTTCATAAACAAACCAAACTGTCAAGATTTAAAAATTTAAAAGAAAAATGCATCTACCACAGCCAAAGAATATTGAACGAGACATTACACCTCGTTACAATACCGAGGCATTACACCTCGTTACACTCTTCTATATGATATGAAAAAACTAAAAACCGTTCGTAATGACACTTTTTAGGGTTCCGAAGTGAAATCGGAACCCTTATAGTTTCGTCATGTCCGTCCGTCTGTCCGAAGCAAAGCGCTGAGACCCTTACTGCTAGAAAGCTGTACCTTTTACATGCATTCTGAGTGTTAGCATCTCAAACCGATTAGGATCGCACAGATCTTGAACGGTTTATTAGGTCGGGCCTATGAATGCGCTGCGTCACAGTTACTTTTACTACCATATCTCTGGCTTATTATATCCCCTATACCCTATTACACATAATGGTCTACCAATGTGAAAAATTTCGGGAAAATCCGTTCAGTAGTTTTTGCGTGAAAGAGTAACAAACATCCAAACAAACTTTCACATTTTTAGGGTTCCATACAAAAAAACGAAAAACGGAACCCTTATTATTAGTAGGACAAGGGATATAATGTTCTGCGTTTGAAGAACGTGCCTTTTGTCCTCAGAGAAATGTGCTTCCACCGGGTGCACGGTCGAAACGCGCGTCTCAGCCGCACGCGTCTCACAGCGTCTCGCACGGCGGTCTACTCAGAGTTCAACGATGCTGTTTTGTTCAGCTCGCGGCCGCTACGAGAATGCGACATGTTCGAGCTAAGGATAGATGGAATGGTCGACTGTTGGATCGGTAGCATTGAAATAGGTAAAGGTATACGGACGTGTTGGTACGTTTCAAGCTGGCCGAGCTTTGCTCGGTTTGGTATTGCTTAACAACGTCATCTACTGATATAGCTTTAGTGTTGCTACTCGCCAATAGACGTCAGGAGGAGTCTATTGTAGCAGTTTTTCATTGCCTGAAAACACGGATAAAACGACATTTGAAAACAAGAATTTTCTAAATCGGTTGATAAATGATGGCGTTCTGTGGTACAAAAAAAAACAAAACAAATACAATCGTATATCGAACTCTTTTTTGATGTCGATTAAAAAACAAAATATGTAGTAAGTATCATAATATCAAGTGCCTTTTGTTAACTACACACGCCAAACATCTGGTGGTTCCAGGTGTGACGGCGATCCGACCGGAGGACTTCGAGGCTAACGGCAGTATCGGCTCGCTCGCGGGCACGGCCACCGACCTCAACTCGGACACCTATATCCTGAGCGGAGCGGCCATGATGAAGGATGGTGAATGTGTCAAGAGTGGATACCCGCTGGACTTGGACACTCTCTCTGTCGGCAGTCGAGTCGGTGAGTAGGTCCTTTGTAACTGTATTGTAGTCTTACACTGGCCATATACTAAAGATGTGGGTTCTATAAAAGGTCCTGGGAAAAGGGAAATGTCGCCAATGTTGTGTACGGGTTTGGATAGAGATTGTCTCAAAATTCTATGTCTATGTTCGATGTCTTTAGGGTCATTTGTGGATTAAATGTGCGTTGTATCGTCAAGCTTAAAATTAGAATAGTGATTACATTTACATTGACTATTATTAGGGTATACAGTACGTTAAATATTTACTAATAAGGTGTTTGTGCTACTACGTGTTGATCCCTCATTAAAAGGTCATAGGATCGATACATCGATACTTTGATTATTGCACTGAGATCGTATTATTATACCTCATAACATTAACATGTTCCCTGTTCCTAATATTACATATATGAGCACTATGTACTTGTATTATATAACACTATAATATCCCCTATATGTCGTTGTATTTATAACGCCGAAAGGAAATTTGATTGTCTGATGGAGCTTTCTTGGATAACAGCTATCGAAGGAAGATACAAATGTCGACAATCGTTGTCTATGACTTTTTAGCGCAGTTGTCGCATTGACGAAGAACGATGCGAAGACGTTGCCACAATGCAAGACATCTGTTGATTGATGCAGGAACTAGGTAGGGCTTCAAAATGTTGGTTCACCGGGATTTCCCTGGCAGGCAAGGCGACTGGCCACTACCACAGCACGTACATTCTTAGCGGTGCAGCCATCATGATGGACGGGGAATGTGTGAAGAATGGATATGCCCTGGACTTGAACACTCTCAAAGTGGGCAGTCGTGTTGGTAAGTGCAGGACGGGGTGCTTGGATGTTTTTCCATTTTCATCGCGGCTGGTCAAATCTGCGTCAGGTTATCTGTTAAACACAGAACATTTAAACTTATAGTTGGGCGAATAAGTTGTTGCGAAAAGAATTGTATTAATTTCCAATACTTTCAATCTTCGAACCTGATCTAGCGTTGTCGCTACGCCACGGTTTTTATGGAAGTTAGGAAATTACATTAGCTTTGTTGATATGGGACCAAAGGGAATTGAAGTAGGTGTTCTGTTAATGTGTATATCTTCCTGGCTTTCAGGTATGATGTGGCATGCGGATCGGAGTCTTCATTACTATTTGGATGGGATGGATATGGGAAAGGCGTGGTACGTGCCACACCTGAACATTTACGCTGTGGTTGACCTCTACGGTCAGTGTACACAGGTAATAACAATTGAGCGATTGTTTTTTATTTATTACGATTTATGTTTCAAGACCCCGTAGTTGTTAGTGGCTTTTGTATCCCGGCCGGGATAGACACGAGACGCAATGCAAGGGTACGAGTGTTTATTTTATTTTTATTGTTCAAGGCCAGTATAAATTATTTATTTTTTACTAAGTATATAAAACTTCATCACTACGTATCAGGTCAAATTGCTGTCAAGTATTAGGTTAAAAAACTCAGAAGTGCACAATTTTGTTTTAACTCAAAAACACACCCTGATCTTGATCATTTTTCAAATTAAGTTTTGCTCGTAAATTTTATAATTACCCTTCCTTGACGGGTAAAAAAGGTACAATAAAAACAACAAAAACAATGATTTCTCAACATAAATAGTAAAATGCTATACTGGGAATTAGCTCCAGTTACGCTCGTTGTTGTATAGCTATCTATAGCTTTTCGTACTACATCGGCCTTAGGTGAGCGTTATTGATGTTTTCCGTAAATTATTATTGTTCATTGATGTAATTTTGTACAGTTTGAAAATAAATACCCCTCCCCTTGCCCTCACCTTGGTTGACTTAACAAAAAATAAGTAAATATTATGTGATTATTTGTTGATTGAAAGGTTTCTTATAAATTGAATAAAGCGAAACGTCACACAAATAACAAAATTTCCGTGGGATAGGTACTATAAATATTTACGTGCTAATAAAAAATTGTGATACGTATTGAACGTGTTTAACTTATGCACTTGAATTTGGCGGTCTGTTGACGTCTGTTTCCCGCGCTTTTTACTGACAACCCAGAGGCGTCTGTACCGGAATGTTGGCTGTTGCATTCCATTATTCAGTTTTGTTGTTGATTTATTTATTCAAAATATTGATTTGATGTTTTGTTATAAAAATATTTCAATATTTAATTGTTTTTTTTTAACTTTGAAATATCGGTTTTTATATATAGTACATATAAGAAATATGAGTAATGTAGGTATGTTGCAAGTGCCATCTGACGGCAAATTTCTACTTCGATGAGGGCATATACAGGACCGGCAATACAGTCGTACGGGAACGCGTGGTGACCGGGGCGTCTACCGAATCCTTCGAACCAACCGTGGTGGGATGCAATTAAAACTCTAATTACATATTTCCTTATTAAGTGATCTGATAAAGCCGGTTTAGTTTTACTCAATAAACATGATTATAATTTTTATTCTTCTGATTATAGCCTACTACCTTTACCATGAAAGACGCAACCCAAATCGCCGCTGATTGATAAAATCGATATTAAATTTAGCGTTTGAAGCATATTCTTTGAATCCTAGTAGTGTCGTTTTTTTGTCTAAAATGTTGCTGATAATAGTAATAATTGTTGTAGTCTCGTACTACACTTTTAAGCGCCGCGAAGAGCAGGAGGAAAATGAACGCTATAACGACTATTACGACGACTAAATGTGTTAAAACCTATTTAACTCTGTAATAACAAGTCGGCCATTACATACCTTTGTGACTGGTTTCTTAAGTTTTTTCGTCGCCCACCGGTGGTCATCAAACTACTTTTACGCCGGTGGGCGGCGTCGCGAGCGGGAGACTTGAGAACTTTTTTCGCCGGTGTTATGGGATTATATGAAAAACTTCGTAAGTAAATTGGTGTTTAATAAATATATAATATTCTTTTCTGTCTATTGTATTCAATTTATAATATCTGATGTTAAATTAGTTGTATTTAAGGGCATACGCGTAGACGTTGCATTTCAATTATATATGCCCCTTTTGACGACAAGGCCGTCCATGTCGAAATTGAGTTCGATATAATCGATATCCAAAATGGCCGGTATTTCGATTATATTGGTTACGATTGTCACTCGGAGAGAATTAATGCTTTT